>OY744530.1:73301677-73696677 GCA_963556195.1 Sepiola atlantica
GCCAATGGATGATCAACTAGAAAGGGCCACATCTATTGATGGTGTGGAAGAATCAAATCAATTTTTTGATATTTTGCAAATTTATAAACTGTTTGAAAACTCCACTATTGTTCTTCAATCTCCCCCTATTCTTGATAAATCAAACTGCTATTTCTTTTGCGATAATCATTCAAATTTGGAAAGGATTCGTAAGAATCTAACATCAAGATTTGTGGACATTGTTGGAGACTGGAATTTCAAGACGTATAACTATCATATTGCTTACTATGTTGAAGAAACGTTTAAGCTTATTTATAAGCATGATGAAGGATTTTGCATTCGAAAACAAGTTGATGGCATCCGAAAATTCGTAAAACTTACTTCTCAGCCTACAGAAAAGGAAGTGTTCATCTTCAAAAAGTCTACAGTCAAAAATGTTAATAATGATTTCTGCAGATTTATATATTCAATAATTTCTATGAAAAATCCTGAATTTTCTAAAAAAATTCTTTATCAATATATCGGCGTTCAACCAATGAATAGCAAATTTTTTTTCTACAAATCAAAAGACCCTGGCCAGAATAAAATCGACTATGAAATTACCAAATAAGAAGATTTTAGCCAAAGATGAAGAGATTCGAAATTTAAAACAATTTGAAAACGTGAAATGCAGAGAAAAAAATCAAAAAGTCTAAACATCATGTGACAAATATCTCGGATGATATTCTCGAGTGCATGAATAAAATCGGAGATGGATTTGTGAGATCAGTTATGAATATTGCAGACGATTTGCCGCCTATTATCTGCTATACTGATGACCAAATTGCTGATTTTAAAACGAATTGTAAGGAGAAATATATAATTGTTGGTATAGACAATACTTTTAATCTAGGACCCTACTTTCTTACTATGTTTGCATATAAAAATCTAAGAATTATTAGAAAGAAAACAGGAGATCATCCGATATTCTTTGGTCCAATTCTGCTACACAAAATGGCTACATTTGAGATCTATCATTATTTCTTCAGTCATGTTGAAGCAATGCTTCAAAATGATACTCATTTTGAAATTGATGTCAGCAGAATTAATTTTGGCAGTGATCAAGAAAAGGCAATCATGAAAGCAGTTAGAGTGGTCTTCAAAAATTCACTCTCTTTTCTGTAAAATTACAATTATATGCTTATTTTTAATAATGAAGACTATTCTTTATTTTTAAATGACTGCGATTGAGTCACTTGAGCCATTTGGGGGTGGCGGCAGGTGGAAAAGTAGCAAAATAAACCAAAAGAAATGTATTCGGAGAGGGGGGGGGAACAATTATATGGTTATTTTTAATATTGAAGACTATTCTTTATTTTTAAATGACTGCGATTGAGTCACTCGAGCCATTTGGGGGTGGCGGCAGGTTGAAAAGTAGCAAAATAAAAATAAACCAAAAACAAATGTATTCGGGGAGGGGGGAAGACAATTATATGCTTATTTTTAATAATGAATACTATTTAAATGACTGCGGTGGCGGCCGGGAAAAGTGCTGCCGTTTGTTTTGTTTTTTTTGTTTTTTTTTTAACAAGAATTGGTTTAACGAAAAAAGTGTTGATTTTTTCTCGTGTTTAATTTAGTTTTGTTTGTTTTTTTGGTTAATTTTTGGATAAAAAATTTTGTTTTCCTTTTCTTTTTTTAAGTTATTTCACAGAAAGTGTGTTATTTTTTCTTTGCATAGAAGAGGGTAAGATTTGTTTTTCGTTAAGGTTTATGAAAGGAAGTTTTAGGGAAGGGGGGGGTAAAATGTTTATTAGTCTTTGTTTTATTTTTAGGTTAATGAAAGGATTTTTTCCCCAAAAAAAATAAATGATTTTTCTTGATTTTTTTAAAAAGTAAATCAAACATGAAAAGTAAATCAAACATGTAAGATTACGAATTCAGTAAAGTAACTTAAAATTAATAATTCAAAATAATTAATTAATAGAACATTTATTGAAATAAATTGAAATGCATGTTATTTATTTATTTTTTTGCAAAACGAACAGTTTATTTACAATATAGTAAAAGTTTGTAATAAATAAAACTGTCATTTTTGGCGGCGGGGGGGGGGGGTAGTCAAACGGACAACTGTTTTTAAGGAATTAAAATTTGTGAAAACGAACAGTTTCCTTGAACATGTGATTTTTTTTTCAAAACGCACAGTTTATTTACCATATATTATTTGAATATCTCGCTTATTTCGTTGGATTTTCACACACATTTTGGATGAAATTTATTAATTAGTGTTAAATTGTATTTTTATCCTGAAATAAAATTCTAATTTATTTTTTAGACTTGAAAATCGAAACTTAATGCAATGCCTTAATCGTTGACAGACATGTTCTAATTTTCTTATTTTCTTTCGCTCTTGACGTCTATAAAAAAGGAAGTACGTTTGAAAAAAAGTAACAAATTAACAATGGTTTCCAAGTGAATGAATAATCCTTAGGAGAGTAGCTGTGTTCTTAGCAGGGTAATAAAGACACAATAGCAGGAACAAGTTAAGAATGATGTAGCAGTTACATGAAGGAACTCTTTTCTATCAGCAGTGAGTTGTGATTCGGCATTGCGGTTATGTGATCATCGCTTCTTTACCAGCTGCACGTCTGCATGTAACGAGATTCATGCGCAATGAATCTTCTTGGCACAAGAGCACGTGATCAACATTACTCTTCAGTTCGACATTGCTTCCCAAACATTCTCTGCTAGATCAACGGTCGGCCAAAAACGGAAGAGGAAAAAGAGGGTGTGTGACCTGTTGCGTCTCTTTTTATAGAAATCAAGTCACGCATGATCAAGCTGGACTGTTGGTCCTTGATTGGCCAGAATCTTCGGCCAACGTGTTTTCACAAGATAACCTCCTCTTCTCTATCTCAGAGACGAAGAAGGGTTGATCACACAGAAAAAGAAAAGAAGTCGCAACAAACATCCACTTGGCCGGTAGTAGCGTCTACTACACTACTACCCGTCTATGCAATGTGTTGTTCAATTGTATTACACGTCCCAAAGGAAAGTTACACAAACCAATGCACCTATCTTTGTTCTCATTATCTCATCTAAAATTTGGCTGTCTCCAGCTAAAATGATTTCCAAGTGAATGAATAATCCTATGGTCGTGAGTCTGCTCGCTCAGATTATTTGCTGAAAACAGATGGTCGCATGCGCCTCAGCACCTTCGGCACTTCCGGTCCTCATTGATAGTGGTTCTTACTATCAATGATGTGACCAGAAAAACTCAACTCAGTTAACTGGCCTGGGTTATTACAGCGACCATGATTTCGGTAAAGCTTCAACATTACTTTCAAACAACTTATTTTTACTTTTAATAAAAAATTACATTACATTTAGTTATAGTGAGTTTAATTGTACACATCAAACGCCGAAATGAATACTCGGACAGAAAAATATAGTCATTGTCTTTATAAAGAAGTCCAAGGACGAAAAAGTTATTCCCATGAATGTGTGATGTGACACAAGGTCGAGTTTAAAGTGAGAAGTCCCGTCTCTTGTAAAAGAAAGCACTCTGAAAAGTTATAAAAATAGACATATTCAAACCTGTCGGCATTTCCTGATGAGGGCTTCTAACTGAACTTTTTCATGATCCCAACCAAAAAAGCCGAAATGAAAACTAGGCAGGGAAAACATAGTTGACATTTTTATAAACAAGGTTAAAACGTAATTTTTTTTTTAATGGTAAAACATTTTTTTAACAGTTTTGGTTAAAAAAAAAATTGTAAAATAGTGTTGTTTTTGCTTTCGTGTTCTTATTTACTTGCCTCCCAACGAGGGCAGAGTTAGACACAAGGTCGGGTTTTAATGTGGGGGAAAAATTGAGCTCCCTAAAAAAGGCATTCGATTGAAACAAAAATAAATATGGCCTCTGTTTACAAGAATTTCTCCTTCACTGACAGAAAACAGAAAAGATAAAGTGTGCCAGAACTTTCGATTGTCATCCATTCCTTGTCATTTATTTGTTCCACTCCACTGCTTTAACTGAACTTATTTATGCAATTAGAATACTTTTCATGTTCAATAGCTCCGAATTCTTCAAGCAAGAGCTGAAATGTAGAACCTGCCATGGTGCCTCTATATCTGGAAAGACAATGAACATTCAGATAGCCTTCTATATCTCAACGATAATATGTTTGAAGCCAATCAAAAGGCCGGAAAATACAAAGAAAATAGATAGGATTTCTTGGGGTCACTAATTAGCATCGCAAAAACATAAATGTTGCCACTAGCAAGATTTAGCCAGTGAATAAAAGAATTTTACAAAGACTGAAATAACTTGCACGAATGCCCCCACAAAGTCGTCGAACTTTGAGGCTCAATCAAAGGAAGTTGTCTTCCCTTCCATCACAACTAGATTGCTTTCTCCTCGCACTCAATTTTCCTCGTTCTATTCTCCGTTCTAACAACAACAGGAATTCTGCAAATTGATGAGTCCTGATCAACTTGAAGGCGTTTGGAATCTGCAATAGTCTTCATAACCAACCTTCCAGGAAGTCAAAGGTGGTTTCTTCGTCTACAAGGACCTCAATTTATCATTCTGGCAACTTCATCTACAATAATCCAACGGCCAATTCATCTTACTTCACCATTTACTTTTCAGACTACAACAGGCTACGATCAAAGTGCAGTATCTGTTCTGCCCTTGGTCGGAGGAGGAATAGTATTTCTCGACTGAGACAATTTTTATTTTTGTTGTAATCCAGAGTTCCCCTTTCTAGGGAGCTGGATTTTCCCCACATTAAAAACCGACGTTTTGCCTAACTCTAAACGCTGGGCAAGTAGTTCAGCCTTATCAGTGGCCATGCAAACGACATCATTGTGGTTTGATAGTGGGGGAATCGTTCATTGACCATTATTCACTACACTATTGTAGATTTTCCAGAAATCACGAGTACCTAGTTTCTGTGACTGAATGTGACTGAATGCGTTTTTTTGTTAACTCATTATACCTTCTCTTTGCTTCGCCTATCACGGCCTTGCAATGATTTCTTGACTCTATAAATTTATGTCTATGAGGAGCTGACTTATGGCGGCCGAATTTACGGAATGCTTGTCGCCTCTCAGCAATGGCAGCTGCACATTTCGAGGTGAACCATTTGGGAGAGTGGGGCTTGCTAAAGAATTTTCGCATGGGGACATAGGCTTCAATGCCGGCTTTAACCCATTCAGTTAATTCATTTGCACACTGGTTGACAGGGAGTGAGAAGGTTTCCCTCCATGGGGCATCACTGATGTGATCTCTGATTGACTCAAAATCAGCCTGCTTGTAGTATCTCGTTGTTTTGAGCAACGGTTCATCAGCTTTTGGATAACTTTTTAGGGTGATATGTATCATTAGCACAATGTGATCAGCATTCCCGAGTGGGCTATGAGCTTTCGTCACACAAGCCTCGGGCATTGAGGTCAAGAAAAGGTCTAGAAGTGAGGCTTGTTGGTCTACTCGATCGGGGATGTGGGTCGGAAAATCGACAGTCTGAGAGAGGGAGTGAGCTAAGGAGAAATTATACATAGAGTTGCCGGCTGCGTCAGTAAGGCGGGAGAATCCCAACCAGTCACGGTGGTGGGCATTAAAATCCCCAAATACATGTATCTGGGCATTCGAGTCAATTAAGAGTGCTCTATCTATGCTTTCAGAGACAGAGTTTAGCAGAGTACAGTCCTGGGTCGACGGGGAATGGTATAAGAAATATAAGTAACTGACGCTGTGATGTAAAGTCAGTCTAAAGCACATGTAGTCCTTATCATCTGATTCTAACCTATGTTCTCTAGTCAGGGGGAGGGTGTTCCAAACATAAACTCCTAGCCCGTGCATATGTTTGTCAGAGTCTGTACGGTAGAGTGGAAGGTAGGCAATCATGTCAAAGTGGTTAGAGGAGATTGCGGATTGAAGGTTAGTTTCACTTAGAGCTAGGATATCCGGGGAGTTTGTCAGGAGAAAGGTTTCTACGTCGTTGATGTTGGTTCTAAGTCCTCGGATATTTGTGAATGCGAGCCTCAAGGGCGGAGGCGAAAGTGTTTTTTGTTGGGTGTCTGGTTTAGGTTTGCTTTTATTTTTTTGTAATGACATGTTTGTTTTGATTATAGAGTGGGTTGGCCAAGGTGGGTCCTTGTTTGGTGCCAATAAGCTCACACAACCAGTCCATTAGTCACGACCTGGTCCATAGGGGTTGTGGCCTTGCAAAAGCCCACCGGAGATAATTGCAGGGTCCCTTTCCATGCGCGACGTGGCACACCCAACTACTCACGGTATTATGCAACTAATGATGGAGTAGCCGTTCTTAGCGCTACCCAAGAGTTTGGGCTCCTGTCCTGTCAGTCGGAAACAGCAGCCAGACAAGCTGTCTAACCTGTACCCTCAACCTATCGGAACAAGAGAGACCCAGACTGGTCATGTAACACTTAGTGACGAAAAAACTTTCCCCAAGTTGCCCAAATAGAGAGAAAGAGAACAGCGTTCATTGTCCTAGTAAGGAAACAAGGCTAGGCACTGGATGTTTTTGAGACGTCCCAGCGCTGGTACCTCTGCGCCTGGCTAATAGACAAAGAAGGAGTGCAAGGGCCGGCGATAGGCAGAACCTATCTACTCCTTAAGCAATTTGTAGGTTTGCAAACCGGATATTTTGTTTGAGATTCCAACTGTAGGAAAGTTGTCGATCAGGACTAAGGAGGCCTCCCTCCCCAATAGTTTACTCCCACGGCGTAAGTAGTTGGTAGCAAGGTTTTATTGTCAGAGATTTCCTTCTCTTAGATGGATAGCCTCACAGGGTCTTACGGGTCTAACACTCCGAGAGGGGTAAAAATAGCCTGCACCCGTGTACTAATCGGGTATTTCCTAGCCCCTACAGGTTTATAGAAAAAAATAAAAATAAAAAAATAAGACAGTATATATCAATAATTAAACACATTTAAGTCAAACACAGAATGAAGAACATTCATATAAGACACATTAAAATTTGGATATAATGGTGAGTAGTAGAATATGGAAAACAAAAAAAACAAAAATAAAGAATAAAATAAGAAAAATGAAAATGCCTATCTTTCCATCAGATTAACATTGAGAAGAAGCTGGTCGGTCGGCGTTTGGCCTATGTCTTAACTACAGACTGATGTGGTTGGTTGGGACTATATTTTCTTTTTTATCTACATTCGCTAGTGGACTTCCCCCACTCTTCACACACCCCCCTCTTTCAATCCCAAACGCGTTGACCTCTCTAAAAACTTAGCAGAATATTAGCAAGAAAAGAAGAGAAAGACAAAATAAAGATTTTCGGTACAGGCAAGGAAGCAAAAACCTAGAAGAAAAGATTATTTAACTCAGGAAATAAAAGAAAATTAAGAACTTAGCTTCTTTTTTTTTTTTTAATGACACCCATAAGCTTCAGTTGAAATGTTGGTCTCCATTCCCGGTCGGTGGCAGATATAAATATGTCTTAATTGGTCTTTAATATCTATGGTTCAAATTGCATACAAATATGAAATATTTTTATTTTCAGAGAGCGTTGTGTTACTTTTATAACTTTCAAAACCATTTTTTTTAAATATGTGCAAACTATTACAAAAACATCCCCAGTAACCTGCTGATTACAAAAATGTCATTGGTTTTGCTATGAGATCAACCGTTGAAAACTGATGTCGAAACACACAGACAAACACTCACAAATATATCTTTGTTATTTATCAATTATTATACTAAATCTAAGTTAATCACGTTTATTTCTCTAAGGTTTTTTTTTCCTTTTATATTTTAATCACACAAAATACATGCTAAAAGATTCCTCAGTTTTGGGATTGAGTTATGTTTGAAAAAAATTCTATTTTAATTGTTCTAATTAGCTGCAATTTGGAGAGTAGAAAGTAGACCATGGGTTTACTTTCAGTAGTCTCGTAACTGTCGCTTCCCTTATTTTCTCCTTTAGTCCTCACATTCGATGAGAGATGTTTCTGACAAAGGGGGAAGAATTGCTGTTTTCTGGGTCGGAATCTATCCATCTAACACTTATCGTTGGCTAGTTTTTTACCTAGAAGTAGTATTTTTTTTTTTGTTAGCTCCTTACATCAAGTGTCTTCGTGCCTTGCTTGGAGCGATTTTCATTTTAGAAACATTAAAATCACCAAGTGGCCCATCTCTTGCTAAGCTTCTATCTGTTAGTCTCACCCTATCACACTGTACGTTGTTTCACTTTCCTCCCACACGCTCTTATTTTTCATATGATATCTAACCGTCAAAGGTAAGAAAGAAAAGAAGGAATAAACCGATTAGAACAGTCAATTATAAAAAGGGAATATAACCAGTAGTAGTAATATTATTTAATCTGTAGTTGTAGAAAGAAAAGGAAAGATGGAGTAGATATAGCGAACAGAAGAAACAAACTTTAGATTTTGTCTTGTTTTTTTTATTTAATTAGCCTTGCAAATTCAATTTTTCCTTATTACAACAATCTAACCCGAGCCCAATGGCATAATTACCAGTTCTCACTAGATCATTGAAGTTAAGCGACATTAAGCCTGGTCGGTACAAGATGTGTGACCATCTGGGTATACCAGGTAATGTACGTGGTAGGATGATGACACCTCCCTGCAATAAAATACTGCAAAAAGCCAATGTCGTTATCTCTCCTAATCAAGATATGCATACTACTGGGGACCGCTAATAAATTTAATTCCCTAGAAACTTCCTCATTTGTAGGAAACAGGCTCAACCAGACCAGGGTGAATGCCGCACCAGGCAGGTAGCAGGAACACAATGGGTGACCCAAAAAGTCATATTTTTTCTAGTACTGTGTTAAATAGTAAGCATATGTTCACTAGTACATATCCGGTGATTTAAATTTGCAGAGGGACGTTAACATGTACACAGGAAATCAGGTTCAGGGGATTAAATTATGCACTCAGATGTCACCTCGACCTGATGTATGCTAGAAATGTGAGTGTGAGAAGTAGCGGGTTCTTTGAGAAGTTTTGAATCGGACATCACGTGTAAAGAAATGACTTAAGAATCGATTATAAACTAAGAGGCCAATGCCTCAGATATCCATAGCTCCGGAAAAGAATGCGACGTCAACAGCTTAATTAATGGTCCTAATCCAAATTCGGAATATTCTTCTTTTCTTTGGTTGCTGTGAAACTTTAATTCCAGATGAGAATGCACCCGTCATGAAAACAATCGTGGATGAAATGCCTCAAGTCATGGAGGAGCAGTGTAGTTGAACGCAAGAGACAGAAGGTATGATGTTGTTATGATTGTTCATTTGCATTCAATAACAAACATGTATTTTATTTGATCATGCTATGCTTGGAAGGGAGGTACATGCAACAACTGTACATATAGATATTGTTAAGCAGTTTTATTTTTATGTAACATTTGCATTTTTTTCTATGTTAAATAAAGATGGGTTTCTTCTTCATCATCATCATCATCATCATCATCATGAGCCAGCTCGTGAAAACGTTTTCTGTTTTCTCTATATTAGAGAGTCTAGTCTCTAACCAATGTTTGCTGACTTTTAAATATCGCTTGCTTTTTGCCAATTCTACAAACTCAAATGATTTTTTTTATTTTTCTGAATTTTAATGATTTCTTTCACTCGTAATGAGATTCATTTTAGTCGTGACGTTTTAAACGGTGACTTTCATTTAGATTAGAAAGGACGATTTTGCTCACGAAAGTGTAATTATAAGCCAGACAAGATTGCGCAGAGTTAAGTATCATCTTTCGATTGCTCGTCTAATTGCGCACCTTCTATCATTACTAGCTATGATCGGTGTGCGAGATCAGTAACTCAATTATACACTGTGTATAGACTCGTGTTTTTCAATTATTTCTTCATGTTAATAACAGCACCACAGTAAATGTTATCACTTGCAACTTGTATCTTATATTAATAAGTCCAGCAAAATTCAACATGGGTGTGTCATTAAGGTTCTCACATTTTCACCATTTGTTAGTACCCACAAGAGAAATAACTTTTGAGAATTTCAACTCTATAGATGTTACAAGTAAGAATTTATTGTCATTGGAAGTTTTAGACAATTTCGAAAATTTAGAAAATTTAGAGTTTTTCTCATCTTAATTCCAATTAAGGTTTAAACCATTCATTTGAAAGTATATTTCTTGAATCTCCACCATTTGAAGTTCCACAGACACTAAAAACCAAATCTTTTAAATTGGTCAGTGTAGAATAAATACCAACCAAAATTTGTTAAATTGTTCAGGAAACATCTGCCATTACTAACCAACAGAGCGTTACCACTGTTGACCAAGGGAAGAGTCTATCAGGCATGCGTACGCAGTGCGATGATGTATGGATGTGAAATCTGGCAAGTGAAGAGAAACGATATGAGAATTATACAATGGATGTGTAATGCTAGTCTTAAAAACAGGCTTAGATCTGATAACCTCAGAGGAAGATTAAATCTGGACAGTATAGATAGAATTATGCTGAACAGGAGACTTCGTTGGTTTAGTCACATTAAAAATATGGACAAGAGTGCTTGGGTTAGTAGATGTAGGACAGTTGAGGTATCATTTCAGTTGGCAGGGGAAGACCAAGGAAAACATGGGAGGTAGTGATAAAAATCGACTTGAGATAAAGAGAGACAAATAAAGACCTTGCTGGAGATAGGTTAGTTTGGAAGTCAATTTCTAAAAGCCATCCAACACATGACAGCATGTAAAACAGATATCAAGTTTAACGATGGAAGATGATGACGATGACGATGACGATGACGACGACGACGACGATGATGATGATGATGATGATGATGATGATGATGATGATGATGATGATGATGATGATGATGATGAGACTATTTTATCTATTATATAAAGTGAAGTTGTCTGTGTGATGTTTGTGTGTATGTCCGGTTAAAACTCCAAAACTACAGTGCAAACACCCACAAAGTTGGTATATTCTTGATCAGCATTGCCAGGAATAAATAATATCTAAGAAAAAATTATGTGTTCTTTGACCCTAAACCGGCAGAGATTTTGTCATGGGGGGGGGGGCATTTTCATGTATTAAAATGAAGTAACTCTGATTTTTTAAGCAAGAAGTTACTTCCATTATTATTCAAAGAATATAGAATATACATAAATGGGAGTAGTCTATGTGTACATATGTGTGGATGTCCAGGGAGAAGAATGAGCAGAGGAGAAAGAGTGGGTGGGGAGAGGGAAGGGGAAACCAGAAAAAGATGGAGAGACGGATAAAGAGGGGTAGAGAAATATAAGTTTTATAGGAAATATGATACTCTTTTGGGGGTAATCATCATCATCATCATCATCATCAACCGGTTTATTTGTTGAATCAGGCCACAATTAATCCTCTGATGAGGGTGGGGCCTGATTGTCTAGTCTCGAAATCTAAGTCTTCCTCTCCACTCCTGTCTTTGGCAAGGTTTGATGGAATCCATACCCATGGCCTTCCTATCCTGTTTGACTACGTCCTCCCAAGTCAACTTGGGTCTGCCAGTGGTGATGTTCTCTGCTGTCACATTCAACTGGCGGACTTTAGCAATCCAGCCATCGCTACGCTCAATGTGACCCAACCAACGCAGTCTGTTCTTCCACATGATGTCCGCAAGGCTTTTTAAATCGACCTGTGAGAGCAGGGATTCAAAAGAAACGTACTGTTCAGGCCTCGCCAAACAGATTCATCTGACCATTGCCCTGTCATTACAGCGCAGCTTCTTTAGTACAATAATATCCAAACTTTTAATATTTTTATTTAAACCATAAAAATAAGGCACTTAATTAGTTAGATAATTTTAAAGTTACTTATTTAATTTTCATGCCAAGGTAACTACACTCAAAATCAATTGCTTAAAATTAAAATAAAATAGGGACGTATAGTTAAAGAAAGTATAATATTTAAAAAAATTAAATATGGATAAATTTTCAGATTAACACCGTACGTTAATACCCCCCCCCCCGAAAAATTGACATCCTGCTTTGTAGACGATTACGTGTTAACACCATAGAAAACAGAAAGAAGGAAAAACAAATAGTTTAGAATTAAGAGTGGGGGATCAGTTGTATACATATTTAACATTAAATGTTCCCCAATTTCCAGGCTATTCTATCTTTTTAAGGAACTTAACAATTTTTGTTTACCAGTAACCCCAAGTCAGAGTGGCAAGGTCATAAAACCACACGTAATCGCCTAAAAAGATACCCACCCCCTAAAAAAATTCAGCGGATTTAACTTTCATGACAAAAAAAAATTTAGTTAACTGCCATAAAACTTGACCGAAAAAATGGGGATCATTTTACATTGACTTAATATATGAGCATTTTCTCTCAATAATTGTTTTTTTTTCTTTTCTTCTTTACATCAGGTTTTTTCAGAGTGTTCGCACGTGATCACCTAAAAAGGTAGAATCATTTTTTTTTGGGGGGGGGGGTAATTTAGCGGAATACGTTAGTTTACAATCATACTAAAATACGAATCTATATTTTTTTGTAATATGGACAGATCACAGTGCTACTAAACTTTTGTTTTCATTTGTCAATGAGAATAGTGAAAGGTCTTTGTAAGCATTAAAAAATGTTTGTTTAACTGTACAAATAAGGCATTAACTTAACTAATATAAAAATTTATTTATTTTTCACAGTAAATGTAAAAACTGCAAAAAGAGGGCGAGAGAAAGGGGCAGAGAGAGACAACGAGCGAGACAGCCCTCCCCTTTCTCTTCTCGCTTATGCCTAGCTTGTAGTGAGTCACGACCTTTGGTAAGGTCATGAGCGAGCGCTGGTTGTTTAAACTGTAGGTGTTTTAGTTATTTTTCCGATTTATTTATTAAATAACTTTAATTAATTGCTATTAATATAGACAGAACTATTGCATATAGATAGTAAAAATAAACAAATGCAATTCAAAATTAATAATACCAAACACTAATTAATTATGAACGGTTTAAAAAATACTTATGCTAATTAGGCTGTCAAAAGGTTTTATCGTAATCTTTTATCTGCACTATATAGATACAGAATATCAAGATATTGTGTTGTATTATTGATTTAAATAACAGTAACCCGTTTTGATAGTAATATAGGCATGATAAACGAAAATGGACTTTCGCATTTATTCGTTTAGATGTGTAAATTCCCATAAACATTGGTCTGAAAACTCTTGGTTTCTGAGTTATAAGCGATTGAAACTAATACTGATCAACATTCTTCATTGTAAACATCTAATACGTACATAGTGTGTGATAGTGCACTGTTATTTCTACATATGGTATAGATAAACACTATCCCTGTGACAGGATCAGAGTTAAAAATAAGCTTGGGCCTGGTATTACGATCTACACCAGAAAAAATGACACCAAATAAATATCAAAGCCGTGCAGCTCGGAAGAAAGATGTGAACATCATGATCAGCAAGATCCCTTTGATAGTCAATACGACGGGGGGAGGGGGGTCCTGTGAATGTTGGCCCTTCTTATTGCAGATAGCAGAATACAACAGACCAATAACAGACAGATAAACAAATATGATCAGTACAAACCAAGGACCACCAAGAAAATTAGACTAGTAATGGAATTCTATTACAAAAGGAACTCCCCCACACACAACGAGGCTCTTTTACACATATAGAACATAATTCAAAAGTTATGCTATCGATTATCGAAACACTCTGTATATAACAAGAGGTAACCTACCCTATGTCCCAGCACCAATTATAACTCACTCATCATAGTAGATCCTTGTTATGGTTAACTAACTATAACAGGGCCGGCGGGACAGTTATAAAAGTGGGGGGTTCTCCTAAAAAGTGGAAGGGGAGGCGGTTAAACACATGAATATCAACTTAATTATTGATGACCGTAAAGTGGGGGGGTCCATATCAAAAAGTGAGGGGGCTTGAGCCCCCCCCCCCCCCGGTGCCGCCGTCCATGTATAACATGTGTCTCGTTGTAGTTGTTGGTAACTATTATAGCAGGGAATGCTGTCAGTCTTCAACGTAAGTTACACAGAAATCTAAGTCTTATACCACAGTTTGAGTAGGTGTGTTTGTACTAGTAGAGGATACATCCTCGACGATCAGTCCAACAGAGAGTGGGCCATTATGGTTTCTTCTGGCCCTGCTCTGTAAGGCTGAGGTATGGTTCTGTTCAGTCTCAGAAGATCCACCATCCCAGGCTTTTCCTTCTCTTTGACAAGTGGTTGGTTTATTGCTAATCGCCTGAGACGTCCCTACAAGGGAATGCTGACGGTGCTGTTCAGTAATTTTTTGTAGACAAGAGCACACTGATCTAATATATATATATATATATATATATATATATATATATATATATATATATATATATATATAAACTATTTTTCTTTGATTTGATTCAGACTCTCTTTTCTATGAAGATGGAAGTGTTATGGTCCGAAATTAATAAGGAAAATAGTCAAGAAAAAAAAAAAAATTAATGATTTTTTTTATTAAAATATTTGCATCTTTAAACATGGTCTTCAAAGGCATTTTATTTGTCTGTTTTTAAAGTTTCAACTTTCTTAAAAGATGCTTCTTAGAACTTTTGCCAAATGTTATCTAATATATAAAGTAGACACGATTTTTCCCCTGTGCCTTCTCGGAGTATAGGAAAATAACCACATGTGGCACAGGCTACTAAACTCACCACTATACTACACTTATTCACTTGAGCATGTTTTAGTAAATTTGTTATTTTTTTCTACCTAACACTAAATATTACATTTGGCCCACCATCAACGTCTCTCCGAAAAACCAACTCCATATAGGTGGTAGCAAAAACTTTTCTCCCTAACAATTCTGTACTGTCACTCTACTCATCGACACCGGGAACTAATACACACAGTTTAATTTTCACAAAACACGGTTCTTATTTATTATTTGCCTTCTATTAATTTACTACATAATATAAAGCAATACTCAAATACTTAATAACCGCTCCCGTTCACTCCGATGATTTTCTACGAATATCAGATTACGTTATTTCTAATACTACTTATGACTTCTACATTTATATTCATTCCGGAATTAAGCGAATGAAATTAACGAACACAGTTCCTATAACATTTATTCATTCAACATAGGGGCTACAATTTCTTGATCGAATCGACATCCAATTTAATTCAATAAGCGCGAAGATACTGGTAGACCCCGATACATTTATATTTTCAAAATCATACACCTTTAACACGTATATTATAGAAAACTTGCCCAAATCCAGTCATTTTCATCAACTTCAAATGTTCTAAACCGTGTCATTGCTGAATCTTAACATAACACGCATGCCCATAATAAAGCTTAGCTTAATTGACCTATTTACACATGTATTTTTAAATCGAAACTGTGGCGCAGTGGTTAGGAAGGCAGGTTTCATGATCGCCAGTTTCAGCGTTCGATCCCATTTTACTCTATCACTTTTTTCTTTTAAATTTATAACATTCGCCAACACGGTAGAGGGGGGGGGGGGAAGAACAATAGGCCGTTTTTTTTTTATTCGACGTCATGCAATAGGTAGTACTTTCTCCCGTGCAACGGGTTCCGCTATTTATATATATAATTGTTTTCTATGTAGTTGATAGTTGGAAGTTGAGAAGAATAGTTTTTATATATATATATATATATATATATATATATATATATATAAACTATTCTTCTCAACTTCTAACTGTCAACTATCAACTACATAGAAAAGAATTCGTTTTGTTAAAATTGACGTTGTCCGATATTTCTGTTTTCCCCCTTTGTTTTTCTTTCTTTTTATTCCTACTCACACACAACTCTCTGAGCCTAGAGGTCACTCATCATCAGTTAATCATATGCAATTTTTTGTTCGTTTTCTTTTTACAAGAATCTCACTCTAGTAATGTATTTCGATTAATCTATGATAGCTTCGTCTGACAAGCCATCTGACCCCAAAGGTACCATCATATTATCGCTAAGAAAAGTTTTGCTGAGAAAAACTCTATTTTCAATAGAATTCCACTGATATGTGTGTGTACCATTTGTCTCCATTTTAATTTACCTATATAATAAAGTAAAGTCAATTTTCCCCTATTTCATTGGCTATAATAGCTTTAGAACCAAAAGCTTTATATGCAAAGCACTCAAGCCTATTTCTCATGCATTTTCCCAGAAAATATGCGTTCGTTTCATTTTCTTTCAAATTTTCTTACATTTTTTCCCGGCTAAACGGTCTCTCCGAACACAGTTTTTTTTTTTTTAAGAAGGGGTCGCAGCTATTTTCACTCTCATGCTAATATCTACTCCTAATACTACTAGCGTCACCGGGGAACTGTTGTTCGTGTTTTTTCATAAATAACATTTGTGTTTCATTTTCCACGCTATTTTTCTTTGTAACCTACTATACATTTTAAACCCAAATAACGAACACTCGCTAGTAATACACTTTCATTCTTTCAGGCGTTCTAACTGTCTATTCAATATACGTTTTTACACATTCCAGATTAGCGAGATATAGCTATTAACGAATAGCTTGCAGACTACCTCAAGCGATTCAAAATGGCAACTTTTGTCTGATGTCTACAGTACTCGACTTTACGTAAGTAATTATTGACGTTCAAAAAATATTTTATACGTTATACTAAATTGATTTTAATGCTAATACGTTCAGAATCTAAAAAAAAAATGTTGAACTACTGCATATTGTCTTTCTGATAAAATTATATAGGTTGGGAGACGATATTTTTATTAAAAAACAAAAATAATAAACAGTGGCAACAAACATTAAACTCACTTTCTTAAAGCGATATTTCACTCTTAATAATTTATGTGACTAAAATAAGAATTAACACTGTCGTCGTAAGTTATTTATAATTTACTAACAAATAGCGAAATAAAACGCGTCTTTAGCCTTTCCTTAACAGTATTTTTATAGAATTACTCCCGTATCTAATTCGGACTTTTAACGTATTTCTTTTTCTTTCTTTTCTTCGTATTTGCGTTTTTTTCGGCTCTTTATTTTATCTTTTTCTTTTTTTTTGCTGACATTGCTTTCTAAAGACCATACTTCTTTAAAAAAACAAAACAAAAAAAAACGCGTTGTTAATTAAACTTTAACCATAAGTTCGGTTACTCCCCCCCCCCCCCGAAAAACGGTTTTACATTTACATCGTGGGGGTTGTGTTTGCGCCGGACAACCAGAAAAAATTTTTTTTAATTATTTTTTATCGATTTATTTTTATCAATTTATTTTTTCAGTTTTTTTAAATTGACTTTTAACATTCTCAAGTCTGTTTCAAGCAACAAATGTAGCAGTCATAAACATTAACATTTATTTCCTCTCATAGAGAGCAGTCCCTGTGAAGTGATTTGGTCATACGAGGACCAATCAGGCTCTAATATATCTTCAGTGAGGATAGCTTCGCTCGGTGACAGAGGCAGTAAAGAAGAGACGTCTTTCTTCAGCAGGCACAGGAAGCTCTCTGAAGCTGCTGCCAAATTTCTAAGGGGTCTTAAGTAGTCCTTCAAAGTTCTGACTGAAATTAATACTTTCAGTCAGAACTTTGAAGGACTACTTAAGACCCCTTAGAAATTTGGCAGCAGCTTCAGAGAGCTTCCTGTGCCTGCTGAAGAAAGACGTCTCTTCTCTACTGCCTCTGTCACCGAGCGAAGCTATCCTCACTGAAGATATATTGCTCCAAAGACTTTCGGCAACCAACGAACTTTACTACTTCCTTTACTGTGACACTGTCTTAACTAGCAATCTACAACCAACGGTGTAGGTCACTTCAATAAAAACATTATTGTTGTTTATAAAAAAGCTTTGTTTGACTTTTGTTTGCCAATTCTTTTTCCTACAAAAACGATTATAAGAGTTGGTCTAACAGTCCATGCTAAGATTAGCTCCAATAAAAATGCCCTTCGTTAAGCTCAACATTAAACTTAAGTCTGAGTTGACAATTAAATTTCCCTATAAGTTCGGGTGGCAAGCTGCCCCCTCCATCCCCCCATCCTAAAAACATGTTTAACATTAACTTTATGGGGTCTGCGTTCGTGTGATCTTTGTTCACGCTGGACAACCATAAGTAGCAAATAATTCAACGTTGGGGCCGGGAATTTTTTTAGTTAATATACTTTCCCGGCCAACACTATTACTGAACAAAATAATCTAAAATCAATGTTTGATCTCAATCGAATTCTGCATCCCCATCGATCCACTCCATAATATCAGTATCGTATATAAATCTAATTGCATCACCTAAAAGTGGTTCGAAAGGAAAATTTTCAATAATAAGGAAAACTTTAAAAACCTGAAAATTCTATTTTGGTCATAGAAAAAAGGCACAAAGACATTTTCTTGAATTGAAGAAACTTTGACACACCCTTGATGAGTTCTGCTGGAATGGTGCATATATAAAAAATGAGCATTTGATTAAGACGTTACCTATCTTCTTATCTTCCATTTCTGCATGTTTGTCTATCGCCAAGGAGAATGGACGTAAGATATAAATGAATAAGAACTAGCTGGAATCATTTTCATTGGCGGAAAATGATGATTTAGCAACCGTGTGTTAAAACTAGTGTTGGGACGATTATTCGGAATCGGGAATCGGAAAAACTGGAACTTTCTTGGGTATCGGAATTGAAATCGGAACAATTTGAGCCTAATTTCCGATTCAAAAAACGATATTCAAATATTCTTTTTTTGTTTAAAACTTGATTTTTTTTGCTGGTACTAATAATAAAATGATAAATATTTGATCTTAAACTACCAGTAAAACTAAAATCTATACATCATAGTAGGTAAAAATTGCACCGAAAAGAAAAATGACCTGGTAAAAATGGCACAAGTGGATAAATATGAACAATAGCACAAGTGAAAAATATGGATGAAAATCGCACAATGAGTTTATCAAAATCTCTGATACAATACATAAAGGAAAAACATTAAGAAGTTTGTCAAATTAAAAAGAAAATTATATCTACATATAAAAGTTGATGAGGACTCTCACCCCAAAAATTAAATTTTCCTTTTTTAGGCGATTAGACGATTTTAGGATCGAAATCGGTAATTGTATCGGAATTGGGAATTTAGAATCGTCCCATCACTAGTTAAAACTCTTACTTGCTTTTGGAAGTGAAAAGGAGAGGGTATGCAAACGAAAAGGGGAAAGTAAGAGTGGCTATTCAAGTTAGTAGCTTTTTGGTGTTCGTCTGAATCGCATCTCCACCTAGTGCTACAACCTCTCTGCTCCTTCTCCTACACATGCCACCACCAGCCAATGAGACGCCTCTTTTAAATTGGTACTAAATAAACCAAATAAGAACGTCTAAGTTAATCTGTTTTTCAGTCGATGGTATAAGGCGTAAACAATTGTCTGTGACGATCAGGGACCATCATGAAAGAGGTAAAAGCAACCAAGTTAAGCAGATTCTTTCCATCACGTAAGTTGACCCCAGCAAACGTAATGTATTTTCTGTTGTATGTTCCTCCCGTGATAATTTATTTCAGCACAGTTGGCCGGAAGTCTTGTAGAGAGAAAGGCAATATCAGAAAGAATGACAAAGTCGATATGTACAAAAATAAATTAAATTTTATTGACAACAGAGAAATAGTCGAATATACAGTCACTGGTCAGAAACA
Organism: Sepiola atlantica; assembly: GCA_963556195.1. Classification (NCBI taxonomy): domain Eukaryota; kingdom Metazoa; phylum Mollusca; class Cephalopoda; order Sepiida; family Sepiolidae; genus Sepiola; species Sepiola atlantica. The sequence goes on from OY744530.1 coordinate 73,321,277, forward strand.
AATTTCGTGCTGACCCTGAAAAGAAGCATCGTCTTTGTATAAGGAATGCTTCGTTAAGCGGGGGGGGGGCAGATTAGCAGTAACTAGACAGTCTGAATCTGTTGCCAGCAGTAAGGCGAAAGGGATTTGCACAGTGGAAGAACTCAGGCTGGCTTGAATCAATTGTATCAATTAGGTAGCTGCCAGCGCATGGCGCCAATATATTCCAATGTCTATTTTTTAAGGTGTGAAAATGTATATTTTCTGAGCTTTCGATTGATTGAAATAAAATGTCTGTATGAAGATTCTTAACCAATCAACACTTGATATTTTGACAAAAAAAATACTCGTTTGCTGCTGATGATTGGACAGGTTAACAGAGTTCGTTACAACAACTTTAAGTTTTCTCTTATTACAAGAATTAATTACGTCCTACTCTGTAACAAAGAATTTATAAAGCTTTCAAAAGCTGGCAAGGGTCCTAAACCCCTTAAAAATAATACTTGGAACATTATTATTATTATTATTATTATTTTCATTTTTTGTCTTTTTGTCACATGCTTCAGGTAAGACGTTTCGTGAATGACTTCAAACTTCTAATGTCTGTTGTCATCAACCGATCTCCTTCATGTCTTAAGTGGCCTACGACTTTGGGGCCATCAAAGTCAATGTGGGACACACTTTGGAGCGTTTCGGATGACTGACGGCGGGTGACGTGTCCATACCAATTGAGACGTTGTTGTGCGACATACTATCTCATCGAGGTTTGTAGAGTGAGACTGGCAATTTTCTCCATCCGATGTGCTACAGCCAGGATTGTGTCGTTTTGACGTTTCGTTGTTGACTATGTTTCACAGCCATACAAGAATACTACACGTAGCAGCGACAGGTTGGTGCACCTTTTGTGACACCACTTATTGCATGTTCCGTATTTGATAGAGTTCGAGCCAGTTTCAAGCTTACAGATGCTGCATAGGTATTTGCCTTGTGGAACAGATATTATCCTTTAATGTCAGATATCATATGATTCGTCTTTGTCATATTAACCCTAAATCTACTGATTCATGAGGTTCAATACTTCATTTTCACAGGAAATTTTATTCAGACCAGAGTGTATGTTTGTCTTTCTCATTCTCAGAAAATGTTGAACTTCTTAGAAACTTAGTTTCATTCACAATTGTGCCATTCTTGTTCACATAGGAACACATCAAGCTTTTTAAAAGATATCTGGGTCCTAGTTAGTCTGTCGTTTGACTTAAAACTCACGATTTGAGCGTTTATCTGAATGATATAGTTGTTTTTTTTTAAATGCAATACTTACTTCCAATTTTGGCGACCAGACAATTGACCGAATTCTAGTTCATATTTAAAGAGAAAATAAATATGCTACAAAGTTTGCACGCAAATAAAAATTGTAAAATCGTACTCCAAATAAACTGTATAAATGATTAATTCATTGTAATTTAAATATTTAATAATACGGGTAAAATAAAGGCTTCCTTTCAGTCTCGACAGACAATAGATACACCTGTAAGAGTGGCCTAGATGGGGAGTTTATGCTGAAGCAAGGGGTACGCAATCACAACAGCACTTCTCCTAAACTAGTATTGCTTGAGTCCAGTGGCCTGGAAAAGTACAGCACGACTGTAAACTATGCCGGGATAAGCAGAGAAAGACTGATGTTATTTCAGAGTTTTCCTTCTCATAGACTAGTTGTACAATAGAACGCTTAAAAATCTTGTTTACCCTACTATTTGATCTATATCTGGATAGATGATATATGGATTTATACTTTTTCCAAGGTGTCAGTAAAAGTGGTGCAGTAACCTTGATAAAACTCGAACTCGGCATACCGAGTCCACAGTTCACACCTGTAACCATTACATCACACCACTTCCATTGCATAAGTTAAGTAGCCTTCACTCTATAAATTATATATATATATATATATATATATATATTCAATTTTCCGAATACTTCATTTCGGTCAATTTGGACTATTCGGAAAATTTAAAAAAGTCTTATCAAGCAAAAACACTGTGTTATTTAATAATGTTTGCCTAAATTAAAATATGCTGTCTAATTACACACAATATATATATATATATATATATATATATATATTATTCGATTTTATATCATATTCAATGTTTTGAAAGACAGATTCCCATATTTCACAGAAATTATTTCTTTATTTAGCATACAATTGTTTCGGTATACACCAAGATATCTGTAAATGTTCCTATGCATTTATTTCTTTGGTGTATGCCGAAACAATTGTATGCTAAATAAGAAAATAAATACTGTGAAATATGAGAATCTGTCTTTCAAAACAGTCAGGTTCGTATTATATTCCAATAACCATGTTTTTATTTTATTATTTTTTCACATTTCCAAAAAACAACATTTCTGGGAGATATATTTTTTACGGTCCTTTTCATTTGTCTTGTGCCAAACAACATCTTTATGTTAATATCGTCTCTGCAACATTACAAAATCATCAGAAAAATTCACAAAGAGTAAAAAGTTCTTGGATTAAAGTGTCTTGAAAAAACCTACACTATACAGTGGTTCATTTTTGGGTGAAACCAAACAAAAAACAAAGAAAAGAGCAAACTCACACGTGAGGGAACCCACTAATATGGCATTTTGAATTTTTCGAAAACATGATTATTGAAATATAATATGAACCTGACTTATATTTGCTCTGTTGTCACTAATTGACAATCATCGAGCTGAATCTTTTAAGGAGACTTCAAAGTAAAAGGGCACTGATAGTATATGCTAATATATATATTGTCATTAATAATTATATATATATATATATATATATATATATATATATAGTTTTTTTATTGTTTTTACTGGCGATAGAAACATAGCTGTTTTTCTTAGTATTTTTCCGCTTCCTAAGCGGTAAAGAATATTGCATCAAGTCACCCTTTTTATAGGACGTGTAATTATTTTTTTATTTTATATCTTAAGATTTATTAATTAATTTTTATGTACATATAAAAGGAATCCATGGACACGTGTTTCTGGCTATCAGCCATAATCAGCATGGCTAACTTGGGCAAGGATCGAACCTATGATATTACCATCTGCAGTCTGGCGTTTTACCACAAGACCACAAGCACCTTGCCGAAATGTGTACGATTTTTTATCGCCATGTAACAGTTTTAGTTATTGTTTTTACTGGCGCTAGAAACAGCTATTTTTCTTCGTATTTTTTCACTTCCTAAGCGGTAAAGAATATTGCATTAATCGCCCTTTTTAATAGGACGTGTAATTATTTTTTAAATTTATATATATATTTATTGATTAATTTTTACGTACATATAAAAATTAATTAATAAATTAATTAATATATATAAATATGTGTGTGTGTACTTGCATTATGTCATGTAAAAGTTATTAAGTAAAACACGTCTTTTTCTAGGCCTCGGATGAAACCATTTCAAGTCGTGGTGGGGAAGCAAGAAAGCAAATAGTAAGTCCGAAAATCACCTCAGACTTACCCCACGGCCTGAAATAAATTCAGAAAGAAATACTTCACTCTATAATAAAAACATCACTGGTGGGCGTTTTTTTTTAGGTCATTAGAAATGATAATAATAATAATTTATAATAGTTGGCATCTGTCTGTCTCAAGAGACAATAGAGTTCTGTGCCTCAAATTAGTCCGTAGCCAAATTGCAGCATTTGCTGTGACTGTGCAAGCCTATACTGGATCGGCAGACTCTGTTGTAGTTGCGATAGATATAGGTGGTGTCTGGTTCTGAGAACTTTGCTGCAGCCCTCTGCCGTCTGTGATCTCTCCTCTCCCTTCACTGCTGGTCTCTCCTCTCCTCACACCCTTTTGAGCATGCCTCCACAGCACTTCTCCAGTGGCTGTGGTCTTCAGCTACTGACTCCCAGCTTGTTAGGTAGAGTTTACCTGCCCTTATGTCTCGCTTGCAGACATCCTTATCGCGTAGAACGGATCTTCCTGCTGGTCTAGAGCCAGTTGCCAGTTCGCTATATAGAATATCCTTTGAGATCCTCCCATCGTCTATTCACCTGGCATGGCCAAGCCATCGGAGTAGTTGTTGGGTGAGCAAAGGAAACATGCTTGGAATATTCGCCTGATGAAGGAACTCTTGTTTGAGACGTGGTCCTGCCAAGTGATTCCAAGAATTCTCTGAGGATGCACAGGTGGAGGGTGTTTAGTCTGTTCTCTTGGCAGGAATGATAATTTATGTATGAAAAAATAAATTACTGACGTAATTCTATTACTTTATATGCATATTTTAGTAATATATCTAAATTACCAATGAGTACTAACACCGGCGAAGCATAATTTCTTTATCATTTTTGACGGAGGGTATACAATAGTATAATGATAATTTTTAATAATTAAACAAGACTTAAACTTTACTTTTTTAGTTTTTGTACTTTAAATGAACGACTAACGATTATTAACGTGATTATTATTTTTATTATTGTTTTTGTTATTATTTTTATTATTGTTTTTGTTATTATTTTATTATTGTTTTTGTTATTTTATTATTGTTTTTGTTATTATTTTTATTATTGTTTTTGTTATTATTTTATTATTGTTTTTGTTATTATTTTTATTATTGTTTTTGTTATTATTTTATTATTGTTTTTGTTATTATTTTATTATTGTTTTTGTTATTATTTTTATTATTGTTTTTGTTATTATTTTATTATTGTTTTTGTTATTATTTTATTATTGTTTTTGTTATTATTTTATTATTGTTTTTGTTATTATTTTATTATTGTTTTTGTTATTATTTTATTATTGTTTTTGTTATTATTTTTATTATTTTTTTTGTTATTATTTTATTATTGTTTTTGTTATTATTTTTATTATTGTTTTTGTTATTATTTTATTATTGTTTTTGTTATTTTTATTATTGTTTTTGTTATTATTTTTATTATTGTTTTTGTTATTATTTTATTATTGTTTTTGTTATTATTTCATTATTGTTTTTGTTATTATTTTTATTATTGTTTTTGTTATTATTTTTATTATTGTTTTTGTTATTTTATTATTGTTTTTGTTATTATTTTTATTATTGTTTTTGTTATCTAAAAATGGATTCCGTTTATATTGGCTAATGTAGAAAATATTATTATAATGGAGATGTAATGTCTGTAATGAAAACTATGTCACTACCTATCTCTTTTCTGATTAATTCGACCTTTAGAAGATAACCTGTGTTTTAACAAGAAAATTTAGAGATAAAACAGGAAGAAATTAAAATGATCTTGTTTATTTCATAAAACGCTTCCCGAGAGGAGACACATTAAGTTGCATATATTTCCCATGCGGACGTCACAAAATACAAACAAACGTGCCAAGTAACAAATTTAAAATAAGGGGGAAAAAATACATATTTACAATGAATGCTTACAACAAAAGGTCAAATTAAATTATTTCACCTAGTGGTTGCTATTCCGAATTCATAACCATAAGTTGCCACCAATAATCTGTTATAAATCAAGGGAGGCGCGAGAGCGCTCTATCTCTTAATAGACTTCAAGAATGGCCTATGCTGGAAATTTCATTTCTTTGATCAATCATAACTCAAAAACCAATGAACCAAATTAGTTAAAACTTTGCAAAAAAAATTTTATTTGATAGGTTCTATAAGTGTGTAGAATTTCAGCATCATTAGTCAAGGCAACCCAGAGATCCAGAAAGTTCAATCATGAAATCATGTTATCTGTGTGTACGTACGTATGTATGTGCCACCCTGTATCTCATCAACTATTTGATGGGTTCAGCTGATGTTTGGCAGAGATAGAGGTTCTAGGGTCTAGTTGATGGCATTTTAATTTCAGTTTACCATATACCTTAGTTTTCCAGAAAATTCCAAAAAACCTTAAAAATGACCAGTATTCATAAACTTTATTCTATATCTTATCGACCATTTGATGGATTCAGCTGATTTTTGGCAAAGATAGAGGTTCTAGTGTCTAGTTGATGGCATTTTAATTTCAGTTTACCATATACCTTGATTAGTCAAACTACCAACTATATCACTTATGAGAAGGCATTGTATTGTATTCTACAAAAGTAGTGACATTCCATAAAAAAATGCCAGTATACTGAAATCATATGCCCTTAATAGGGTTAAGATGAAAATTCATATACACTAAATGTACAAAAGCAAGGAAATTCCCAAATATTTACACTTTTATTGTCATTAAGGGTATGACTACATATCAACCAAACCATTTCATTATCATATCACTACAGTATAAATCTCTATGCATGAGTGGATGAAGTGTGTGAGGTGCGCTGAAGAAAAATTCCTACCAGTAAAATACATAGCCCTGTTGTGCTCGCATACCCTTAATGACAATAAAAGTGTAAAAATTTGGGAATTTCCTTGCTTTTGTACATTTAGTGTATATGAATTTTTATCTTAACCCTATTAAGGGCATATGATTTCAGTATACTGGCAATTTTTCATGGAATAACGTTTAAGTTTAATTTTGACGTTTCAAACCGAAATAAATGATTGCACACTAAAAAAAACGAATCGATCCTTTTTCATTCGAATTATTTGATAGTTTTCAGTAAGTAATACAATAAAAATTCCATTTTTATTTGATGTTTAATTTTAATTAAAAAAAAATAATACAAGAAAATTTCGATAAATTTTAATTATAAGATTTTACCTGAAAAAGATTTTATGTGACCTTTTCTTTTAACTATGACCGTTTAGTACAAGAGAAACAAACGGTCTATTAATGGCGCCTTACGGTTTGAATTCGGCCACAAAGTGAAATAATTCAATTTTACTTAAACAAAAAAACCTATAACAAAATTTCCGACTCACACAAGCTGAGAAACAGACAGTATACATTTTTCGGCAATTCAAAGCTGAGTGTCTCTTATTTTGTAACTATTGTTCTTTTCTTAAACAAAAACGAAAAGAAATTTCCTGTGCAGGGTTTCAACGTGTCGAGGTCTTTTTTTAATTTCATAAACAGGAACACAAAGAAACTCTTCAAGGTAGAGTTTCAACATACCCTGGTTCTCTTTCCACATTTTTATGAATTTAGGTTGTAAATGGAGTAGCTAGAGCTACACGTCCGAAATATTATTTCATTATATTCAAAACGATTAATAAAAGTTTTCCCAGAGATATTTCATACATGCCCCAAATTGAAGCAGGTGTTGAGGTTCACGGGTTGCTTACCAAAACAGCAATAGATGTAATGCTGCATTTCAATGTAGAATTTGAAAAGTCTGAAAACGAATGCTGCTATGTTCGCCTCAGCTACTAATTGGAAACTTTACCTGTATTATCTACTTGAGAACAATTTCCACGAGCTCAGTTCGGACATACCGTGACTAAAAACGCTATAAGCTGGTGAAGACACATGCGTCCAGTTTAAGCCAGCAGCTAAAGATACGTCCGCTCACCTTGCATGCGGGATTCCAAATAGGAAGAAAAAGGGTCATGTGACTGACGTTACAAGTTCAGAGCTAGCCGTGAGATATCTTTTCCTGCACGTATCTTTGTATTAAGATATAGAACAAGGGCTCGCCGCCGGAAATCAATTCAAAACATTAGGCTTTAGCTTGATATAAAGGAAATATACAGAAAATCAAATATATACCAAAGGACACGCAAGTAGTTGAATGTGTCGCGTAAAATTTGATACAAAATAATTTTCCAACAATGTTACAATTCTTCTAAGTTGTTTTATTTCCCATGATTTTAATTTTTTATTTATTTCAATTTATGGCAGAAGACGACCAAGAAAATCAGACGTATCTGATGCTAAGAGGCCACATTGTTTCGCCTGCTTGGTTGGAGCCGCCATTTGCAATGGATTCACGTCACATACTTAGCTATAGGCTTTTTAAAACTATTGTTAATGTGCATACGTGATAGACTAAATAAGACGAATGTGATTATAATAGTGTTGTTGTGTAAAGACGATCAGATTCTTTTCCATTATTTGCTTCAATATCATTAAGAAATAATGCCTTATATTATTTATATCGTTAACCTTATTAAATTTACTTTAATACACAAATAAATTATATATATATATATATATATAATTTTTTTAACAATACAATGTAATCGTAAGTTCTATCCTTGTCTAAGTTAGCCATGCTGATGACGGCTGATAGCCAGAAACACGTGTCCATGGATTACTTTTATGTACGTAAAAAAATTAATAATATATATATATATATATATATATATATATATATATATATATATATATATAAATAAAAATATGCCCTATTAAGGACGACTTAATGTAATCTTCTGTATGACTCTTTACCGCTTAGGAAGCGAAAAAATACAAACGATGTTACTATCGCCAGTAAAAACAATAAAACAATTCATAACTTATGTATATATAGTCTAAAGAAGTTTTGAGTCATTTATAAGTGAAGACAAAATGCAGTTTTAATTCCTAGGAATACTAACTAAATCCACATATTGCAGACTTAACACTTATATATATACAATACGATATTTCATGGTATCTCACCTAATATATGATTTCTTCACATTAAAATCGCACACAAACGATGTTGATGTGCCGTAAAACAAGTCAAATGTAAATTCATATAATTGTAATCGTTCTTTTATCTCTACAACACAATTTAAATTGTTATCAAGTCCAACACAAACAGCAAAACACACTAAGTGAAAGACGTATGTACTTATTGAGATGATCTTTTTATTTCAAAGTTATATCGAAAGTTTCTAAACAGACAGTAAAGATAAGACAGATTTATTTCTAGTTAAAATCCCACCTGCCGCATTCGTGACTTACCGCATTTTCCTTCGTTTGTTATCCTTATCAGCAATGTAGTTCTGCTTGAGAGAGTGTCCTATTCTTCTAGCGCATAATTGCATATAGCGACAGGTGTCACAAGATCCGCCTTCTCAAAACATTATCTTATTGTGTGTTCCAAGACAAAATGTCAAAGTAACTACATTATGTAAAATCGTACTAGAAAAATAAAACGAACAAAGTTTGTTTTTTTTGCTTTGTTTTACGGCATATAAATCTTTTTACGTGTTATTTAATACCGAATCCAGTAATTTTAATAGATGTTTGTCCTTCAAGTTCTCAATATCTTCAAATATCTATTCACGGTATTTACGTTTTCTAGTTATTCATGATGAGTGTATTAAGTACGAGAAAAGAGAACATCAAAATTTTGTTATACACAACACACTGAAGAAACAACAATGACACAGAAGATTGTATAAAATATATAATTTATTAACAGGGATATTAATAAAACAAGTATGAAAAGGACAAAGGGGGAATAAATAAGATGTTGGTGGGGAAAAGGGATAATGTTCTGGCTTGGAGTAGATAAGGATTTTTTGAATGAAACAAATTAAAGATGTCAACATGTTGGCATGAAAATAAATGTTTTAGCTTGTTTTGTCGTTTTTATTGTTTATGTTGTTCAATATTTAAAAGAGATAAAACGGACAAAGCGTTTTTGTTTGTTGCTTTGTTTTGTTTTATGACATATCGATCCCTTTCGTGTTATCTTATGCTGTATACAGTAATTTTAATATATGTCTATTATTCAAGTTCTTCATATCTTCAAATATTTATTCACGGTGTTTGCTTTTATTAGTTACTCATGATAACGGTTTATGTGTATACGACCGGGTGCAGCTTAATGCCACACACAGAACAAATAATATTTAACCCGTAAATGGGATCCTGATGGATCAAAGTTGACCTGGAATTAATGGTAACAAAAAGGGTGATTTCACACTACCCCAAACTCCTAAACTGGGGTCTCACCACCGGATATAAATTTTTGAATTGATGCGATAAATCTAGGGGTAATTGTTCTTTGTATTTAGCATGTAGCGTATCTTTATATGAAGATATGCATGTTTGAATATCCAACGCCTAGCTCTGAAAGAGTAATGTCAATCACATTACTCGATCTTTCATCCTCTTTTGACACTATCCTTGGGAAGCTTTTACCATCGCCACAACTATCACTTCTTAGTAATTAACCAAATTTAAAGTATATGTAACAATATATTCTTCTTCACATCACACACCAAATAAATATTGTTATTATTGACAATTCTTTTCGTTCATCATTTCGGTCTTAAAAGTATTTTCTCTTTCAGTTCCTCGCCATTCAATATCTGCTTGTACATATCGTTCGCATTCACTCAAATGGACATTGGTCGTTTGTCTCTTTTTGGTCCATGGGGGATAGACCACCACCACCACCATACGTCAACAAGTGATGAGCCCCGACGTTAAAAGGTAAATTTTATTAACAGAGGGACTGAAATGTGGAAGATTTTTTTTGCCAAAATGTTCACATGAAATATCAACATTCTTTTAAGCCTAGCTGTTGGATATTACTGAGTAGATATATAAGTTAAATATCCATGTCTGCATATGTAAGTCATAAGCAAGATGTATTATAGACAGAGGAACCAGCAAAGATCAAGATGGTGATGTTTCAGAAAATGGGCTCTGATGTGGGAATCAAGATGCTGACAGGTTTAACAGATGTTACGTAAGACAAGCAATTGAGAAGGAAGAGGTTGCTATCACATCAGTCGGCATGGAAACATCGAAACTGACAAAACGTATGTTAAAATATTCTAACCAGTTTTGGTAATAATGAAGCTATGGGCTAATAAATTGGTATCTATCTTTCTCTCTCTGTTTTCTATCTCTTTGATTTTTAGCCCAATATAAACAATGTGCTGAGATGAATAAATTTTCCTCTTCTGTAAGAACGTGTTTAGTTAATTAATTAATGTTATGTGCCTGGAATGGGCTTGATTGAGAGAGCAGCACGCACGCATGCATAATGTAACACATGCCAGAACAAGGTATGATTTTGTTTAGACGATTTGAACTATTAGTTACTATTGTTGGTATTTTTACCATTGCAAATAAGGGTTGAAATTTCGGGTTCACTCTATAGGAAAACAAGGCTTACAAAACAAGTAATGTGGCGAGAAAGAAGAAAAAACAATGATCTACTTATATCGAGATTTTATATAACTTAAAAAGAAAAGGAAGGATTAGAAAAAAAGGTTGTTGCAAAAATGGGTAGAATTTTTGCAGACTTTTAAGTTTCGTCCTTGTAATATCACTTATTGTCCCATGTAGTTTTGAGGGTAGAGCTGCAAGATGTGAAAGACTTCAAATATAAGGCTTCAAGGTCGCCCATGTGCCTGAACTACACAGTTTCGTGACCGCTTCTGTAGGCACCAGGAAAAGAAAAGAGACTGAAAGTTTGAAAAACGCGCCCACGTGGGGTGCAGCAGATGTTGTAAATAGTGGGCTGTGATTGGTTGTTTCTCATCCAATCACAGGACACATAACAAATGAATTTTAATACTATCGACTAAATGTGTTATTTGAAATTGTGTGATCTATTCCCTTCTTTTGTTCTAGCTCGTTTGGCTCGCTGGTTTATGGTCTCCATCAATTCGCTGTTTTGATGCCTCATTGTAATACAGCTTCCTATTCCAGTAGCTTCTTTCCAAGAACTGCAGGCTTGTGGAACTCTCTTACTGCTGACTGTGTTCCTCCTACCTATAGCCTTAGTCTTTTAAAGACTAAGGTCAAAAGGCATCTCCTGTCTTTGCAATAATCATATTTTGTTCTTGTTAGCTCCTTACACCAAGTAGCTTCATGCCTTGTTTAGAGAAATTTCCATAAAAAAAATAATTAAAATCAAAATACGACATAATCACGTTGACACACCAGTTCTCAATAAAACAAACAAACAGTTACACATTCAACCCAAAAGGTAATAATTACGATATTATTATTAAATATATCGTAGAGTTGTGTTGTATGTTGAGAGTGTCGAAACAAGAGATAGCCATTTTCCTGAGCTGGCCGGATCAGAAAAGAGTCACCATAAGTTCGAAAGAAAAACATCAACGTCTTCTCTGCAATAATATAACTATGTCTTTTATTTAACTGGAACAAGAATACAAGAACGTAGATATGTGAGTTGGACAGGCATAAAGGTAATAAAATTCTAGTTGGTCATGAGTTTATTCCCGCCTCTGGTCACCATCATGATGACTAGAGTGGGGGAGATAATGCGTTGAAATCTCGACTCGAACTGCTTAAACGATTTTACCCTGAAAAATGACTTTCCATTCATGCTACTTAACTTTTCAAAAAGAAAAGTAAAAAAAAAAGAAGAAATAAGAAAGCAAAACGTCTCAAACTGGAAACTTTTAAAAAAAGAAAAAAAGGAAAGATATATGTATAAATCGATATAAAAATAAGAAAGGTAAAAAAAGAATGAAATCGTCTCATTATGGAAATAGATTTGCGTTCTCTCTTCCCTTATTGGTCGGAAAATCTTTTGTGTGACTGGATGGATATATATTTACAAATAAATACACATTGTTCTTTATTATAGAGTGGATATAGAGTGTATTGTTTGCCGCTTTACAATATATATTATAAATAGCCAGTATAGAAATAGGACATTGACTAGAAGTTAAGAAATTAGAGACGTCACTGGAGATGGGATTGGCCTAACAGATACCGTCACGGAATATAAATCAGCTATGATGAGTTCAAATCTAATTGGGTCTATTTTAGTCATTTAAACACTCATATTGTTTGGAAATGTATGAAACTGTAACCCTTCTTCCCAAATTCACAGCTATGGGTAAAATAGCAACTTGTGTTCAATTGATCGTTTACAATTAATCATTTACAATAGGAATTGAGTTTCGGCATTAAATAACCGTCAAATATGTTGTTAAACAGACAAACTAAACGCGTATCCTTGATAGTCGCACCATTTTATAATAACAGAGATAAATGTGCTCAGAAGAAGCTAAATGCTTAAAACAATGATTTTTTTGTTGATTTTTTTATATAAGATTCGTTTTTTATTTGTTTTTTGTTTTTTTGGAGAGGGGATTTTTTATTTTGTTAGTTTTTTTTTTAGTTTTTTAGTCAGAAAGAGAAAGAGAAAGGAAGGGAGGACACTATTTGTGTGATTAAATTGTTTTTTCTTTACCCACCATTCAATTAATATTACAAAATGCTACTTTTTATTAGCTTTTATTGTTACTATTTTATTCATTTTTTTTTTATTTAAATATTTTTTCAACTATTGTTTGAGAGGTGGCTGTGCTGAAGTGGATACTGATACTGACTGAGTTCGAATTTTGTTGGATCCATAGTACTATTTTCACTATGGATGTTGGCAACCTCCATGTGGTGCCTGATTAAAAGGAAAAGAAGTCAGGGGGGGGGGGACTAATGCCACTAACAGAATCAAGCAAGTTAAACAAACTTAACATGCTGATTCATAGAAGTTTTTTTTTATTATGTACCAACGAGTCACCACTTATACAGGCCCAAAGGCCACTCGAGGATAAAGGTTAAGTAGAACTATTATTTAAATCCCTTTTTTTTTTTTAAATAAGATTTTATTAATTAAAAAAATGATAAAACACAAGCAAAAACATGTCCCCCTGATCGCATATTAGGAGTGATAGACAGCACTTTTGATGTCTCTTTAGTTTATTTTTTGCCCCTTTACTTAAAATGTCATAAAAATTTATACAGAGTCGCTTTTAACAATAACAATACATATATAAAAAAAACGTTACTGCACATGCGCATTACTCTGGCCCAAACTTAAATTCTCTCAAAGTTCTGCTTTATTGAAAATCACTACAATGTTAATTCTTTAAATTTGTAACGCAATATATAAATTATGTCGGCCGGATTATAAAAGTTTGACCTAAATAGCATTTTAGCTGACAAATCAAAGTTTGATTCGTTATTGTTCAACCATGTTATTGGCAATAAACTAACGTACTTCATTATAATTTATTTAAAAAACATACTGGTTCGGCAATTTGTTAACATGGAGACATTCTTAAATAAACACCTAAAAAGAAAAATAAGCTAAGGGGAATAACTCTTACTCTTTTAGTAAACGTTAAGATTCCTTATTTTCTTTTTTCGCTTAGATACTGAACCTAACAAAAAAAGGTGTGGTCGTAGAAGATAGAAACATTTACAAAAGAAATTTGAACATAACAGATCCCGGATAACACCGGATCAGTACAGTTAGTTTCTTATAAAATGCAAGGTGCATAACATATTTGAAGACAGATGTATACATACACAAAAGTAAATCTTAAAACAGATAATAATGTGTTTTTACTTAAAAACGTATTTATGGATAAGAATAAATATATTGTTTTGTAATTGTATTCATTAAAGTCTCATTTAGCCTTGACAACGGCTTTTATGTGAGGTATTAATCGCCTGTGTGCTAGAATCAGGGGTTCCTCGTTCATACTTGACATTACTCTACCTATGGAGACTTTTAGGGATTATTTAGTGTTATGAGGGTACTCATTAACCTTTTTCTCAACTACGCTCCATACATAGTAGTCCAAAGAATCAAGATCTGAGGAGCTAGGAGGCAAAATGTTAAGGGTCATGGGACCATTAAAATATTCAGCCATTCATTTCTGTATTCTGTGAGTCTTGTGTGGTGATTCCCTTACTTTTTCTAACATAAAATGACCTTCACTCATTACATAAGACTTGTATCTGATGTCTTTGTAGACAACATTTCAAATTATTCCTTCTGACACACGGTGTTGTTTCGCAATCGACCTCATGGATCTTCTAGGATTACCACCAACAGTGTGCTGTATTTGTGAAAGATATATTTGGTTAATTAATTCCTATTTCACTCACGTAAATTATTTAAAGTTGAAAGAACACACACAATGCCACGTCTCGGTATATTTGCCTTTTTCTGGTCCGGATTATTTTCTTCTTTCTTCTCTTCTCTTCCCCAACAAAAGATCAGACGTTCGTTCTTAGTAGCAGCAACAGCAGCAACAGCAGCAGTACCCGCCCGAATTCTACTGAGTGGCAGCCCAAAACAAAAGTAATGCTGTGGATGACACTTGTGAACGACGTTAACTGCGTGGCGTCCAAAAAATGTCTCTGCCTCAAGCAAAAATACCAATTCTTTTTATTCAGCCATTTTGACTGCCAAAAGCGCTTATTTTGCACAATCACGACCGTTGCCTCGAAATCAAACAGTACCAGGTTTGCTCTTGCATGCAGCCACTGTTTCCTTGCAGCGTCACCACAATTTGCCAAATAAATTTTATTGTTTTAATGCTATCAGTGTGTCAAGAATATCTCTTATGTTTTGATAATGGTGATATCTCTCTATCTTAAACCTTTAACTCTTTGCAGAGTTTGTAAATGAAAGATCAAGCGCCTTTTAGTTCTATTTCTAAATTGCTATAATCATCCTTTATAGTCACTACAACTGTGGGTCTCTTCATTGTTGTGTAAGTATGTGCTTCATTGATATTTCTGAAATATAGATAATGTAAAGTTTTATAATATTCCTGCTATAGTAAAAAATAATGTATGGCCTCAAATACCAAATACCTGTAGATAATTTATTGAATAAATGCTGACAATTTCATTTATATTTGATAATTCTATGATTTTTGAAGATTAAAAAAATGGACACATAGGTTTTAAATAAAAAGAGGATTTCCTAGTAGGATCCGTATCATAAATTATGAGCTCTTAGTACCGGCACTGTATATGCCCAATAACTACTGTGACAACTGTAACTGGAACTCGGTTCGGTGAGTTGACTGTCTGCGTTTATAACCGTTACACCACATATAACAATACACAAAAATTGATCAACATTAATAACCACTTCTCTTAACCCTAACCACTTCTCGGATTTTTCCAAGATATCTCATATTTTTATTTTTTTGTGCAGGGTTGGTTATCACAAGATATCATGAGAACGAAACTTATATTCCAAAATAGACTGGTAACATAATATCTCATGCTTTCCCAAGCTTGCTGCATCATTCTCACATACACGCAATCTGTCTCGAGAATTCTATAGTTCTGGTAGGGAAGGGTGATGTAGCTACTTTTTTTTCTCTTGTAAGTTTCCATTCAGGGATTGCACTTTGATTTAATAAAACATTTGGCCGGAAATGAAGCATAATTTCAAGGGATAATTCACCTGACAGAAGACTAAAATGAAACAGTACCATCGTTATTCGTGCGGTTGGTTCTTTCATTGAAATTAAATTTCTTGAAAAGTACAAATTCTATGAAATGTAAGAATTTTAGATAATAGTTTCAGTTTATAGTAAAATTACAAGTAAAATATTCATTTTTTAGCTTTAGTTTTGACCATTTTTCTTCTAAAAATGTTGGTTAATAATTTTCTTTGTATTATTTGGACTATTCGGACTACTGTTTCGGTCGGTGTAACCTCTGACCTTCTTCAGGTGTATTTTGTCAAACTCGGGAATCTTTCTGTCGAACTTAGCAATCTGTACGGAATTTCGAACGACCCATGGCGTAACGGATAAAGTACTAAGTAAAACTCAGTTCAAAGTGACACTCTTCTGAAGGTTGAAGGTTCAATCCTCAGAGCGGGCGATAATAAGAATAAATTGTGAATTACTTAAGACTTCTACCCGGTCATGGCTGATGGAACGAGAGCATGCTATCTCCGTGGATTAAATAAAGGGTTCCGTTCGAAATTCCGTACAGATTCCGAGTTCGACAGAAAGATTCCCGATTTCAACAAGATACACCTGAAGAAGGTCGGAGGTTATATCGGTCAAAACGTTGTGAGAATAACACTCAAGATGAGAACAGTAGTCCGTATCATCCAAATAATACAAATTATCAATTCTCATCTCAAAATTTCAGAAACATAATAATTTTCTTAGCTAGAAGTGTTGTAATTCAAAATCTCGCTTTGCTAATATAAACGTAAAAGTACAAGTAAAATATTCACGTCTACATTTATGGTTGCATATAAAATTAGGATTGTTGATATCCCATTTTATCGCTTGTGTAGTGACGCACGTGTTGGAGACATAATAGAAGATAATACATAAAAAGCGATGAACATTACAAACGTAATTACTAACGAATGAGTCCACGTTAAAAGTCCCATAACACAATCGAAATAAACATGGATTGCCAGGGCAAACAGATTATAGAGAATGCATGTGCTACGTAAAGTAAATACGACTTTGTATTATCAGTAAAAAAAGAACAATGGTTGAATATCTATCTGTAAACGATAGTTGCAACCCATAAGTCTGACGCTAAATATGTCTGAGCCATGGAAACCATGTCGAAATGTAGATCTTAGCCAGACATGTCTGATCCGCATCAAGCCCAACGGCAGAAAGAGAGCAAGCCTCGATTTCAAACTAGAACATGTGTGTATGCGTTGGTTCTTGTATTTAATGTTAGAAGAGTTCATTCACGTATTGCACAGTATAATTAAGGGGAGATAACTTGGATATGGTTCAAGAGAAATAACTCTGAATACACTGAGTTTACAATATTCTTCTACGAATCTTTGTTAATAACTTTCTTAGGTAAAACTTTTGTAATTTAATTAATTTTGAAAAAATCAGTTGCCACCTGTTTGCTTATTGGCAGCATTACGGCTACGTTAATTAAATAAGGGAGGATTGCTTTGCTTTGGTTTGGTTTGTTTTACGGTATATCAACCATCTATGGGTTATTTAATGCCGAATAAAGTTGTCAAATATAATTCTATAGGTATGATAATTATTTATGTTCCTAGAATACATTGCTCTCAGAAAACATTACTCCTTGAAAACAGTACTCTTTGAAAATACCCACACCCAAACTGAGAAAAGTCTCAGACAATCCCCCAAACCACAGACCTATAACATTAGTTTTGTGTTGTTTGGTTTATTTTACAGTATATCAACAATCTATGGGTGATTTACTGCTGAATAAAATTGTCAAATATAATTTTATAGGTAGGCTAATTATTTATATTCCTAGAATACATTGCTCCTAGAATACATTTCTCTCAGAATACATTGCTCTCAGAATACATTTCCCAGTGAAAGTGGGAACTTTACTCCTAGAAGGGAACTTTACTGAGAGAGAGGAGCATTACTCTCAGAAAACACCACTCAAAAAAAAACAAAAAAACACTACTCCCAGAAAAACATTACTTCTTTTAAAATATTACTCTTTTGGCATTGGTAATCTTCTTTGTTCTCAATGTGATTGACCCTCAGCCAGCGCCTTCTAGTATCTATTTGGAGAGAAAAATAAAAAGGAGAAATAAGGTTTTGATTTTTTGAAGAATAAGATTGAATAATACAGTTGGGGATAAACTTATAGATACTAAGGCATGATATGACCAGTCGATTGATCGGATCGGACCTAAGGGAAGAACAAGCATATATATATAATATATATATATATATATATATATATATATATATACTGTACACCCTCTATCAAAAATGACAAAAAAATTATGCTTAACCAGCGTTCGCACTAATATTCATATAAAAACATAGAATTATGTCAGGAACTTAATTTTTCATGCATAAATATTTCTGATGAACTAAAGAAAACAAAATCACCAACCATTGACGTTTTATTTAGAGTGGAGAATTTCTTTTCGAATTCATTCCAGGTGGCAGGGGTTGTCTGACATGCTATATACTTTCTTGCTTCCCCTAAAGACTTGACATTTTATTTTACGAAGTTTACACTCACAGTTTTAAGATAGCAGAAGATAGATTTTTAAAAGTCAGTCAGTCAGTCAGTCAGTGCTGTTGTTGTGATAGTAAGAACGTTTAATTGTGAGTTATTAATTAACATCCAAAAGTCATGAGTTCAATTTTTGGTCACCGACGACATTCTGTTCTTTTATTTTTTATGTGTTATTTTACAACTTGTTACAAGAATGAATTAACCCCTCCCCATAACACCAAGATCATTTTCTCTAATTTAAAAGAGTAGAAATTCCCCCCCCCCCCCCGACCAAAAAAAAAAGAAAAATTTATATACATGCGTGGTAGATGTAAGTGAGATGCTTGAAATTCATGAAGTGTTAGTTTCAAAACAGTTTGCCAAACATTAGTGGTTAGGCCAAGTCGTATTTATAGATAACCAGTTGTGGTTTGTGAAATATAACCTCGCTAAGAATCACGCTTATATCAACACAAATTTTCTAATGCTAAAAAGAGCTAATCCAATTACATCAGCCAGTCTTGAAATAAAATCTGATTTTTTTATACAACGGAGGCGCGTACGAAAATTACTGTTTCTTTTTAGTTCAGAAGCACAACAGAACAATAATACTTGATGTTTGCGTAACATGTTGAGAGTAACAGTAAAATACATGTCAGCCATTGCTTAATGTATTGTTAGTTGGTAAACAATGGCTCACATGTGTTTTACTATTGTGTGACTTTATTATGCAAAAGTAATTTTCAAGATAACAATCGAATAGAAAGTAATTTCTGGCTTGAATTAAAGTTTAGAGGCAAAATTCAAATAGTACGGGAAGGGGGGCTTGTGCTACTAAACCAAAGAAAGAAAGAAAGAAAGCAGTAATTTTTGCATGCGCCCCTATCATATAGAAAAATCTAACATTGTTATACACAACTGTCTAAGGTGTCATCAATTTTAGATCTAATAAGTTTCATTGTATTTTTTCTAGGTTTATAAGTTTCATTGTATTTTTTCTAGGTTTATAAGTTTCATTGTATTTTTTCTAGGTTTATAAGTTTCATTGTATTTTTTCTAGGTTTATAAGTTTCATTGTATTTTTTCTAGGTTTATAAGTTTCATTGTATTTTTTCTAGGTTTATAAGTTTCATTGTATTTTTTCTAGGTTTATAAGTTTCATTGTATTTTTTCTAGGTTTATAAGTTTCATTGTATTTTTTCTAGGTTTATAAGTTTCATTGTATTTTTTCTAGGTTTATAAGTTTCATTGTATTTTTTCTAGGTTTATAAGTTTCATTGTATTTTTTCTAGGTTTATAAGTTTCATTGTATTTTTTCTAGGTTTATAAGTTTCATTGTATTTTTTCTAGGTTTATAAGTTTCATTATATTTTTTCTAGGTTTATAAGTTTCATTGTATTTTTTCTAGGTTTATAAGTTTCATTGTATTTTTTCTAGGTTTATAAGTTTCATTGTATTTTTTCTAGGTTTATAAGTTTCATTGTATTTTTTCTAGGTTTATAAGTTTCATTGTATTTTTTCTAGGTTTATAAGTTTCATTGTATTTTTTCTAGGTTTATAAGTTTCATTGTATTTTTTCTAGGTTTATAAGTTTCATTGTATTTTTTCTAGGTTTATAAGTTTCATTGTATTTTTTCTAGGTTTATAAGTTTCATTGTATTTTTTCTAGGTTTATAAGTTTCATTGTATTTTTTCTAGGTTTATAAGTTTCATTGTATTTTTTCTAGGTTTATAAGTTTCATTATATTTTTTCTAGGTTTATAAGTTTCATTGTATTTTTTCTAGGTTTATAAGTTTCATTGTATTTTTTCTAGGTTTATAAGTTTCATTGTATTTTTTCTAGGTTTATAAGTTTCATTGTATTTTTTCTAGGTTTATAAGTTTCATTGTATTTTTTCTAGGTTTATAAGTTTCATTGTATTTTTTCTAGGTTTATAAGTTTCATTGTATTTTTTCTAGGTTTATAAGTTTCATTGTATTTTTTCTAGGTTTATAAGTTTCATTGTATTTTTTTATAATATACTAGTAGAACCCGTATCCCGGCATTGTCTTGGGAAATATAGGAAACCAAGAATCACAACTTCCAAGAGAAAATTGATCAGAAAGACTTTTTTTGTCTCAAATGCTAAGTTTCTATCTACGATATACAAAATATTATTTTTGTTCCATTCAAAGGGGAGTCACTCTGTACAGATGGATACAGAGTTATGCCTCTTTTTCAAAAATATTGGCCATTTGAAAATAATTCCGACCCGGACAAAGTATTTTCGGGAAGAAAATAATATTAAGTATATTTTATTCAATATGCTATAATGATCCACAAGAAAAACTTAGAAACTAAGATCAAATGTCGATTTTATAGGAAGAAAGCTATCCATGAAAAAGAAACGATAAACAGACTGACTGTATTTTATATATTAGATGTAGATGAAATAAATAAAGGACAATAGAATTCCTGAGAAATGAACTATTAGAAGTTTTTTTTAAGGAGAAAAATGGCTTGCTCAAAATTTCTTTTACTGTCTAAAATGATTTAAGCAGTTTAAGTACTCTTTATAATTTACAGTTGATTGCTGTTGGTGTTAGAAAGATTCTGCCCGGGTCTTGTTTAGTAGAAAAAGAAGAAAGCTTAATAGTAGAGTGAAAGTAGTTGTATTCAGATCCTCACTGTCGTCTGGAAATGAGGAAAGTGAAAACGAGGAAAGGGGTAGTTTGATTAGGCCGTTAATGTCTTGACTGATGCCATTCAGAAAATTTTGGGAAGAAGGAAGAAGCGAATATATGACTGTATAATTCTGGTCATCGTGGTAGAGAGGTCCGCTTAAATAAGAGAGGAGATGCCTCCTGTTAAGGCGGAATGAAAAATGTGATTCAACACTAAAGTTCAAGAATTCATGAGTTTTGAGTTCAACTTCGGAGATGGTAATGACGTTATCACTGTTCCTCAAATCCTGTGGTTTACTGGATGTTCCTTGTCCGAAAAGTACTCCTGCTTTTTTTACCGTTAGTATTAATAGAAAAGCAGAGCCGTAAATGTTTGCATGCGTATAATGGACAGAGCCTACCCCCCCCCCCCCCCCGACATAAGCGATATAGAATCGCCTGTGTCGTGTATAAAAGCTACGTTAACTGTGATAAATGCAGGCAGTTATTGGCACAAGCTCATTTCGAATAAAGTCTTGAAAGTGACGACTTTTGAAGGAGTTGTACTCGCGAATCTTGCAATGAGCTGTCGAAAAGTCCAATCTAAGTGGATGACGAGACGTCAAAGTTCTTTGTCGGGATCCCAAAACTATAGCTGCCTATCCAAATGCCCTTTGTTGATATGAGCAACTCGTAAACACTCACTCCAAAATTTTATTCCTTATTTCCAAATTCTTTAATATTTATAAGTTTTTTTTTTACGTCTATCCCTAGCTCTTGGAATTTTACCGCTATTAAAAAATCCTTTGTTCGTATCTCCTAGCTTTTGAATTAGTCAAAATCTACTTTGTCATTGTTGGGGTGATAAAGGCTATGTTGTGCTAGAAAGTTCATGGTCTTTCCAGATATTTAGGAGGATACTATTTGTTGAAAAGTGCACCCAATTGGCTTATACTGGAAAAATAAAAATACTTAGCCAATTTTGAAAAAAGTAATTCTCTACAGCTATATTAACACATGATCGTGTAAGTATGCCCAATGCTACATGATTAGTGGGGTGCATAGATGCAGACGGCAGACCTGTAATAGGAAAATATCACGAGGAAAGACCCCACAAGAAATGGGCTGGTGTCTTTGAAATGTCGTCTTCTTGAATACGAGGTTTTCTGCTGTGATTGCGAGCCACTTGAGATTTGAAAACAATTATGTTCATTCCAGGTGGTGTCAGTAAATTTTTATATCCAGCTTTTTATATCCAGCTCATAATTTTCAAGTAGTCTACCCCAAATGACACAAATATCTATCTATCTCTCTCATACATACATATATATATATATATATATATATGCATGTATGTATGTATTTATATTCATATTTAAAATTTTTATATTCAAATATAAATTTGATAACATAAAGCAATTGTAATAGTTCAATAGTGTTAGGCTAGAGCTATGTTGTATACAATATCTTTTATTTAATTTCATAGCATATCCAATGTTATGAAGGACAGATTCACATCGTTTGACAAAAACTTGTTTTTTTATTTAGCATACAATTGTTTCGGCTTACACCAAGATATATGTAAAATTCTCCTGTGCATTTATTTCTTGGTGTGAGTATCCTCAGTGCTAATTATATAAAACGAAGCAAAAACAATGAAAAAAAAAACAAGGCAAGCAAAGCCTAAATTACAATCAGTACTCATTATCAGCATCGTATCCTTTTTTCCCCCAAATGGAACTATGATCTCAATGTGTCCTAGTCGCAACATATACGCATCTTATGTTTTTCGCTGTTTGTATTTTAATCATTCACCATCAGCTTAAATACTGATTTAAATACCCCTAAATTAAGATATATATTTTCACTAACCGTCTTTCATTGTTTCGTCCAATTATTTTCCTTTTTCTTACAGACTACAAAAGTCGTTTTTTCCTTCGCAGCAGAACCCACCCTCTGCTGCATTAAAAGACGTGACAAAATAAATGGTTTAAATTTCCTACGCCCTCAGAACTGGGGAAGTGCCAAGAGGGCAAAGGTTAGTTTTAAAAAATTGTTCCTGATCGTTGCAAGGCGCTGGGCTACCCACATGAAAAACAAAGCTGTGCCATATCTTACTTTCGTGAGAAGGTGAGCAAATGTCTACGCTTATACTGATAACTAAAGCTAACGCTTCTCAGTGTTGCACGATGAAAACAAATAGGGTTTTCTCAATCTTATACATGAAGGCAACGCCTTTAAGTATTAAATATTTATCATCTATTAGTGTCATATCTGTTGTAATACTGTAAGCTCAGTATATTCAGAAGTTATTTCTCTTGGCCCATATTCAAATTATCTCCCCTGAATCATACTGGATAATAAAAGAGTGCACTCTTCTATTTAGAAGTACAAAAAAACTCGCTTAGCACATGTGCAAGATTTAAAACAAAGCTTTTCCTTTTTCTGGCCTTGGGTTTTAAGCTAGTCTGAGGTGTCTAGCCTAGCTCTATATTTGACAGTTTTTTACACCTGTGACGTCGTTTCGTCAGATCTCTTTTCTGGTCACAGTTTGGACGAAATTCCTAGCCAGCTAGCCATCTTAGCATAGCCTTTTTCTACTGGTTGCAGAATTTGTTTCCAGAATAGTTTTGTAGTAGTAACAAGCATGAAAGACAAACTGTTGAAGACAAATATAAACAATAACTTTTCAAATGGGTTAGTCGCTCGGTTATAAGTTCACCATTTGCAGAGACTCCAACACACGTGTGCCAAAATCCATATTTTATGCAGTGGACTCATTTCCATTATAGGGTAAGTCAGTTTATAAAGGCCACAGGGATGAATATACACAGTATTTATTTTTTTTTTTTACTTTGGTACGAGCGAACGGAAACATTTAGACTGCAAGAATACCTTATTCCAATACGAATGTGACCAGTCAATTCGAACAAAAAATTACAGATAGTATAAAAGTAAATTGCATCTATTCTTTTTTTTTATGGAAATCGCTCCAGACAAGACATGAAGCACCTTGATGTAAGAAGCTAATAAGAATAAAAGATGATTAGTGCAAAGACAGGAAATGCCTATTTGCCTTAATCTTGAAAAACAGTCAGCAGGAAGAAAGTTCCACAAGCCTACAGTTCTTGGAAAGAAGCTACTGGAATAGGAAACTGTATTACAATGAGGTATCAAAACAGCGAATTAATGGAAACCACTAGACCGATGAGTCAAACGAGCTGGAACAAAGGAAGCAGGGTATAGATCACACAATTCCGAAGAAAACATGCCATAATAGTATTTATAGAAAAGACTGAGCAATATCACATCTGTGAGAGAGAGGGTGCAGAGAAGAAGAAAGGGTGGAGCCAATCAAATTACATATACGTTTCTACACCTTATCAAGAACCCTCAAATAGGACAGAGATTCACCAGCCAAAATATGACAACAATACTCCATACATGTCTGAGCGTAGATTTACGATCTACTTTTACGACACCCATACATATCTCTATAAATTGTTAGCCTTGGCAATTCATGTTTATTTTGATTGTTCTTAGGAACTATTAACATGAACTCTTTCGTCTATCATTTTCACACTCTTTTACGTTTTATTATCCTCCCTCTTACATTTGTCTTTGACAAAATCGCCTCTATGAGAAATAAATGTATTCATATGTAAACTTAACTGTTACTTTATTATTACTATTTATTTATCATTGACCTTTTTCCTTTTTCATTCCGACTTCATGTTATCCACGATAACAACATATTCAATATGTCGGCCTCGTGTTGATAATATGTGTGTGTGAGTAATATGTGTATGTGAGTATTAGACGATGTGGCACTGTAAGTATGCGCTGGTTTACCTTGTTCTGTTAGTGTGTGTGTAGATGTGCACAAAAGGATGAAGCTTGTACGTGAGTTTTAAAATGTTCCCTTCTTCTCGCCTCCATCTGGTCAAAAGCGCAGGTGGGGGTGGGGTTTCCGAGGTGCGTCGGGTTGGATCTCTGAAGAGCTCTGATTTTGTTGACCAGGTCACTGCTTTTATAAGTTTTGCTAATTTGACATAGGCTTGCTAGATTTTGGGTTTAAAACGATTTTCATTGGTTGGAAAATATTGAGTTAACATGTTCCTGTGAAAACTCACTTCGTTTTAGAAGTGAAGAGGAAAGGTATCCAAACGAACCGGGGAAAGTGAGAGGGTGGCTATTCAAGCCATTCGCTTTTTGGCGTTCGTTCGAATCACATCTCTATCTACCATAATACAAAATTGAAATTTTATGTAAACCGTTATATTAAGTCGTTACAAAAATAATGGCCGCCTGAAGCACTGGGTTTTAAAAAAGTCATTTTAACACAGAATTTGTAGTTTATTTCTGGTAAATTTTAACATATATAATAATTAATGTGTTCTCAATAATAATTTGTAACTTTATTCAAATAGAAAATATTTTTGAAGCATAGAAGACCCCTAATGATGAACATGCCGAAACATGATCTTCGCCTTCTTATGTTGCATGAGTTCAACTTGGGCACAATGCTTCCAAAACTTCTGTCAATATAGAGATGGATCCACAAGCGATTAGACAGTCCAAAGGTGGTTCCAGAAATTTCATAGTGGAGATGAGAACCTTGAAAATAAAGTGGGTAGAGGACGGCCGTGTAATCTTGACAATGAACAATTACAAGTATCAAAGAAATGTCTCAGACACTTGCTGTCAGCACCGCAACAGATCACGTCATTTACAGAGTATTGGAAAGGTGAAAATATTTTAATGAATAAATGTATGTTTCTAAAATCGACCATTATTTTTGTAACGACCTAATATATTAGATCACACTTTGGATTTACTCAATGAGCGGGCGATTATTTGAAGCCGATTAGGTCACCAAGCGCAATGTTATAAGTACTTTAGGGTTTTTTCTGAGTCCCCGTTATCCACTCTATGTTTGCTCTTTTTGCTTCAACTTAATGATCGTAGCATTTTACCTCAACATTGTGTGGTTCGTCTGGGACGAGGGGTGGCACACACTTAAATAAAACTCCAGTAGAAATAAAAAGAAGCAGATGGTGAGCCAGAAATACAACCATCAATGGAAAACTATCCCTAATTCCTCTTTATGTCAGTTTGAGACGGAGCATGGTAAGAACTTATATTAAAGTTGAGTAGATGCACCAGACACAACTCTTTATATAAACAACTGATCTCTTTTCTAGAATTCTTCTTCATCTGAAATTAACTACACGTCACAGTTTATTTGACCAATGTGATACTTGATATATCAATCAAAGGATTTTACATCCATATTCTTTAAGCGAATAATTTCAGGCGTTTTTCTTAACAAATTATTTTTTGCTCATTTTCTAGTGATTAAACTTATAACATTTTAAAAGATCTATCAGTTTATCTAATTTTAGAGAAAATAAAATCTGGATAATTTTCTCTAAACCCTGATATTTAATATCGTTTTAATGTTAATTTGTTAAGTAAACAACAAAGGGAATATACATTTTAGATGTGGACCTCGTATTTCTATTACTGGCTATGTGTATTGGTCAGTCTCACTTTAACTGAGTTTAACATTTGCCTTGAAAATTGAAGAGATTCGTTTAACTGCTGTTTGTTTGTGTTTTCCAAAGGGTACGACTTAATTTAGAAATAGTAGAGTTATTTTGTTTTAGTTTTTTGAAAATGTTTGTTTGCATCAATCTTAAATTTCTATTTAACATATAGATGGGACACTAACTGGTACTACCATTCTAGGCCAGCTCATCTCCCCCTGTTTACCTTTTATCTTAATTAATTTCTGTAAAAAATATTTACATTGTTCGAAAGATAATTCAATGAAGATATATATGTCATTAAATATTAGTAGGGTATCTTACAAAATTTAGAAATTTAATTGCCATAAATATGTACTGCCTTTCCTACATAGTTGTGTCTATTGTATTACTTTTTTTTAGCTAGTTTGCTGCATTCACTTATTATGTGATCTACTGTTTCGTCTCTTTGTTCACAGAGTCGACATTTATTGTTTTCCTGCGTTTTTAAAATTTTTTTTAGCTTTGATATAGTTAGTTCTAATCGGATTGTTCTGTGCGGTTGTCAGTAGCGATTTTGCTTCTCTGTTCCAGTGTCCTTTCGTAGCCATGTCCAGGTGTTTTCGTGAGTATCTTCTCTTATTATTCTTATGAATCGCACATGTAGCTGTTTCTCTTCCCACTTTTCTTTTCTCATCTTTTCATTTCTCGTTTCTCTGCTCCCTGTCTTGTTCATGTTGGTGATGTCTTTTGTCGCAGTGATCAGCCTTTCTGTGTTCTGGGTTATGTATTTTTCCAATTCCTTTTTTTTATGTAATCCACACATTCCTCTTCCCCCTTCTCTTCTTTTCACGTAGAGTCGGTCAATTTCAACCTATGGTTGTAGTGCATTGATTATCAGTTTCCTAGTATTCTGGTCAAAATGCCTAAGTTCTTCTTTTGTCCGGCTTATGAATGGTCAGAATATCTTACAAGTGCTACTGCCCAGGTGTTTATTCCTTTTACGAGATTTCTACTATATAATTTAATTTCTAAGAATGTTCTTGTTCTTCTCGGGTATTCTTTTCTAATCTTTTCTTTCATATCTGTTGATTAGATGGTGTCTACTTCCAGAACTCCCAAATATTTATAGGCATCATGTTCGCCAAGTGCCCTCATCTCCTCTTGGTTAGGCAGTTCCATGCCCTCCTCTGTCTCCAGTTTTCTCATTTTCATCTTTAGCAGTGCATACTTTTCTATTCTGAATTCCATTTGAATGTCCTACCTGAAGATTCTGATCGTGTTTATCAGCTTTTCTAGTTCCGTTATGCTTTTTGCAAATAGCTTCAGGTCGTCCATATACATGAGGTGGTTTATTCTTTGTTCTGTGTCTGTAAACTTGTATCCGGCGTCACATTTCCTGAGTATGTTGTTGAGTGACATCATGACTATAATAAACAGTAGTTGTGATAGAGAATCTCTTTGGAAGATACCTCTTTGTATTCTTATCTCAGTTAGGTGTTGTACTCCAGCTGTCAGTTCCAGTCTCCATGTTTCTTAATAAGATTGATAATCTTTTCAGATACTTTGTGCATCTTTAAGCATCCAATTATTTATGCTTGAGGGATTCTGTCTAGGATTTCTTGTAGTCGATCCATGCCATGGCTATGTTTTTTTTCTGCTTCTTTCTTCCTTCAGGATCTTTTAATCTATGTATAACAGTTCAAGCTTACCGCTTTTTCCTTTCTGGCATCCTTTCTGTTCTTCAGGGAGTAGTCGACGATTATTAAGAGAATGGTAGATCTGTTCTCTCAACTGGGATGTTAGAATTATCCACATAGTAAACAGGTTATTGGTCTGTAGTTTCTTGGGATTGTTCCCTTTTTAGTGTCTTTTTGTATTATTATTATTATTATTATTTACTCAATTGGAGTTTTCACACATCATCCATGATTGCTTACTGACAATAACCGACGGTGTTCCCTGAAATCTGATTGACAACAAGTCTCCCAATTTTCCAATACTCTCCACCTCTTTCGATAACTATTGCAAATGATTTAGCATTATTGTAACAGCTGCTTATCATTTATTTCTCGCTGGCAATGACCATTGGTCTTCTTTGGGATTTGGGTGGCAATAAGTCTCCCCAAAGGACCAGTACTCTCTGCACTCTTCCAGTAGAGGTATGGTTAGTGCTCTCCCTCCTCGGTCTTTGCATTCTCTTTGACCCTTCACGACTATTTTGTGTAGTATCAGCCGAAGCTGTTTCCATCACTTTGGAGGGGGGGGGGTAGTTTATGAAATTTCTTGCTTTTTCTGTTCCTTGGTTTATTATTATTATTAATTATTATTATTTTAATTTTACAAATCTGCCAGTTAAAAACGGCAAGAAAATCTGTAACTTACATATCAGTCTTCCTCTGTTAATTGGTGTATATCTTCTTGTCCGCATCTGGCCGTATTGAATAGGTGGCTTGGTGAGGATGGGTTAGGCATTTGATTTAAGGGAAATCTATCTCGACTGTCGGGCGCCATTTAGGTGTAGATAAAGATTCCCTTCCCCCTCTTTTTTTGCTGATAATTCGAAGAAAATAGATAGACTGCTATCAACCGAAATTCTTCAATTCTCAACTAATTCAATGGTGTGTCAATACACGAAAATAGGACAGATATATTGTGTTTCGTAAAATGTGCACATAGAAGAAAGCACACTCGGATTAGAGTTTTCTTATTTGGATATTACAAATAGTGTTGAGTCTCTTGTGATACATTAACTCATAGAAGAGTGCCATGTAGCAGAGGTCATGTTTGTAAAATGACCTTTTGCATCGCAACACGTTGACCGTCATAAGATGCTGGATACCCCATACAAACACCTTGTGTCACATCTTATCGTCGTGAGGTGATTGCTAAATATTTCTCACACATCATGTTTTAGAATTTTTGAGATGAAGATTGATTATTTGTATTATTTGGATTATTCAGACGACTATTCTCATCTTGAATGTTATTCTCACAACGTTTCGGCCGATGTAGCTTGCAGACCGAAATCTCAAGCGATTTCGCCTCCTTTTTGAAAGGTATATCACTGACTGATGACAGAACCCACATCAGCAAGAATTGCAGGGGCTCAAATCTTGCCAAATAAGAAAATTGGAAATACTGAAAGCTAAGGATATAAGAGTCGAAGCCCACCATTCACCAATAATAGACATCGTCAAAAAAGTAAGTGCCAGCTGACTGCTTCTGAGGAATCAGTGCTAAACAAAGGATTCAAGTTCTTGAGTTTGGCAGGACTCATTATTAAGAAATTGGCAGAAACGTTGTGAGAATAACATCCAAGATGAGAACAGTAGTTCGAATAATCAAAATAATACAACTCTCACACATATAAACAAATATTTTAAAATAGCTTCTGATTGGTTCAAATTAATTTAAAAACAACAGTCTTCTGAAAGCGCAAAGTTATTTGTAAATGTTTGTTGGAAAGATTAAAACCCGTAAATTCGCCACAAGGATTAATGCAAGCCAAGTTCATTAATTTCAACTGGGTCACCTGCTTGCACTGTGGGCCAGATTACCCCCACCTCGTCTTTTATTTTGTCATACATGGTCATAATGGGTGCGTGGCAGAGAGAGAAAATTATTTCCTATCTTCCATATAGCATATAACATATATATATATATATACCCCAATATTAAAATCAGTCCATCTGTGATATACTTACAGTGAATGTAAGGGTGTAACACTCGACTACAACAATAACAATTTATACAAAAACCCAATCAAATAAAAATAACATTAATGTCTCAATATAGTGTCACAAATACTGTTGAGTTTCAACCTTGTGCCACACATGCAGCCGTAATTATTACAAAAACATTGAAGTCCACAAGTCGTATTCCAACTTGGTCACTGCATATTTTCCATGTACGTGCTTTTGCGTGATCTTTCCCCGATCGAGAAGAATTCCGCCTGCAAGTAAGTTCTTTCATACCTCGAAAAGGACAAACTGAAGACAAGGACTGATAGAATACAGCGAGTATTAATTCAACTTGATCTTTGTTTTAAATCACTGACTAGTGGGGGGGAAGCAAAGAGAGAGCAATCGAAAGTACTAATTAATCATATTTCATCAACCTCTATCATTTTACATGTCCACATGCTACGTGCTCCCAAACGGACTGTCATCTTCTCTCTCACACTCTCTCTTTGAGCCATATGACGTCATATCCGTTTCTATTAATTCTCACTGTCTAGCAATCCTTACCCCAGGTTCATCAGGTTGATCTCGGTTGAGCTTTCATTTCCTGTTATTCTCAACTAACTATTTTATATACTAGTGGGTCTACTCACCCAATATCTAACAATGCAAGTTGTACGTCATAAACAAAATGGGGTATGAAGCATCAAGAAGACTTACTTGCTAAGGATATCCTTATGATATATGACCTGTGTTACAACGTTTTTAAAGGCCTACAAAAATGGCAATAATTTGATATTTGTTTATGCATTTCAAAATTGCAGAGGATTTGGAGGAATTTCATTGATTGTGTAGTATAATAATAAATATGAGCCTTGCATAATTCAAATAAAATCTTTCATAGCATTTTATACTTTGGTCAATCTGCTACAAAAAAAATCCATCTATGTCACTAAAAAAGGTCCCCAGATGCCGAAAAACTTACTACTCTAATAGTTTATTTCCTTGGACTGTTTGTGTTTGGAATTCCCTCCTTGCTCCCCGTTTCCCAGAAGGTACCAACGTGCAGAAATCTAAATGTAATGTGCACAAATAACTTTCTGCACAACTCCTCACTTAGGATGCCCCTTATAAATCTGGCCCCTAATCACAGTAGCCTCTTATGTCTCAGTGGCAATATTCCTTGTTTGGGGTAAATACAAGTAAATAAAAAAAATATATTAAAATTAAGAAGATACTTTTTAATAATAACAGAATTTATAAATTATTTTCGTTTATAATATATTTTATCTTCTTTTATTAAAGCTAATATAAGTTTACAATGAAACATATTTGGAATGTGATAAGATAATGCTGTGAGCATGTCTTGAGGAGTCTACAAAAGAATGTCATAGCAGCGTTTTTGCAACGTCTATGTAACGTAATGTGATTTTTTTAGTTGGTTTATATGAAGAACGTTTTGCTTGATGTAAACTTCTAAAGATATTCGTAGTTCACACATATATATGTATGTGTATATCTATTATTATACTAAAGCTGAGTTAATCAATGTTTGTTTCCCTAATGATTTTTCCTTTTATATTTTAATCATGCAAAATACATGCTAAAATATTCATCAGTTTTGAGATTGAGTTATGTTTGGAAAAACTTCCATTTTAATTGTTCTAATTAGCCGCAATTTGCAAATAATTCACCAAGTGATCCATCTTTTACTAAGTTTCTGTCTATCACTTTGAAGTGACAAAAACGGAAGTAACAATTAGCATGTTGGGAGGCAAAATTCGTTTAGAGGTGAGGAGACGAACGCACGTGAAAAATGTAGCTTTTAAGAATAGGCAGTGTCAGCCTCTTTCTCTCCACCCCTCTCTCTCCGAATAATGTACCTGAAATGAATAAATAAACAATATCTATGTGTGGGTACAAACGTCTTCCAATCACTTAATGATAATTAACAAAGAACCAGCAAGACAAATTTTTAAAAATATCTACCGGACATGTCCACCCAGCAGAACCAACCCATAATAGGAAAGTAAATCTTTAAAAGTCGTTATCTCTTATCGTTTTGCTGCTGCTGCATCATCATCATCGCCATCGCCGAGAAGAATCAAGACAGTACGCAAAATATACATGACGTCCCAATAAAATGTGTATACACTTTAACAGCCAATAACTCTCTTAACCTTCATTTCTTTTCAAAATTGAATAACTTGAAATGACGATTGCAACCAAACTTAGTTTTGAACAAAGGAACTTTGACCAGGAAATTGGAAAATATAGTTGAAATACAGAGAATTTAGGAAAGAGTTTAAAACAGGTCCACCTACATGACTACTGCAATGCCTTCTTATTGTTCTGTTTTTATTTGCTTTGTGAGGCTCGTCGATGGCAGCGGCTTTCCAAACCTTCTGAGTCAACATTTTGAACAATTTCATCTGTTTCAAACGTATCTCTAATTCGACTGATCGTAAATCACGTAGTTGTGGATGCTTGAAACTCTCCCCTAACTTTTCGTTTCAGGTAAGTTTGTTATTTTAGCTAAAATATTGTGTTCAGTTTTTCATTAAAACGATTACGTACAAAATGATACCAGGTTTATGTTCACTTCCGGAAGAAATAAAATGAATACATTAACATTCCGGGGTACGAATAAAAAATTTATGTGTTTTTTTTTTTTTTGTGGCATCTTCCTACCAAAATGTGTGAGTAATGCTAGAGTATTTTCTTTTATAATCGCATTATATAACAAAGAAACAAATATATATATATATATATATATATATATATATATATATATATATATATATATATAAGAGAGGGAAGTGGAGGGAGAGAGAGAGAGAGACGAATGAAAACAATACATCCGCTCCTTGGCAAAGTTAATTAGTGAAAGGATTTTAAATTAATATGGCGTCGGTTTCGCCTTATGCATGCTCCTTGAAACAATTTGTTTTAAGATATGTAGAAAATTAAATATAATTATGCTGGGGCATAAAGATCTCCTACATTTTTAATGAATACTAAAAAAAATGTGGTACGCTAGGTGACTCATTGAGCTCGGGTTAGATTGTTTGAATCAGGAAAAGGTGAGTTTTCAAAGTAAGTTTAATTTTTTTTTAAATGAAAAGACAAAATCCCAAATTATTATTTTTGTTTGCTCTCTCTATGTGTGTGTGTGTGTGTGTGTGTATGTGTGTGTGTGTGTGTGTGTGTCTCTCTCTCTCTCTCTCTATATATATATATATATATATATATATATATATATATATGGGTTAAATAGTATCAATACATATGGTGATATTCCCTATTGTTTATAATGGACTATTCCAACCTTCTCTTTTATAGTTTGTTTATTAACAGTTGAGGGTAAATAAACTGAGAGAGAGAAGGGGAGGAGGATATGGAGAGAGTGACAGAGACAGGGAGAGTGATAGAAGCGAGGGTGAAGCCACTGCACAAAATAAGAGCAGGAAGTAAAATAACACAGAGTGAAAGTAACAGACATAAACTTAATAAGAAATGCGTCACTTGTTGATTAAATTGCAAATTACAGCTAATTGAAAAAAATTAAAATGGATTTTTCAAACACAACTCAATCCCAAAACTAAAGAATATTTTAGCATGTATGTTGTGTGATTAAAATATATATAAAAAAAAAATCCTCAGAGAAACAAACGTTGATTAGCTCAGCTTTAGTATAATGATAGATCAAAAAACGAACGCAACTTTCTCGAAACTGTGTTTTAAAACCAAATGGTGGTGATTGTTGGTGAATGATTAGAATATTTGATATTTTGTTTCATCAACGTGTAGCAACACGTGGGTAGAGAAATTAAATTTATTCTCGACGCACGTGGGATCGATGTCGTGTCGTTTGCATTAAGCATGCATGTCGGAATGTAAAAGACGATTAAGAAAGCATGGGGGACAAATACATTTTTGTTATTTTTTTTTTTTTGACTTTAGTTCACCCCAAATAAGGCAAGTTGCAACTAAAACGTAAGGTGTTACTGTGAATTTGGAGCCATATCCACGGGGGGGGGATCCTAAGTAGGGAGTTGTGCAGCAAGATGTTCGTTCAAATTACATTTCTGTATGTTGATACAGTCAGGGAGACAAAGAGCAGAGGGGATTCCATAGGCTATCAGTTCAGGGAAAGAAGCTATTAGAGTAGAAATCCTTTCAGCATCTGGGGAGTTTCCCAATAAAGGCGTAGGATTTAGCTGCTTGTTGGGTTAGTCAGGGTTATTTACGTCAAGGGGGGCACCAGAGCTGCAAGTTCATCAGAACATATTCCATTGAAGTACTTGAAAAACAAGCACAAGGCTGCAACAGTGGTGATGGGACAGGGGTCGGAGCTTGGTAGAAAGTGTGGGACCTATTAGATTAGCGATTCTTTTTTTTTTAACTCTGTCTAAGAGGGAGAGACTAGTGGTTGGTACACCAGCCCAGATGTGACAACAATACTCCATGCATGGACTAATGGTGGCTTTGTAGAGATATAGAATATTGGCAGGTGTGAGAAGTTTTCTACCCCGGTAGAGGGAGCTCACTTTCCTTGCAGCAACCTTAGCAGTATCTTCTATGTATTTGTTCCAATTCATGTTACCTGTGAATGTTAGGCCCAAGAGTTTTAATGTTGGACTCTTGGGCTGGGTATTATTAGCCATGGCAATTGGTGGTTGAAAAGGGTTTTTTTATAATTATTAATAGTTAGTCTATGACAAACTATAAGGACAGAAAATGAGACATGTTAACCATACAGAATTCATTTGTTTCCATACATCAAAATAATGCACAAGCGATTCTTTTAAAAGGTAAAAAGAAAGGGGATGTGTGAAGTACGGAGCAAAGACTAACATTTTCTCGTGATGTCTTTTTTTTGTTAGTTGCCGTGACATCCGAAAAGTTAATGTGTGTGTGAGAGAGAGAGAGAAAGAGAGAGAGAAAGAGAGAGAGAGGGGGGGTGAAGATATAGCGAACAGAAAGACTCATTTTGGATTTTCTCTTTTTAATTTTTAAAATCTAACTGGCTTTGCAAACTCACTTTTTCCCGATTCAAACAATCGAGCTCAATGGGTGACCCAACAGGTCACATTTTTTCTTCAGGTACATACATATAGATGCGTAATCAAAATATCTTAAGAAGTTTACATCAAGCAAAAATCTCTTCATATGACCTATCAGATGTCCTCTAGCTGTCAGTTCCAGTCTCCGTTTTTTTTTTTTCATTGCTTTCTTCATAAAGTTAACAATTTTGTCTGGTATTCCAAACATCTTTAAGCATTTAATTATCCATGTTTACATTGCTCCAACGTTGCATAGGTGTTGTCGTAACGTTTTTGCAGACTCCCCACAACGTGTCTATAACGTTACATCGTAACATTGCA
This sequence comes from Sepiola atlantica, assembly GCA_963556195.1. Taxonomy (NCBI): domain Eukaryota; kingdom Metazoa; phylum Mollusca; class Cephalopoda; order Sepiida; family Sepiolidae; genus Sepiola; species Sepiola atlantica. The sequence goes on from OY744530.1 coordinate 73,357,109, forward strand.
AATGCATTTCATTGTAACGTTAAATTAACGTTCCATTTTAGATTCTCCACGATATTAAAAACATTGAAACAAAACTAGGGAAAATGGAGGAAAGTATGGAAGGAAAATGAACTGAAATAAAACGAACGCATTTGTTACTGCTGCAATCAGAGGTGACGATGACGAAGTCGATACCAACGTAAACTGACGAACTAGGTGTGCCAAGTTCGAACCCTGTCGTTTCCATAGCGCCACTTTCACTATGGATGTTGGCAACCTTCATGTAGTCTCACCTGTAAATGCCTGATACTAGACAGAATTTAGGAAAACAATGGTCAACAACAGAATCGAGCCAATCAAAAAGTCGTACAATGCTGATTTACATTTTCTATAAAAGGTATGGATACATCTAATAAAATTTCAAACTTAAGCATAACAGATAAAAAAGAACTGAAGTGTTTCGATATATATATATATATATATATATATATATATATATATATATATCAAACCTAACGTGACAGACCAACGAAAAGGCTATGTCAAACCTAAATAATATACTATATTAAACTGAAGCCTGATAGACCAATAAAAATACGATGTCAAATTTAAGCCTGACAGCCCGACAGAGTCACTTATGCTTAGATGCATCTAAAATATATCCATGCATCTAAGATGTAGTCATTCAATCCAAATATTAAGAGATAAAAATGCTATTTCAGACTTATACGTGACAGACCAAGGAACTGACCTACTGACAAAGGAAAATAGCTTCTTACAGAGAAGTAGGTGGCTATTTACCTTTGTTGGTCTGTATTATAAAAAGGTGGGAGGTGGCTGTAGTGAAGTGAATACCGCCAAGGTCTAATGACCTTGGTATGCCAAGTTCGAACCCTGTCGTTACCAGGGCACCACTTTCACTATAGATGTTGGAAACTATCACATAGTCTCTCCTGTCAGTACCTGATTCTAGACAGGACTAGGAAAACCAATGCCAGCAACAGAATTGAGCCGATCAAAATTAGTACCGGCTGATTCATATGAATTTATGTTTAACTCTTCAGAAACCGTCATTCACATATGAATTCCGAAATAACGTCAAATCAAGAGAGTAGACTTTGTGAATGTGCATATAAACTGCTGTAATTCTGGGATGATATCTGGAAAATTTATAGAATTTTAAAATAGCACACACATAAAATTCATATGTGCGTCTGGTGCCGCTTTGGCTTGTTATCTACATATCATGAATCTACTTTGGTATGATATCTACACATCAAAGTATAGATAGCTTAATATGTCAATCTACCAATTTGCGTCTACACATAAGTAGGTAGGGTAGATTGGGGTAGGGATATTTGCGACAATGAAGATTGGTTTGGGGTATGGGAAAGTGGTTTAGAGCCTGAGGCTTAAGTCAGTAGTTATTTAATTGGGGCTAAGTAGAAAAACATGATCTCAATATGGCCGCCTCACCTTACAAAAAAAATATTTTGGCGCGTTTTTTCTTTTTCAGCGCCAAAAATCACAAGTTGGCATCTTGGTTTTGGCGCAAGTTGGTGTTACCAGCGAGAGCTGGGATCGAACAGCTGCCCATGTTTGCTGGGAACAAATGTAATTCCAATAAGCAGCTGTCAGAAACGACGTTTGAACAAGATAAGGAGTTTATTAAAATAAACTAGAAATGTAAACGAAAGACACGAATATCAGAAGAAGCAGAATTTCCTTACGGGGGAGGGGGAGGGGAATAAGGAAATACGGGCCACAAGGTGACATCAATAAAAATGGCGCAAACGTATTTAATTTAAAAGAATTAATTTCAGATTTAATACTGAACGTAAAGTATGCTAAACTTTATTCTAGCAATATTAAATTACTTTTTTATTATTATTATATTGTTTTTATATATTATTTTTAAACAAATCCCTTATTTTATATAATCTTTTTGGGTATGTGTCTGCGGATAAGATTATTTGATAAAATATATTTTACAATGAAAAACACAAGAAAATATATACACTCAGGTAATATCTTTCCATATATTAGAGTAATTCTGGAAACAATTTTTTTTATATATAACGTTTCCGATTTGTTGACGTGTATTTCTTGAACGTCGTGTGTACTATTTCGTTGGGACCAGAAAGTTGTGCAGTAACGTTATTGTTTATATGTTTTTTGTGTCTGTGTTGTGCTTTTTAATTGCTGAAAAAAGAAAATGAACTTGTCGAAAGAGAGGTATAAAAAATAAAAGTTCTTGTTGAAATCCGAAGTTTGCATAGTTTTTTTTTAAATTCTATTTTTATATATTTGTCCGAGTTTCGAATTTGTTGGTATCATAAATCTGTATGCTTTTTATTACATCGGAGTCACCAAAATGTAGAATTAGTGGAGAAATGCTATTCGTAAGTAGGACAGAGTCGTGGAACACGAGGATATAAAACAGGTTGAGTCTGCAGGCAGGTATGTGTTATAGAAATGTAATTGAGTCTAGCTCTGTTGGTCTTAGTATTTGGGTTTGCCTTCCATCTAAGCCGCAGCAAGAAACGAGCCAGGAAATGTGACGTCTTGTAACGTTAACATCCCAGCTGGAAATTTTTATATTTTAGCGCCAAATAAGCTTTGGATGGAAACGGGAAAAGGTGAGCAAAAAGCCTAATGTATTTCTACGTGAGTTTGGACATGCCTGTTTTAGCTGACCAAACTACATACTAATCACTACGCAAGAGATTGTGCGTAAATCTCAATCATATAACTGCCACATGTTGAATGAAACTCAAATCAAAGGAGAAAGACTCGGTAAAGGGAAAGATGACTCCTACAATAATCTCTGTTTATTACTTCCCCCTTTTTTATAAATATTAACATTTTTATTTCTTCTTTCAGTCAGCCACTGGGAAATAAAGTAACCATGTGGGCTATAAAGATTTTGTGTTTTTTAATTTTGTTTTGTTTTCTGCTAATAGCGTAAATAAGTATGAATCAGCAAGGTACAACTTTTGACCAGCTCGATTCCATTGTTGGGATTAGGGTTAGCCAGTTTTTATAGAATCAAGTAATCATAGAATTGTAATAAAAATTGTCTGACAGTGGCTTTGTTGCTGTCAGGCTGAAGTATAGTTCTGTTCAGTCCTAGGAGGTTCACCCTCCCAGGCTTTACCTCCCCTCTGAGAAAGTGTTACTTTACTGCTAATCGCCTGAGGTGATTCTACCGGGTAATGCTGACGGGCTGCTCACGCTTTTTTTTTGCAGGCCAGTGCGCTTATCCTAGTGCTCTGGCTTATCAAAATCACACCCGACTTTGTGTCTAACCTCCTGGCAAGGAGGTAAATAATAAGTACTTACAGAAGAGATTACATGAAGGTTGCCAACATCCATAGTGAAACTGGTGCTATGAAACCGCAAGGATTCGAACTTGGCACACACAAGTTGTCAGTCTCTGTCAGTATCCACTTCACCACAACCACCTCCCTGTTTTCAGTTAAAGCTCCTATTTAAAGATGTCAACCGAATTATTAATAAGTTCTACCTACACATTATCGTAAACACAGCCGACCGTATCAAAGGTCACATCTGAGAAGAAGTAAGGCGCCTTTTAATAAAGATGGAAAGAACGCCCGTAAAAAGCAGTAAGTAAAGAAAATAATGTAAGTGCATAAAGTGTAACTGATGCTTTTATTTCTGACAGGACAAACGTAGACATGAACACTTTGTACAAAATATGTAAGTGTAAAAACCAACAATTAAGCTGTCACATAATGGACATAAGAGACAAAAATTAATGTCTTGGGGTGATATAACGCTTTCAACTCACATCTATCTTGTAATGTAGCTATGAGGGAAAAAAGGAAATTCAATTTTCGTGGCAAGACATTATTGTATCACACACAAACAGCTAATAAAATAAATACACTGGAACACAAAGTTAGTAAATAAACTTTGTTGTTTTGCGAGTCTTTTCATACGTTCAATATACCGTTTTTCGACTTGGTTTATATTTTTTTTTTTAACTCATTGAACTTTGTTTGCATCTTGTCCGTAATTTTGTTAATTCTATTTATCTTCCTCCCACAACGTAAGATGGGATACAAGGTCAGGAAAGTGGGATTTGAAAAGCCAGCGCCGGAGAAGGTGAGCACTCTGGCCTACAAAAAATGCCTGGGCAGCCCCGTCGGCATTCCCCAGTAGGGGAGCCTCAGGCAGTAAGTAATAAACTTACTCCTCCCTAAAGAGGGGAGGCAAAGCCTGGGAGGGTGAACCTCCTAGGACTGCACAGGACAAATCCATAGACCGGCGTAAATCAAGCCCCAAAGGCCAAGACAATACCGGTCTATGGGGGTGCAGTTCCCATCGAAACAGATACTACACTTTGATCCCAACCAAAGGCCGAGACCGCAGACAAAATACAAAATTCTTCGTTCGTTGCCAATCTGTTGTAAAACGTACAATCGAGCACTTTATTGTTGTTTTTTTTTTCAATTAACTTATGATACATGCTATGTATAAAGAGAGGGGAGGAGACTTGAATTCGACTAGTTGGTCTTCGGAAAAAGATGACTCGCTAAATAAGTACCCCCACCTACCCACATACACACGAAGCTATAACTTTTGAGAAAAGTGACGTTGTTGACCACTGCTGCTGATAATTATATTTTTGTTGGCCTTGATATCTGATTTTCTTCTTTTGGACAATTTTGTTTTTGTTTTACATGATGAGTTAGTCATGATGAAGTGCACTTGAGAACTGAAACAGTAATTAATACTATGTTACTGTTTATATAAACTTTATTTAACTTGTATTGAGCAATTTTGAAAAAATATTGGTTTTAAGTTCATTTTATCAATATATTTGAGCTTGTTTAATTAATTATATATATATATTATATATATATATATATATATATATATATATATATAACGTTGACGACAGCTGCCTATAATAGGTGTAAACTCTCACTGATTTATCAGGTTGTTCATAGTGGCCGAGTGGGTTAAGAATTCGTCGGAATTTGTGTTAAAACATGACTCATGTTCCGGGGTTTCAAATCCTGCGACCAGTAAGAATAATTATCTCTACACTGACGATTCCCGAAAGGATGAAACGTATACGCATGTAGATAAACAAATATTTATAATTATATATATATATATATATATATATATATATATATAACGGGTTGTTGAACACTGTTTATAACAGCCTTCTATATATGCCCGCTTTTATAGACATAAATAGACCGTAATTTTCCTCTCTTTCATCGTGGTTGTTGTGTTGACCACATGGTCCTAGGCGTTCAGATAAAAATGAAAATGTTGACTTGGGTCTGAGGGTTTTGAATCGTGTGACCGGCAGAACAATCATCATCTTCTACACTGATGATTTTCGGAAAAGGAATAAACACATGTGTATGTGGATAAGAATAAAAAAATATTTATCATAATATTATATATATATATATATATATATATTAAATGAAGTCAAATCTTTTGACTTTAGTTGTATCTTTATGAGACAAGAAAATATTTCACCTCAATTCTACAAATATAAAAAGTAGAGCAATTCAAAGCTCTAAATTACCAGTGAATACTGCAAGTGTAAATTTAGCTCAATGGTTCAGACTTTAGATCCCACAGAGCTCATATATTATAACTCAGAAGAATAAAAATAGACTTATTTTTTGATTCTCGCTCTCACGTTACACAACTGCAAATACAATGTATTTCCAGACTTGGTCTATTATTGTAATGAGTGGGTGTTATCACTTTACAACATTATCCCTCTTGTAGTGAGAGTAGCAACAAAGGGAAACAACTCAATTACAAACTCCTACACAGCGTTATCATTTGTTTCAACAAAAAACTGCAATAAATAAAGCTGATGGACGCAAACAAGCATGAACTCGTACAACTAAGCCAGATGATTATAAGTTTGATACATCTACAGGAAAGATTTTTTCAGATATTTTTTCGTTTTATATAAATTATAAAGTTCTTTAGTACCTGTATATACGAGATTTTATTGCATATATATTAATGTGATAGTCAGTAAATGTGAATGCAAAAGAAGGAATGTTCTTACTGAATGAGTGGATCTAGAGTGTCTGGTGTGGCACATGGTGATTTCGATGTTCCAATGTTTGGTTGTGTGCAGACAACATCCCTGTTTATAGGGGGTCTGAGTAGTAGCAGTATGAACAATATGCTGTGTAAAAAACTACTATCTGCCACTGGCTTCTATTTATAGTTGTGAAGCGAACGAATGTGGATCACAAAAATTATATTTTTAAGCTTAGCATAAAGACAGGGTCCAAAAACGAGCCTCTAATCTAATAGGTCTCACACTGTCTACCAAGCTCCAGCCCCTGTCCCATCGCCACAAAGTTGCATTTCCGTGCTTGTTTTACAATTACTACAATGAAATGTGCTTTGATGAACTTGCTGAACTTGTTCCGCTCAATGTAAATACTCCCGACCAACCCGTCAATCAGCAAAATCCCACCACTTCATTGTAGAGATCCCCAGATACCGGAAAGCTTTCTACTCCAATAGTTTCTTGCCTTTGGAATTCCCTCCTTGCTCCTCGTTTCCCTGACGGTACCAACATGCAGAAATTTAAATGTAATGTGAACAAACATCTCGCTGCACAACTCTCCACTTAGGATGTCCTTATAATTCTCAGTAACCCATTACGTTTTAGTGGTAATGTGCCTTTTTTGGGGTGAATATAAGTAAAAAGGAAAATCATTTTGAGTAGTTGGATAATATATATGTTTATTATATAATTTTCCAGCTAAACAGCAAGTAATGCATGAAGCCATATTATTGGAGTTCATAAGACACTCATTGATTGGTCAATGATTGTTTTCTCAGGGTCGTGTAGATTGGCCAAAAGGTAATCCAATCACTGCTCTCTTAGAGATCACATGAAACAGACCATATAAACTCAAGCAGTCTGGCTCTGACCTCTTTTTCACTTTTCCAGTTACCCTACCATCTCGGACGATGGTATGACTGCATTGCGACAAAGCCCACAGAAAGCAGCCGTAAGCATCCATTACTCTTTTTCCTAGTTTTCCCACTTTGGTGGGGGTCGACCTGACTGTATTGCAACAGAAACCCTAGAAGGCAGCACACAATGAAAAGCTATTCTTTCCATGAGAAAAGAGAGCCAGAATTGATGAAGCTTAGTGTGCAATCCTGTTACACAAACAATTTTTCTGAAGATAAGTTCCCGCGAAAGCATGTTTTTGCAAATCTTCTCATTCTGCATATTTACAATTTTCTGTTGTATATCATTTTTTATTACTTGCTCAAGTAAAATTGTTAAATTAGTATAGTTTTCCTTTCTCTGCAAAAGTTTTCGCTTCCAATATATCTTTCAGCACTTATCTTTTAGTGTTATCTCTACTTTCTCACGTGTGAGAATTGAACTTTCTTTTGAGGAGAAAGATCCTCCCAATATGAACAGACGAACTTTCTTCGGATAGTGTTTAGACTGATCGCTCTTACAATACAAGAAGGATCTGTTAGATTGCATGATCTTTTGTAGCACCTAATCAATCAAGTTATTTCTATCTGTATTTTGAATGTAAACATTATATTTAAATATACTTTTCTTGAGATTTATTTACGCAATGAAATATTTTGGTAGCTATTTGCTCAATTTATGAAGCATGACACTATGTATTTTTGACCACTATTTATCATTAATCATTCGATTTCTTCTCAATCAGTTGTATGTATAAGGAACTTTGCTTTCAAATAGAATTACCGTTGTAACTTTTTATCTCTGATATGTAATAAAAGAAATCTGTTGTAGGATGCAACATGAAGTTAATGCTTCTAAGGCTAAAATCAATCTAAAAAAGTTTGTTTGTGCACATACGGCTACACGCATTACTTCTAATTTAGCTTGAAAATGGAATAATTAGCAATTTATATTAACAACCAATCAAACACACCAATTTTGAACCACTTTCGTTCGGCTAACAGCTCTAAATAGAAAATGAGGTCAGCTATGGTAGTTCACAACTGAAGCTCTAGTGTGCACGTTAAAGCTGTTCATGTTTATATTACCAACAGACTCCATCATAACACGGAGCTTTTGTTAAATATTGGAGTGGGTAGGTTTGCTAGTAGTATAGTAACTAATACATATTATCTGAGACATATATTAGTGGTTATGTTGAAAAACAGGAAGCGTTTCAGACAGGGGTCAGTAGGATGACCAAGACCATGTGAACAGGAGGATGATAAATTAAAAATTGTCAAACAAAATGATAATATAATGAAGCAATATGCTTAACGTATAATTAACTCTCTAACTCTCTCTCTCTTCCCCTTTCTGCAACTAGGCAACAATTTGCAACTGTTATGATTCACTAGCGATGGGACTTAATTGTAACTTAATTAGTGAGGTGACTCAATAAATCCTTCATCCTCTACGACCGTGTGTTGTGAAATTCATTCTTTTTTATTATTAAGAAAGCATGTCAGGCAGCTTTTGTTTCAGTGATATTACAGCAGCCAGTTGTCCAGACGTGCGTAACAAAAAGACCTCAGTCAAGCAGGATAGTAACAAATAAGAGTCGAAATCACCAACCAATGTATGGTTTTAAATTGATTAAATGACTTTAAAGAACTAAATGATTATGTAACATTTTGACTTCTCTGCGACCAGCAAAACTTTAGAATGTCGATATCAATGTATGTCATGTAAAATGCATTGAAGTCATTCAGTCAATGAAACATTAATTTCGCATTCAATATTCCCCATTCACATTCGCTATACACACGTACTGACTACACGAACTTTCATATATATGAACGCTCAAGAACTTCATCATTCATACAAAGACTATCATTTTTTTATGTACTAACAAGTCACAGCTTATCAAGGCCAAAATGCCACTCGAGGATAAGCGACAATGAGTTTGTCAGGTGGACAGTGAGACAACACTATGAGGATTAGTAACGATGGTTGACACTGGGCAGAATTTGATTATTTTAGAGGATGGCTCAATAAGAATTTGTTAACATTAGACTTGAAAATGACCATGTTGTAGTCAGCTGGGAAACAGTCACGTGGTATTGCGTTCCACAGACGGGTAGTTTTTGGAAAGAAACTTTGCTCATAGAAGTTCCATTTAGTTTTAGGTACACAGAGGAAGAAAGGAAAATTATTTACAGTGGTTGTAGCTAGACGAGTTCTTGTTGTGAATGTTTTACTGAGGGAAACCATAGATTGAGCACCTACCATGAAAATAACGATAGAATAGAGAAAGGCTAGCAACGCCCCTTCTGTGAGAAAAACGCTGTAGGGAAGAGATAACGACATCCCCCACTAGATTTCGAAGTTGGTTTTGTACTCTATAAAGATAGGAAAGGGTGCTCTGAGTGGCACCTCCTCAGATGTGGCTACAGTATTTCATCTCAGGACGTATTTGACTCTTATACAGGTAGAGGATATCGTCAAGAGTGAGGAACTTTCTGGAGCGGTGGAATGATCCAACTATTTTTCCAGAAACCTTAGCAACAGATTTGATGTAAGTCTTCCCATTCAGGTCTGGAGTAAAGGTCAGTCCTAGAAGACTTTATTATTTGTAATTCTTTGATATAAATTGTTGTCTCTAGTTTATATACACTTGTCCTTTATGTTTATTGTTCCACTTACTGGATACTTATTAATCTATTATTATACTAAAGTTGGGTTAATCAACGTTTGTTTTCTTCAGGATTTTTACCTATATATCTTAATAACACAAAATAAATGTTAAAATATTCCTCGGTTTTGTAATTGAGTTATGGTTGAAAAAAAAATCTATTTTAATTGTTCTAATTAGCTATAATTTGAAGTTTTCTCACCAAGTTATCAATCACTTACAAATTTCTCACTGTATGTTGTTTGAACTCCCTCGCTTTTATTTTATATAGTTTCTATCACACTTGCTTTCATACCTCCCTCTCTCTCTCTCTCTCTCTCTCTCTCTGTTTATTAACCGTCAAAGATAATAAAATTAACTATAAAAAGGAAGATTGGAATAGTCCATTATTAACTATAGGAAATCTTACTACAAGTATTAATACTATTTAACCCATAGCTGGAGAGAGAGAGGAGATTATATATATATATATATATATATATATATATATATATATATATATATGAGAGAGAACTAGATAGATAGATAGATAGATAGATAGATAGATAGATAGATAGATAGAGAACAGAAAGACTAATTTTGAATATTGTCTTTTCATTTTTTAAATTTAACTGGCTTTTCCAACTCACATTTTCCTGATTCAAGAAATCTATTCTTAACGCAATGGGTGACCTAACGGGTCGCATTTTTTTTCTAGTATATAGACATATTTCTGACAGGAGACCATTTAAATCGATGATAAAATACTACACATCTTTGTTATTCAGGTTCTAATATCTTGGTAAAAAAAAATATATATATATATATAAAAGTTAGTCATAGTTTAAAACGAAAAACTGTTCAAAAATGAAAGCATAAAAACCCCCGAGCAACGCCGGGATAGAACAGCTAGTTGAAAATAGTATACTGCACATCTTTGTTATTTAGCTTAACTACAGAGTTTCTTTCAATCTTTTATTCATCTGCAGGCGCTCCTCCCCCATTCAGATGTAGAAATTATGGTTTTTAATAACAAAATTAAATTAATTACTGTAGCAGACGGTTTGTGTTCTATGTTAATCAGGGGAACATAGATACTAAAAATTAAATTACGAAGTTAAGCGTTTTATGAAGAAACAAAAATGTCTGACGTGAAAATTATCAGTGGGGGATTTTTACCGGCTCGTTCACCTAAGGAAATTTGTGTAACCTGATTCACATTCGGGCAGATATAAGTTAATTTGATATCAAAGGAATGGGTGAGTAAAAAAAATCATAAACTGAATAATTCTTAAGATAATGGAGTGTGTAAATATCTCCACTGGACCATCTGTAAAAAATTGAATATGCAGTGTAGCAGCAAGTGCTGTGAATTGGTGAGAAATAAGTCATATACCATCCACTATGACTATGCAATCCCTACAGCTACATACCTAGAAAATAGGGACTGTTAAACCTGACATAGTGATATGGGACATGATAGAAAAAGTAGCAACCCTAGTTAAAGTCAGTGTCCCTAATGATGTTGACTTAAACAGCGCTGAGAGGGGGGAAGATAATTAAATACTAAGGTCTTATGTACGACATGAAAAAAACTGGAATCTTATGAAGGTCTCCAGCATTCCAGTAATGATAGGAGCAACCGGGCTCATGAAAGAATTTAAAATACTACCTAGCAAATATACCCGGTGAACCAAGTGCAAGAGAGATACAGAAAATTTCAATTAAAAGAACGATTAGATTCCTAAGATCTTTCAGTTGGAGTCTCTGAAATAGTGGGTGAATGTTTGGCATCTGGTAAGATGCCCCATCCCCAGAAAAAACAAAAAGATAAGAAAATTGAAAAAAAAATGATACGTCCATTCAATCTATGCACTTAGGAATGGAAACACTATTTCCAACTTAAGCGTGACAGACAAACGAAAATGCTATTTACGACGTAAACATGACAAACAAATGAAAATACTATTTCAAACGTAAGAGTGGCAGACCAACAAATCTAATATTACAAACTTAAGCATGACAGACCAACGAAAATACTTTTTCAAACGTAAGCGTGACAGACTAACGAAAATGCTATTTCAAATGTAAGCGTGGCAGACCAACAAATCTACTATTACAAACGAAAATGCTATTTCAGACATACACGTGACAGACCAACGAAAATGCTATTCCAAATGTAAGCGTGACAGACAAACTAAAATTATATTCAAAACGTAAATATTGAAGACCAACGAAAATGCTATTTCAAACGTAATCGTAACAGACCAACGAAAATGCTATTCCAAACATAAGCATGACAGAATTAACGAAAATGCTTTTTCAAACGTAAGCCTGATAGACCAATGAACATTTTATTTCAAACATAAGCGTATCAGACCACCAAAAATGCTATTTCAAACTTAAGTGTGACAGTTCGACCGACGGACTCTCTTCTAGATAAAATAAGACGTATCCAATAAATCTGCATGTTTATCAGTGAAAATGTTATTTCAGACTCAGCATAGCAAACAAATGAGCTTGCTAACGGCCAAACTCTCTTATAAAGACACAAGTGTTAAATTACTTGTAACGTTCCTTGTTTCTTAAGTTATTCATAGTAGAATAATTGTTGGAAGTAAAATGTGAATTTTATGTCAAGTGAGAGAAAAATATAATACACGTGTGGAGTTAATGAATTTATTGCTGAAATTGAAAATAAGAAAGAAATCACATTCGCGCCAAAATGTGGATTGGGAGCTGCTCTTGATTAGATTCGAACAGTAAATGTAAAGCTTACACATACACGTATACATGACAAATAAAAGATAACATAAATCCAACGGTATGAGCTAAAATGAAAAAAAGGAAAGACCTGAAGCTCAAAAATCCATCTCACTGTTTCGCCCAACTGTTGCATGGTCTTTTTTAAGAGTGAAGCTTCTTTGCCATTATTTAGCTTCACTCTTGAAAAAGACTATGCAACAGTTGGGCTAAACGTTGAGATTGATTCTTGGGTTTCAGGTCTTCCCCTTTTCTATTTTAGTTCACATATATACATACACATGAAATAAGCACACACATCGATATTCGTTAAGGTCTCACAACTTAGAGAGCTACTGCTGCTACTGCAACGTCTTATAGCTTATAAGACATATATACACACATGAACTAAACATATACTTCAATTTATCATTAATGCAATGCACATCAGCACTGCTGCTGCTGCTTCCTCCTATGTACACACAGAACATTAATGCGCATACATTGAATGTATACGTAAGTAGAACTCAGCAGTAAGAACCCACCTAAAAGATGGTATTTATTTGCTTCCTACTGCAGAAAAATGTGGTACAAGGCCGAAATGTGGGGAGAGCCAGCTCCCCAAAGGAGCACTCTGGTCGGGTACAAAAATAGCTGTGAACTGACTTGTTGGTATTCTCTGATAAGGGCTTCAGGCAATCAGCAATAAACTAACTCCTCTCAAAAAAAGGAAGTGATGCCTGGGAGAATGCAGCCCCTAGGACCGAGCTGGACCATACCTCATCATGAGAGAAGATGTTTTGGTGCTGTAAAAACAACCCCTGATTTGTCGGATTAATTGGGTTTACTTCCTTACCACTGCTGAACGATGTCGCACAAGGCCGGAAGGTGGAGGAAAAAGCTAGCAACTCCTGAAGGTGCACTCTTGCTCTACAAAAAGAAAACAGCCATGAATAAACTCGTCATACATTCCCCGGTAGGGGAGCCTCAGGCCATTGGCAATAAACTAACCCCCTTCTCAACAAGAGGAATTAAGGCTAGAAGGATGCACCTCCTCGGACTGAACTAGACCATACCTCATTTGACAGAAGACGGCCTGAAGCTATCATGGCAGCCTCTGGTTTTTCGGATTGAGTGTCAAGGACGAATCCTGGGCTGGTATAAAATCCCTGTTGCCAAGGACAGACAGCTTAGAAAAATTTAAATTTTTTTCATTGTTTTTTTTTGTGAACAGGGCTACAATCGTTCAAGGGGAAACTTGTCTGCATTCTTTTCATTCCTTTTATTCTAAAAACGGCGTTCCTCTGACACGATCATCATTACGACATGTTATTAAAAAACATGTGATTAGCAAGAAAAACAGAACAAATTCAGGTAAGTGCAGACTGGAAACACACTCTTTGCACAGATCAGAGTCGGTGTCGCATCAGTGGATTCTTCATACTGTAGGAATTCTTGCGTCAAACATATCATCAGACCTATAGATTAAATTACACCGTTTTAAAGGGGCTTGTGCGACCACTAAGAAAAATTAACCCCTAAAAACAGAGTTGCATATTTTCTATGAAATCGGCACTCCATTCAAATAAAATAGAAGAGACTATATATTATTTTTCATCCAATGAGAAGAGTTAAAAATATTTCGACTGAAGGTATAAAAAATATTTGCCGCTAAGATGCTGGGAGCCTTTTCTCAAACTGTATAAGAAATAAACATATCATCGGTTCATTGTTCAGTAACTCCTCATCACAGGCTTAGGTATGGTTCTGTGCAGTCCTAAGAGGCTCACCCTTCCTGGTTTTACTTTCTCTTTGAGAAGGGGTAAGTTTATTGCTAATCACTGAATGTCAACGGGGCTGTTCAGGCATCTTCTGTAAGTCAGAGTGATCTTCCTCTTAGGCGCTGGGTTTTCAATCCCCACCTTCCGAACTTGTGTCACATCTTCTCGCAGTGGGAGTGTAGCGGCGATACTACAGACAACAACAGCAGCAGCGACAGGTCCAGTTAACAATTTTTAATCTATGTTTAATTTCTAAGCTCAGCGTTAATTAGTGCAAGCATTTAACTTCCTTTCTGGCTTGCCCAATTAGAGGTTATCTCTAAGGCGAGCTGAGTACACAACCAGAGTTGATAAAAGGGAGCGCCCGTTAGTTTCTTTCTCTTTCTTGGCCAGGACACGGCACTGTCAACAACTTCATGTTGCATGGACCAACCCCAAACTTCTCTCTTGGGATGCAAACATAACCCCTCGGGCACTTTCGGCCCTGGGTTCGACTTCAACCAGAAGACCCAAGGATCCAACATGGCTACAGCCGCCCACATGTGGACTTAATAATGTAATACATACACATAACTACTTACACACGGTCTGACTTCAACACCTGTGTATGTAAATACATTCTTATATATGAACTATTTTCCTTTCCTTACAAACAGGACATTCATCTTATTCTTCATATATGAACTCTTCTCTCTTCCCTACTAGTGGGACATTTATTTAACACCATGTGGACTTTCTAACTTTTTGTTTTCTTTCATACTCACTTATCTTTCATTGTCTTTTATTTAAATGTTAACGAAGATGACTCAATAAAGTTGCTTTAAATGTTAGAATGAGACTTTGTCTTACTATTCTATAGGAGGGAGGTAAATATTAACTCCTCTTGTTAATAACCATGACCCCCCCCCCCAACAACACTTGGAGGAGGAATACACACAAGCTGAACTCTTCATACCTACACAATCAGTTTATTTCAACTGAAATATCCTGGACTCATCTATATCGTTGTACGAACTTTTAAATCCACTATACAATTACCTTCTGATGTTTGTAAATAAATGTATATATTTTAACTTGTACGATTTCCGTTATTAATTTAAATTTATTTAATGAACGTTGATTCCTCTACAGACTAAAACTGCAGTACAGGACCTATGACCTATCGACTATTTCCAGGAACATTAAACATAAAAATAGTCAAGTAGGGGAAAGAATACAACAAAGCTGATTTTTGTTGCATATAAGCTGTCTATACAATCATACATACTATCTCAAAGGTCCCTGTGATTCTGAGTGGAGATTTTTGAGTTATGACTCATTTCACGTTTTTCTCATCTAGGTAAAAAAAATGTTATTCTGAAGTCAGTGTCCCTAATGATTCTGGTTTAAACAGAGCTGAGAGGAAAAGATAATGAAATACCAAGACATGAAAAGAAGATCTTCATCATTCCAGTAATTATAGGAGCAACCGGACTCATGAAAAAGAATTTGAAAAACTACCTGGCGAATATACGCGGTGAACCAAGTGCAAGAGAGATACAGACAATTGCAACTAAAGGGACAGTTGGATTCCTAAGAAGATCTCTCAGTTGGAGTGCCTAAAATAGCAGGTGAATATCTGGTATCCGGTAGCAAAAACAAAAAGATAAGAAAATTGAAAAAATAAAATAGTAAAGTATTAATACTTCATGTCTCATGACTTTGATATCATGGAGTATACCACTTGATATTTTTGTCAGGTTACGTTTTTTATTTTTTTTTATCTTGTACCAGGACAGGTAAATGTTTATCAAAATAACGTTTTTTCGTGCTTCGTTTGCATTAAAATTTTGTGAATCAAGTGTTCATTTATGGAAAACTTATGAGTGGGGATAATTTTTCTCTCAAAAACTTCTCTGGTGATCTGAGCATATATAAAAAGTAATTTCACTGTGCTCCATCCAAAGTTCTTATTTAAATTGATATAAAATTTAACCCTACTCTCTAAAAACTGATTGCTTTAATTATGTTACAAGTAATGTTGTCCGATTTGGGGCTATTTATGTTTGGATTATAGTTCGTTTTGGTATCACATTTTAACAAAGCAATAATTTATAGGTACCGGGAGACAATATCGGACAGAAAAACTTTAAATGTACATCAATTAACCCGTTAACATTGTTGAAATGGTTTAGTATAGATAAATTATTAAGATATTGAGACTTGGTGTCAGATATTTTTCATACCAACCCAAATCCTCATTCAATCCTTCCCAAAGTGAGAGTAATATTTTAACTTTGTTTACTCATGGATGTTTTTTTGTCTATCTGCAGTTTCATGGTGGATTGTTGTTGTTGATGTGGTGAAGAAGAAATTACCAATCGTCGTCTGATAGTCTTAACAAGTAAAGGCCAAAGATCACTAGTTTCAATCAGTGACGAACGATGTGATGGAAAAGCAGAAACGTTTGAATTGTTGTCCATTCTAAAGGTCCATGTTGATACAAACACTCAAGCTCCATTTTAGGGAACTAAGATCTGATGAAGCTTTGTTTAATTTCAAGACAGACTGTCTCTTTTATGGTGAGAATGCTACATTGAAATGTTAGATTAAATTTATGGGACGATATCTGATTTAAACAAATAAAGGAACTATTTATCGGTCAAAATACTCTGTAAAGTATTTCGGAATTTATCGCTGCATTTCCTTCCGGAAACTAATATTTCATTCTACACAGTATATCCTCACACAGTTAACATGAGATAAGAAAAGAATGTTGTTGCCTTTAAACTGCCGAATGACAATATATCTCTAACACACTTTTTGAGATATTAAAGAGATACACCTGAAGAAGGCCGGAGGTTACAGCAGCCGAAACGTTGTGATGATAACACTGAAGATGATAAATGTAGTCCGAATAACCAAAATTATGCAAATAATCAAATTCTGCCCAGTTTCAACCATTGTTACTAATTCACCGTCCACCTGATAAACCACCTTATACTCACATTGCCTTTGGGCCTTGATAAGCGGCGACTCATTAAGTACAAAAAAAAAATGTACAACTGTTTTCTGATATTATATTTTGGGGTTTGCTCAAACAATATTTTTTATGTGAAATTGTTTTGTATGTAGTTATATTTTTTCCTGCATTTGTTAATTGGCGTATTTTTGTAATACTTTGTCACCCACATAGGGAATTATATGCAATCCTTAATATGCCTCCTTTGGGGATTTTAATGTAAAACTAGCTGTACCTACACAACGTTGCCCGGGAATCTTTTTACTCTCATTTTTGTTTCGTTTATTCTTTAAATATTTTTTAACTATTCAGTTTTTTTTTTTACACCAAATTATTATTTTTCTTTTAAAAGTGGTAGCAAAAAATTTTTTTTTTTTTTTTTTTTTGATGCAGTGGTGAAATTCTTTTTGCCAATTCCTTTGGGGGGTCAAAGGGAATGAAGTATTTTTTGTCAATTCATATTTCAATCACGTAAATTAATTTGACTTCAATCGGTTTTTGGATCTTTTGTGTAGCATTTTTTCTTCTGTTGTAACATCTTTCATTTGCCATCCAATATCATTGCCATATGCTATCCATATTTCATCTCCTACACCCATAAAAAAACATTACCCTCCCTGGCAATGCCGGATAGGGCCAGCTAGTTAAATATATGTGATGTGCTTTTGTGCTCCTTATATGAAACTGAAATAAAAACAAAAGAACAGGTTGTATTTTTTTGCGTACAAAAATAAAAACGTTATAAGTAATGTACTTTCTTGTTATACAAATTTATATACGTCATCATCGGTTTAACGTCCATTTTACATACTGGCATGCGTTGGACGGCTTTAAGAAATTTACTTCCGAACTAAGCTATCTCTGGCTAGGTCTTTATTATCCTTCTTCCTCTCAAGTCTATTTTTATCACTTCTTCCCACGTTTTCCTTGGATTTCCCCTGCAAACTGACCCTGTTACCTCAACTGTTCTACATATACTGACCCAAGAAGTCTCGTCCATTCTTTGAACATGGCCATACCATCAAAGTCTTGTGTTCTGCCCGCATCTCCCTAGACTGTCCAGATTTAATCTTCTTCTGAGGTCATCAAAACTAAGCCCATCTTTACAACTCTATATATTCATTGTATCATTCTCATATCATTTCTCTTCATGCAACGCATGTCCTCAATCCTTACTGGTTAGGTTTCATTTCCATACATCAACACACTGCGTATACATGTCTGATAGACTCTTTCCTTGGTCGACAGTGGTAACGCTCTGCTGGTTAGTAATGGCAGAAATTCTCTGAACTTACTCTATCCACTCTTATACAATGAAACGGCTGTAAAGATTTAATAAAATGTAGTACAATCACAGAGAAAGCAAAAGGAAGTGAGTACTTTATTTATATTACATAAAATATTTTTTAGTTATAAATTATCTTCTAAATTCTATAGTTTAAAGGTGTAGATTAAAAACGTACCAAGAAAAATAATGTTGTATTAGAATAGTATGGATAGCATTGATTTCGGAAAACGCTCAAATGATATTTCATTTGTTGTTGATTAAAAAATGAGAAGGCCCCTTATATCCTTAAAAATACAGCAATGAGAATAATTTACCCCTTGTAGCATCTAATAGAAACGACCAGTTAAATTTAAATGAGTAGGAAAATTATGTTACCTATTATTAGTGTAAGAAGAAAGAAATATTTAAAAGTTAATTTTATCCACATATAATTGATTAACAGATAGTCAAAAGTGCGGAAATTTTTTGATGAAGGGCTTAAGTTCACGTTTCTGTTTGCACCAACAAGAAAAAATGTATTCGCCTTAACATTACTCCTACCCAATCGAAATATTATCAGGAAAAAAAAAGAATCGAAATGAATTATATTCGTGGCAATAACATAGTAAGGAAAACTAACGAAAAATATGCTATCCTGAACCAAATAGTGATATGTCAGACGGATTCCTATTTGTGTTTGACTTTGAAAATCCAACTGACTTAATTTTATATAGTAGATAAACTCTTTTTTCTATTTTAAAACAAGTCCATTTAAGTTGTTAATTCTACCCGCACTTCCTTGTCTTTTATTTTTTCATGTGACATGAACGTTGGTTTTATCTGGAAAAGGATAAAATTTCGATATTCTAAGTATATACACAGAACCATTAAATCGGGAAGAGCTGATTACTACGATGGGTTACCCAGTCAAGTCAATTAATAGTATCTTGTGTGTTATCAAGACAGTGGCCAATTGCAAACAGCCCATGACAAAATCTTTTTTGTGATGTTCAAATGAGATTTTGTATTAAAATAAATGTTTGCACCATAGTTTTTTTTTACCGAAATACACATGGAAGTATTATGGCCGCGCGCACGTCGGACCACGTGTAGATTAAATAAAACAGTTATGATTTAAGACAAACAAAGAAGAAAGGAAGAAAACAATATTATTAAAAACTTATATTAAAGAAAGCGAAGGAATGAGTAAGCTATACACATATACGAATAGGCCTTTTATAATGGTTAATAAAAAGGAAAACATTTATATTAACAAAACAATTTATTTATTTAATATTTTATAAGCGATATATATGTGCGCGCGCGATGAATGTCTTTTTGTGTGTATATTTGTGAATGGCGAATGTGCGAAGAAATGTTTGTCAAATTGAAAGATTGTAGAATATAATATGTGTTTGAAGGAACACGAGTTCGTTTGATTGAAGATAGATTGTTGAATTGAAAAGGGTTACCTTTCTCTTCCTCCCTCAAGTCAACGAGAGTTCTTTGTGTGCATTCGTTCGTCTCAGAACGCTGAGGGAAAAAGAGGATGAGGAAAGGAACACGTGTTCTTTTATCGACTTCAAATCTCGCGTGGTCAAGCTGGCCGAAATCCTTCGGCCAACGTGACTCTGCGAGATTTCACGAGTTTCTCCACTTCATGGACGAAGAAGGGTTAAACAAAGAAACAGAGAAATAGAGAGTACCTCATTGTGGTGTTCACCACAGTATAACTAAGCAAATAGTCCAATCCAATCTGTTACTTAGGTTAAAGCAAAAATGGTTGGATCATTCTACTGCTCCAGAAAGTACCTGACTCATAATGCAATCTTCTAGCTATATAAGAGTCAGATACGTCCTAAGATAGAGTACTGCTGCCACATCGAGGGAAGTGCCACTCAGCGCTCTTTCTTACCTTCACAGCGGAGAAAATCCCTTCTAATTTTTATAGTCTCTTTCTCACCGAAGAGACGTTGCTAGTCGTCTTCATCTACTTTATCGTTAAGGTGCTCGACTGAGCTCCAATCTCTGGTTCCTCCTTGTAAGACATTCTGTTATGGTACCCACTTTTACGGACTACATGAACTCTTCCACGTCACTATAAATACCTGAAGCACATGCCTCTCGGTGTTAGAACTACCCCAGTCTAATACTTGCAGTCAGACAGACGTTCAGCCACTCTCTTTATATGCTGTATTTATACTTTCTTTAATATACTTTGTTTCACTTAATCCCGAATGTGTGTCTTCTTTCTGGATCCCTCACCGGTTCACAACACAGTCTCAGCAAAAACTCGTTTTCTACGACAACCGCAAATAAACTTTTTTATCTTCCTCTTTGTGCCTAGTGTCGGGCAGAATTTCCATAAACAGAGTAGCATTCCAAGAACTTCCCATCTCTGGAACACATTACTGCAGGATTGCTTTCCCTGCATACTACCACATGGCCACCTTCAAATTCAATGTCAGCAACTACTTGTTATAAACTGCCCCCATAAGTAATCAAACTTTGTTCATTCCATTAATCATTTCCAATCCTCATGATATTCATCATCATCATTAAACCGACAATCCATCCATCTGATTAACACTTATCATTGAGTGGCTTTTGGCCTTGATAAATAGTGACTCATATGCGAAAAAAAACCATAGTGTCTGGCAATCTTTTCAAAAGTGATCCAAGTAATAACCAGGACATTTTATGGGCTGATCGACGTTTATCATGTTTGGGTCTTTAATTGAAATTTACGCTCTAGTTAAAGTCGTTCTTATTTACTCGCATGAGATTGCTAATTTTAATATTCTAACCTTGTACAAATGGAAAATGATTCATTTACATATTTTTTTTCTATTAATTCGAAAAACAAAGGTGTTTTAAAAAAAGCCAAAAAGAATTTCTGTATTTATTTTGGAGCAATTTTGTAATATTTTGTCGCCAGCATAGGAAATTATAAGCAAGCTTGAATGTGCCAGCCTAGGAAATTATAAGCAAGCTTGAATGTGCCAGCCTAGGAAATTATAAGCAAGCTTGAATGTGCCAGCCTAGGAAATTATAAGCAAGCTTGAATGTGCCAGCATAGGAAATTATAAGCAAGCTTGAATGTGCCAGCATAGGAAATTATAAGCAAGCTTGAATGTGCCAGCATAGGAAATTATAAGCAAGCTTGAATGTGCCAGCATAGGAAATTATAAGCAAGCTTGAATGTGCCAGCATAGGAAATTATAAGCAAGCTTGAATGTGCCAGCATAGGAAATTATAAGCAAGCTTGAATGTGCCAGCATAGGAAATTATAAGCAAGCTTGAATGTGCCAGCATAGGAAATTATAAGCAAGCTTGAATGTGCCAGCATAGGAAATTATAAGCAAGCTTGAATGTGCCAGCATAGGAAATTAAAAGCAAGCTTGAATGTGCCAGCATAGGAAATTATACGCAAGCTTGAATGTGCCAGCATAGGAAATTATACGCAAGCTTGAATGTGCCAGCATAGGAAATTATAAGCAAGCTTGAATGTGCCAGCATAGGAAATTATAAGCAAGCTTGAATGTGCCAGCATAGGAAATTATAAGCAAGCTTGAATGTGGAGATTTTTATGTAAAATGAACTCTTTTACTTGCTTAAAACAAGACCATTTATTTTCTCTGGAATATTATCGTCATTAACGTTATTGTATTTTTTGTCCGATCCGCCCTCTTCCTTTCTTCTGGGTATTTAATAGCAGAATTATCAGGATTGGTTTCGCTTGAATCATATCCAATTCATCTCCCTTGAATAATCACTGCTAGCAATCAGTGATGTTGCACTAAAGGTAAATACTAAATCCGTAATTATGTATAGTTTTCAATGCGACACGGTTTCCTATATCTCTTTTGTGATAGTTCTTTAATATGCTTTCCTGTTCCAGCATAATTTTACATACGTCTTTTCCAGTAAAAAAAAGGGGGTTCTTTTTTCTCTCATCCCTCTCTAAAGATGAACTCCGATGTCATTTCTGAGATGTAGCGGGAGGAAGATGTGGTAGAGAAGGGGGCATTTCAGTTTTCATTGGAGAGCCTATTTTGGGGGTTGGATTGAGCTGCATTATTTCTGGTGGGGTAAGCAAAAGTAAGGTACCCCACTTCATTACAAATCCAACAAGCGAGGCACCTTCCTGCTACGACTATAGGGAGTTTTTCACCCCCAGCTTCCATATAATATGGGATTTGGGCAAAGGCTTCCTTATTGAGTAGTATCTCAAAAGTCCACAGACTGTTAAACCCGTCCACGTCGATAGCCGTTATATCTCCAAATCTCATCAAAAAGGCAAAGATATATTCACCTGGCACCACGCCGGGAACTTCAAAAACCGACACCGTTGTCCTCCTCCTTCTTCCCATATATTCCATTCAGAGTACGAATTCTTTAGTTATAATTTCTTTTTTAGAAAGTAAGACACATTCCTCTTCACTTTTAAACAAAGAGTTACACTTAGTTTCTCCGGCCTCATGCCTGTAATGGCAATCTGTTTGGTTACTTGGTCCTTAATAGATCTTATAAGTTTCTGTTGATGACAAACATTAAAATTGTACGTTTTGCAAATTCTTGTAATCTAAGAAAGTCTATAATTATCCCTTTTTCTGTAACAAATTCAGAGAATTGTTTTGCTTTGTTCACAAATTCCTCGACGTTAATCTCTACTCAGGGAGGCTTGCTCCACTCAGCGCTGGAGGCTGAACATTATTCCCAGCTGACTGTTTTGCTTTGAGCTCCTCCAAGGGCACACAGCTAGCCGTCGCCATGACCAGAGCAAAAAAAATAACGAATAATCCGACTCAAATATAAAAAAACAGTCGGAAATAAAACAAACAACGGGCAAAAATAAAGATAACAGGTGTCAACAGGAAATAAAAAATGTAATAATATAACGGTGTAACAATAAATTCAATCGCGTGAAAAATGTTTTACAAAAGAATATTACAACAAATAATACTGTGAAGAAGCATGTATATAGTCTGACGTTAAACGAAAGAAAGAAAGTCTGACGGACGAGTTCATCCGGTGTGAGGAGGGAGTAAGAATATAATTTACAAAAACTGTTAATTAATAAATACTGAAAAATTAATTAAAATTAGTTGATTTCCTGAATTTTTAAGTGAAGAGAGGTGTCAAAATGTTTTGACATTTTGGAGATCGGCCATTCATTTTGCCCATAGTCTGACTGTACGACAGATCTCGTTTGCTACTTATTAGCATGACGTCATTTTTCAGTGAACCGGCCTGGTTATTACGACGGCCACGCCCAGGCCCACCTATTTAATTGTGGCATGCAAATAGATGCAATGGAATTAAAAATAATAATAAATTGCTAATTGAAATAATTTTATTTATTATATTTATTGTTTGAAAGTAAGAACTACAAGAGTTAATTACAAAAATACTACTGGGTACTCGCTTGGTTACTTCATTTTAGGAATGACCCCTCTCGCTTTCCTTTAGAGGTACCAGGTATTTTTTATGATATCAT
The DNA here is from genome assembly GCA_963556195.1 of Sepiola atlantica. Classification (NCBI taxonomy): domain Eukaryota; kingdom Metazoa; phylum Mollusca; class Cephalopoda; order Sepiida; family Sepiolidae; genus Sepiola; species Sepiola atlantica. Next base: position 73,381,017 of record OY744530.1, read on the forward strand.
ATTTCCCCCATAAGGGACCTATCCCCTCTTTTCGGCATACATGTCCATACATGTCGGTTAACTGAACGTTGATCACTCCCCCCCCCCCCCTGTATTGGACAAAAACAGAGACAGTATGTTGTTTACATAAAAAGAAAAAAAAAACGAAAGAAAGGAAACCCGGCAGGAATATGAAATTTTAAAGCATTACGTAATGTCTGCATGACTATAATATAGCCACTTAGCATGTCTGTAGAACTGGTATTCTGCCAATTGTAAGGATATATGATCAATAGTGTTCAATAGAATCGAAGTTTGCATGAGATGTAAACGTGAAAATAAAAAAGAACATTTTTTAGCACTAAAAATTATTGATCAAAAATGTCAGTTGGTAAAATGGATTCCAATGCTTGGGAAAGTATCATCAATAGTTACACGTGCACAAAAAAAAGCACAGGTTCCATTTGGAGCAGAGTTCAAGTTTTTTTTTAAATTATTTAAGCAAGTAGCATTAATGTTATAGAGCAAGAGAAGGGTTAACGTGTGGGATACTGACAGTCGAGATAGGAGTAATGTCACACAATAATTAATATTGCTATATTGGCCATCGAGGTGTTAGAATGACGTAGAAAAAAATTCCATTTCATAGGTAGATTAAGTAAAGAGGAATTTTCCATAAGAAATTAAGGTTAGAAAATTAAGCTGACGTGTTCAGGAAATGATTTCATGTACAGAAAGTCCTGAGTGATACATAGCAGATAAGTTGGTAAAATCTAAGTACTTATTCTATACTAAACTATAATGCTTAGGTTTTAATTGAGCAATATTTGGAAGTGGGTGTGTTATAATGACTTAGGAAAGGAACATTTCATTTTGTAGGTAGATTAAGTAAAGAAAATTTTCTATTAGAAGTTTAGATTAGAATTTAAACTGAAGCCAGTAAAATTTTCTCTTGAGTATCTAGCATCAAATCAAACAGACTTCTTTTTCGGGCATTTCCACCCATCCCTACGAAGGGGGGGGGGGGGTTAATATTATGCAATCGTCCAGATTAACTTGTTATGTGATACAAACAAATATCTTTGTAAAAGGAAAAAGAAATCAACAAAAGAATATGAAAGCTCAGATCAAAATTAATGCGTTGGTGTTTTTAATGGTTTCAACTATTACAGCTACAAAGAATGAAGAAGAAAGAAAGCAACCTGCACATATACCACCATGACTGACGACAACAGCAACAAAGTGAAAGAGAGAGACTAATCAAATCGACACACTGCTACGGCTACGATAGCTACTGCCACGGTCATCACTATGACCACTACAAAGACCAAACGTGTACGTGACGAGCCACCATCCAGATATTTGCAAAAGACAAATAATTTTCTCGACTGGTAGTGCTACAGTAAGAAATACGACCAGTTTTACTGGTCAAGCGATGAAGAGCAACACTGGGCTCTCTCTCGATCCATGTGCTTAGAGGTAGAGTGTTGAAATCTGAAAGATGGCAAGGCAGAGGGAGGTAATTCTAGTCAATGTCTAGGCAAATTGCTATTTCAGAAACCAGACCAATAACGAAAGTACATTAAAACTCCAACTCATCTTGTTGAGGTATTACATCCCATAATAAAAGAGGTTGGCTTCCACAATGTGTTTGAGCACATGGATCCCTGTCAATGGTGGAATGGGGATTACCGATTATACAACATTAAAGCAGATGTAGTCAGTCGGTTATCCTTTATTTCTTATACTAATGAATCACCACTTATCAAGGCCAAAAGCCACTCAATGATAAGGGTTAATAAAATGGATGGATTTTTAGTTGAATTATCATCATCATCATAACATCCGTTTTACATGTTGCATGCGTTGGACGGCTTTTAGAAATTGACTTCCAAACTAACCTTTATATCTCTTTCTCCCCTGTTTTCCTTGGCCTTCCCCTGTGAACTGAACCTACTATTTTAACTGTCCTACATCTACTTACCAAATAACTCTTAGTCATTCTTTCAATGTGGTCATACCATTGAAGTCTCCTGTTCTGCAAACATCTCCCGATACTGTCCAGATTTAATATTCCTCTGAGGTCATCAGATCTAAGCTTGTCTTTAAGACTCATGGTGAATATTATTAGAGGATTGAAAATATTGAATGGAATGAATAAAATTTGATTACTTATGGAAATTCTGTTTGATACAAGGGGTGAGAAGGTAAAGCCTGGGAGGATGGACCTAGAACTGCACAGAACCCTAACCTCAAACCGACAGAGAACAAGGTCACACCAGCATAGCATGTCCAAGACTCCGTCGTTCTGATTTTGGTATAAAATAGCCACCCCGGAGGCCGGCTGATTCTGGATTGTGACTAGTTTCAGCTGTGATAGCCCTCTTCGGTTCAGGAATAGTCTGTGGATTGTTTTGGTAGACATCGGGGGAGGAGGGTTACGGTCTGATAAGTGTGAAGCCCATTCAGGATCATACCTTTTACTGATGAGATCACCAAAGTTCCCCTCCCCCCTATAATTTAACGTCGAGAAAACAAAAACTGTACGACATTCATGAGTGAAACTTGGTGGACAAGTCAGGCATAGACTGAAGTTTATTCGTACCAAATATGGTTGGATTGCAGAAAGTGTTGTGAATTTTATTAACGATTCCATGGGTAGCATTTTGGGGTGAAAGGGGTGGAGGGTCACCCTATATATATATGGGTGCATGTGATGCCTTGGAATAAGGATATCTTATGAAGCCAGAGAAAAGAATTCTGATGATAATTACTAAATCATTAATGAAATGGTGATGTTGATTCATTCATAGCTAAAGCCTTGGGGATGTTCTCTTCCACCTCATTCGAATCACCATAACTTCTAAATTAATACATACATATCGTTTAGCTATTGTTCGCCAGCATACATCTCTCTAAGAATTTAAAAATATCTTTTTGCCGAGAGTTTTGGTTTCTCTGTCTTATTCACACCTGAACAGATATGTACAAAAGAGAGGAGGCCCAAGAGGTTTCATGCTGACCTACTTACTGTTGTATCAGAAGCAGACGCTCACTTGCTGATAAGGTACACAGTAGTAGTATTCGTTGTAGTAGTAGTAGTAGTAGTTGCTACTACTACTACTGATATTGTGGTTATTTTTGTTGTTGTATTACCAGAGTTAATAAACGACCTGTCTTATATACAAAGGTGTATTTAAGTGGTTCTTTGTGTTTATAGAGAGCGTTTGGAAAAATTCGGGATTATTTATTTATTTTTTTTTTTTTAACATAGTCCACCCCAAACAAAGCAAGTTGCCACTGTAGATGTAAGGGGCTACTGAGAATTAGGGTGAAAGTTTAGGGGGCCATCATAAATTGGGCGCTGTGCAGCGAGATGCTTGTTCACATTAGTTCTAAATTTCTGCATGTCGGTACAGTCGGGGAAACGGGGAGCAGGAAGGGAGTTCGAAAGGTCGGCAGCTCGAGGAAAGAAGCTATTTGAGTAGAAGGCTCTCCGACATCTGGGGACCTCCACAGTGAATGGATGGGATTTAGCTGATTGTCAGGTTCGTTGAGTGTATTTACGTCGAGGGGGAGCCAGAGCAGCAAATTTATCGGAGCACATTCCATTGAAGTATTTGTAAAACAAGCACAAGGATGCAACATTGAGACATGGGCTGGGGCTTGGTGGATAGTGAGGGACCTATTAGATTAGAGACTTTTTTTTAGATTTTGTCTAAGAAGGGAGAGACTAGTGGATGGTGCACCAGCCCAGATGTGACAACAATACTCCATGCATTGGCAGATGATGGCTTTGTAGAGATATAGGATAATGTCAGAGGTTTATAATATGTGTAAAGGAGCCTCTTTATGTGAGGGTTGCTTTTGTAATAGCACTCCATTATTTCCTTTGTGGTTCATTTCTTCCTATGCATGGTCTTTGTTTTGTGCTGATCATATTTATTGTATTCTGTGTTATTTGGTCTACTCAGACTATAGTTTTCATCTTGGATGTTATTCTCACAACCTTTCGGCCGATGTAACCTCTGACTTTCTTCAGATGTGTGTTGTCGCACTTGGGAATGTTTATGCTGAAGTTGGAAATCTGTACAGAAATTTCTAACAGAACCCTTTATTTAATCCACAGGGGGTAGTTTGTTCTCGTTCCGTCAGCCATGACCAGGTAGAAGTCTAAAGTAATTCATAATTGTATGCTTAGTATCGAGGATTGAATCTTACACCTCCAGAAAACTGTCACATGTCCTTGCAAGTTCGACAAAGACACAACTGAAGAAGGCCGGAGGTCACATCGGCCGAAACGTTGTGAGAATAACATCCAAGATGAGAAAAGTAGTCTGAATAACTCAAATAATACAAATTATCAATCCTCATCTAAAAAATTGGGAAGCATAATTGTTATATTCTGTTACCCGAAATTAAAAGGGCCAACATTTACAGGATGTCGACTGGGTCACCCATGTTGGCTATCAAAGGAGTCTCTACTGATCATGACGCTCAGATCTTTCTTTTGAGTCTCACGGTTTTATCTTACTCCCACAAGTAAGATGTGACCCAAGATCGGGTCGAGAAAGTGGGGTTTGAAAAGCCAGCGCTCGAGAGGTGAGCACTCTGGCCATTTAAAAATTGCCTGGGCAGCCCCGTCGGCATTCCCCGGTAGGGGCGCCTCAGACAGTAAGCAATAAACTTACTCCTCCCCAAAGAGGGGAGGCAAAGCCTGGGAGGGTGGACCTCCTAGAACTGCACAGGACAGGCGTGCAGTATCCATCGGAACAGATACTACACTTTGATCTTAGCCAAAAGGCAGATTTATGTTTTGTGTCATTATTTCATCGTTTTGTTAGTGCATATACAACACCAGGCCAGACTTATTTTACCTGCGATCCTGTCACAAAGATTGTGTTTAACTTTCTCATGTGTAGAAATAGCATTTTATGTGTTAGATGTTTATAATAAAGAATGTTGATCAGTATTTGTTTCAATGGCCTATAACTCGGAAACAAAGTTTTCCCGGACTTACAGATGTAATGTTATAAAAGGCGCTGACGAAGATACGTGTTGGTATCATCATCATAAATAATGAACAATAAAATATTTCAAAAAGTCTTGGAAACGATCGTACACCGAATGGTAGTTAGTTTTGAATTCTTGGAATAATGTTCAAATTATTTTGATCTCAAGATATATATTTCTATATATATATATAAATTTTTATTTATACAAACATTATTGGTTACATATGTGCATACATGTTTCAGTTGTCCTCTCCCATAGAGAGTCAACCTCCTTTTGGTCTGAAGATATTGACTCTCTATGAAAGGTACAACTGAAACATGTATGCACATACGTAACACTAATGTTTGTATAAATAAAAATTTATACTAAAAACAGCTGTTCTTGTTATTGACCACTTTTTATAAACACTGGAGTTTCAATGGATTAACACCTATAGAATTGCATGGCATATTGACTGAATATTATTTTCTTATCCTCTCTCTCTCTCTCTCTCTCTCTCTCTCTCTCTCTCTCTCTCTCTCGAATATTTAATTATTGTCTACATACGTTTACGTTTCATCTTTATGGAATACACAGTGTAGAGATAATCTTCAAATCAGTCGCACGATTCGACCCCCGGAACAAGAGTCACTTTTATCTCAATTCCGATCGCCCTAATCAATAAAGCTACTTTCAACGGCTACGGACAATAGTATGTGCCAAACGAGTGGACAACTATAGTCAGCCTTCATAACAGTGTTCAACAGAAAGGAATTTGCATTTATTGAGATATATATATAGAGAGAGAGGGAGGGAGAGAGAGAATACTTCAAAGATATAAATAATATCTTTAACTAGCAAACTATCAAGATAAAAACAAAGCTCAATATATTGTATAGAGCATTAATAATAATAGATTGAATGACAGAATAAAATAAGAAATGAATCAGACTTTATCACATATCAAAGTTCAAGAACAAAGAGTAATACTGAGTCCTTAAACCATGGATTTTCAAAGAGAATCTTCTCCTCAGAGGACAATTACCGCAATGACACTACTACGAGTAAAAAAATATTCAGCTTTGAAAATATACAAAACAGAAAATATATGGGCAAAAAACACACTGTTTTGTTAAAATACCCCAACAAGGTACAGACTGTTCTGATGTTCAACATCTACAATATATCCAGGTCAAATTTTTTTTCAAAAAAGCAATCCAGGTAGTAAATGGTAATCCAAAATCAAAGAGTAATCCAGGCGGCAAATTTTTGTGCTATTAATGGAGTGGATAACAATGAAGAATGCATTAACGCGAGATCAGAGTGTATGAAAATTAATGATAATAAAACAGTAAACTCATAGAAATTTAAAAACCTCACTCGGTGTTCAGTATGCCAATGTCAAATTAAGGGTTCTTACAAACTGATAGTTATATGGTAGGAATGTAGCAAACCATCTCTTCCTGGTCTGTAGTATATCGAGAAAATAATGGAGATATGGAGTATAAATACACGGTACGATCTGATCAAAATCAGTGGTAAATAAAAAATTAAAAAAATTAAAATTATGATATTCAATTTGACATGAACGACAAGCAACGTACATTATACAAAAAAAATAAAGATACTTAGTTCTTACTTAATGTTTAAAATCGGAGTACCGGGGGTGGGGGTAGATTAATTGTGTGGAAACCCCACAGGAGAGGTCTGACACTGGTGGTGTTCTTAATATGCTCTGGTTCCTTTTAGGTATAATCAAGGGGAAGCAATCAGTGGTTCTTAGAACCGGTGCACCACCAGAATCGGTTCCCTACATGAGTATTTCATTAAATGCCATCATATATTATGATAGTTAATGAGTTATTAGACATTGTTTCTCAGTCACTAGGGATTCCATCTGTGGTTTAATGCTAAAGTTTCAGAATTTTTTTTAGATGAGAATTGATAATTTGTATCATTTGGATGCTTTGGACTACTGTTCTCATCATGGATGTTATTACCAACTATTACTAGTCAAAATAATAGGTTCTCTCATTTTTCAATGACATAAGCCTATTAAGTAACCTGGATACTAATCTTTTAGGTGTGTGGTTCTTAGCTATTTTGCCATCACGGCTCTGCCACAATCATAATTGAACTTGTGCTTCCATGCATTCCATCTTAAACCGAATGAAGATCTCTGGTCAAAATACAACAAAAAGCTATCATTTTATTAAATAAAAGTTTAACATTATTAATATTAAGTGCAGAATATATGTTATATTTATTCACAGCTAATGTATTAAACATATATTCTAAACATATCCATCATTAGAACGAAAGGCTAAGACCAAAATTATGGTTACCACATTTATTTACAGTTGACAGTTATGAAAGAAAAGCAACATACATTATACAAAACAATAAAAAAAAAATGTAATTCTTACTCTATCTTTAAGATAGGAGCATCGCTTACCTGGGAGAGGGATGTAAAGTATGGAAAATGTCCCTTCCAACGTCTGTCACTGTTCACTACTGAATTGCAAATGGCTGCCCCCACAGCTTCTTATATAGTAATAAGGGGTAGATAACTCATGGTACTTCCTGTACCATGGGCAGATAACTCTTGTTTACTATCTCAACACAGGAGTAGATAACTCCTTTACCTATATGTACTAACACAAAAATACTTCTTACTTGGAAGCCAAGCTTTATTCAACTAAAAACTGCTTTACAAATGGTGTCGCATATGGCGATCTTTAATACCAGTCGCCTGGACGACTTCCGGTTCCGGTGGTGTGTATGGAAGCCCATACGCAAGTACTACAAATACGTGGTGTGTATGGAAGCCCATACGCAAGTACTACAAATACGTGGTGTGTATGGAAGCCCATACGCAAGTACTACAAATACGTGGTGTGTATGGAAGCCCATACGCAAGTACATACTACAAATACGTAATATTGCATTTTTCCTTGCTAGAAAGAAAAAAAAATAGTAACTTCAATATTTTACTTTACTTTCTCACTAATTTTATCCAGTATTTAAAATTGTGTGTTTTTTAATTTTTTTTTTTTTAACTTGGCTACTTCAGCCAATCTCCATATCGATTGGGAGGCTTTGGTACCTGACTGGATCGCCTTAGTTCAGGCTGGGCCAACAACGATCTCTGTGAGTGGAGCACCTCGGCAAGTACCAGTTCCCAATACTTTTCAGACAGGTCTAAAAGCTAAACAAATCGCCTTCCATATAATGCCATTAATTCTCTCTACCTGTCCGTTTCCGGTTGGATGGTAAGGAGTGGTATTACTAGTGGCAACTCCTTTCTGGGAGCGATAAGATTTCAGCTCCTTGGACATGAAAGATGTAACTTGACATTCCACATAGGCTAAATAGCAAATCTAAACATGTGATCACATATTGGGACATGGAAAAGCAAAAGGAAAACGAGAGTATTCATCAACTATAACTAATAAATAACAATTAGTTGATACACTAGGCAGAGGACCCTTAAAATCCACACTAAGGCGTTCCATAAGTTTTGTTGCTTTGATAAGAGTTGCTTCTGGTAATTGATAGAATTAAGGTTTTAGTTCTGCGCAAATCCTACAAGAAGCAAATATCTTCTATACCTCTTCTGTAGAAAAAGGGAGATTCCTTGCTTTTACAAAATGAAGCAGTCGAGTTGTCCCCAGATGACACAGTCCATTGTGGAGGTCAGCGAGTGCAGAGATATTCAAGTTGAACAAGTATATGCTCGGGAAAATGTGTCAGTGACCACATTATCTTTACCAGGACGATACTTGATAGTGTAGCTGAATGCGGCAATTTCCAGTCTCCATTCCTGGATCTTTGCATTCTTAATTTTAGTACGCCTTTTACTATCGAACATAAAGGTTACTGACCGCTGATCGGTAATCAAAGTAAAATGGCTTTGTGCCAGATAGTGGCTCCATCTACGCACTACCTTAATAATGGCAGTCGCTTCTTTTTCCACGATGTGGTATTTTAGTTCACTGCACTGTAGTGTTCTAGACATAAACGCCACAGGACGTCCTCCTTGATTAAGAACGGCGGAAATCGCAACATCTGACGCGTCTCACTCTACCTCAAAAGGTAAGTTTTTATCCACCGTTTTCAGAGTAGCTTTTTCCAACTCTTTTTCCAGCAAGTTGAAAGATTTCAAGGCCTTCTCTTCCAATGGAAATTTTCTTGCGTTTTTTAATGGTCTAATTTTGTTAGAGAATGCATATATCCACTTTGCATAGTATGCAAGCATTCCAATTATCCTTTTAAGTGATTTAAAGTTCTCGGTTAGATGAAACTACTTAAATGGGTGAAGTCTCTCCATTCCCAACAAAATGTGGGGGGGGGGTTCAGGATTTGTGGACGGATTTGAGGTCCCTGGAGTGGCTGGAGAACAAGAGCACCAAGAAACTTGTCACCATAAATGCGACAAGTTTGTGTCTGTTGGCTTCTGTTGGTCTGAATGGGATGGTTTCTGGTTTCATCGTGACCGATGTTCTGCGCAGGCATCCACATGGGGCCATTTCTTTTATGTTCCTTAACGAGCTATTCTGCAATAACAAAGTCGGGAAATCAGAAGGCAACAAATCCAGATCCTTCAAGGCAGTTTGTGACAAATAGAATCCAGATGTATTGTCTGATACATATACCACCTGCCGTGTCCTTTTTGTTCCCACTTTTATGCATAGAAACAAGACACCTCTGATCTGTAATCGGTTGTCAGTTATGCCCCGTATCCGATGGGTAGTTGACACAAGGTACCCATCTGGGTACTCAAGGAGTTTCTGAATATCAGTTTGTGCCCCTATGTCTGCAATGTCCAAATTTTGCATGAGTTCCAGGTATCATGGTGACTTCCACTATCACCGAGGGGGATAGCTTTTGGCCGCTCATCTGAAATTGTTCCCCATCCCACTCAAGGTGAGGCACGTTCGTCGGTTGTGTTTTGTTGTACCTGCTGACCTTGCAAGGAGAACAATTATATGGAGCACTGTTGGTGAACATTAACAACTCCCCACTTATTAACATTTTGCTCGTGGCTTCCGTTTTAGATCCCACAAGTTTACAGCATACTTTCTTCATGTGCATCATCACTCCACAAAAGTGTTCATTGATCCTCTAGGGTGTGAAGTCTCTCCACATCCATTGCAAGGTTTGGCGTATCGTGGAGTTGGGAGGCCCTTGTTCCCCTGGTAGTGCTGTTCCTGGTTCGACCTTTGCACATTGGATAATGTAGGAGGGAGTGTGACATTGTAGAAGTGAGGGGTTGACTTGTCTGTTGCCTCCAGACAGACCAACCGTATGAACTTCTGGTCCAAAGTATCAAGTGACGCTACCTCTGCCAGTACCTTCTATTGGTGTTCTACATTTCTAAGTCCTGCTATCATTTGTCCGGTGTCCATGTCGTCTGAGTAGTCTACTTGCTTCCTTCAAGTTTGTTCATTTGGACATCGAACCCTGAATTTGCAAAATTTAGTGTGGCCACATAATCTCGATAAAAAATGCATTATCGACTCACCCTCTTTCTACCTCATTTTTTGCCGTTGGACTTCTTTGTGTAATCCTCTTACTGCCACCAGTCATGTATGACGTAAAAGGTACTCTTGCATGGCAGAGTTGAGCGTTTCTGACACTACTAGTTCGAGGAGTAGCCTGTTTGTTTCCGGCCGATGTGTCCAAAAACAATGCCTATTCTCCATCCGTGGTATCCAATCCTATTAAGGCTCGTTCTGGTCTTTTAACCCGCGACATATTGGAATGACCGCAAAGCATTTCTTTTTGGAGCTCAATATTTTCTTTTTGCAGTTTGATAAGTTGTTTCATCAATCGCACACTTTCTTGCTTAATACTCTCCATGGTCCCTTTTGGGCACAATCAAGGGGAAACAAGCAGCGGTGTTCAGAACTAGTGCATCATAAGGTTTGGTTCTCTACAATACGTCTGCAAAGAAGGACTTTTTTCCAGACAAATGCGGTTAGTTTTCATTATCTAGGTTAACTTATCTGAACACTATCTAAAAGTTAAAGTTGGATTCTAATATATAATTTATGTAGTTAAATAGTAATTTATTATTTCTTTATGTTAAAAAATGTAATATTTAAATTATTAATCTATTAATCAAAACCTGGGGCTAATGAAGCAAGAAATGAATATTGTTGTTGTTGACATTCGTTTGTCTGAGGAGACAATGGAGTTTTGCGCTTTGGATTAGTCCGTTACCGAATTCCAGCATCTGTTGTGACTGTGGCTGTGCAAGCCTATCCTGGATCGTCAGGCTCTGTTGCAGTTACTACGGACGTAGATGGTGTCTGGTTTTGCAAGCTCTGTTGCAGCAGTCTGCTGTCTGTGCTCTCTCCTCTCCCTCTACTGCTGGTCTCTCCTCTCATCATTCCTCTTGGAGCATGTCGTTACAGCACTTCTCCAGCGGTCTTCAGTCACAGACTCCTAGCCTTCTGGGTCGATGCCACCTGCCCTCATGTCTCGCTTGCAGACATCCTTGTAGTGTGGAAAGGTCTTCCTGCTGGTCTGGAACCGGTAGCGAGCTTGTCAAATGGAATGTTCTTAAAAATTCTCCCATCGTCCATTCACCTGGTATGACCAAGCAACCGGAGTCAACGTTCGGTGAGCAGAGCGGACATGCTTGGGATGTCCGTCTAATCAAGGATACTCTTGTTTAAAATGTGGTCCTGTCAGGTGAATCTCAGGATTCTCCTGAGGTTGTGCAGGTGGAAGGTGTTTAGCCTTTTCTCTTGATGTGAGTATGAATCATGGACCCTCTTAGAAGTGAATATATAATTATAATTACACAATTGCTCTACAGTTGTTGAAACGCCTAATTAAAATTGATTACTCAACCAGAAAGATAATAATTGTGTTATTTAATCTAAATTTGATTAATTTAGTCATGGCATCAAATAATTCCACTTTGTTTAGACAAAGCTGAAGGAATGTATTTAAAGAGATATTTAATATTTAATAGTTAAGCCAAGAGAATCTAAAGAGTCTAGCTTTATGTGTAAACAGGATATATCCTACACAAGAGAGGTCACAGCGAGATTACAAGGTTGATCTACCAGGAAATAAGCTTCATTTATGAGAATAGGAAGCGATAGAACTTAGGCGGAAATGACGTCAGATAGATGACTGAATGAGTGCTGGTGGTTACAATTTCGACAGTCTGGTGTGAAAGCTTAGATCGACAAGCATTAAAATAACTAAGTGTAAGCTTATAAAATAAAACTCTCTCCCTCTCTCTTTCTGTCCCCCCCATTTGACTTTACAGCTCACTTGACGATCAATTTGAGGCCGTTTGAATAAATCATTGATCTTCTTTAATATGTTTTGAATTAATTAATTAATTGCAGAATTAATTAATGATAAGAATGTGATGGCTTTGATTGCAGCTACGAAATTGCCCTCACTCTGGCAAGATAGCAACACACGTGCACGACAACCAGCAAGAGGAGAAGGTATGATTTTAATAACTTGAATTGATTAAACAATTGATATAAATTAATTATATAAATAAATTATTATGTAGGGGTCAGCACGGAGAGATTACCCCTTGAGTATGTAACACTTTGGACACATCTTTTTGCTTTAGAATGTTTTGTAGATTTACAGCTTATCTTCCTAATAATAAAAGTGTTTTTAAAGTTTATTCAGTGCTTTTCACAGATATTAAAATTCCACATATATAAAACTCATTTCAGAGGATTTCCTTCTTGATTTCCCTCTTGAAAGTTGATATGACAATTATCTGATTGGGTCAAAAGGCTTCAATTTCTTTTGTCTGTAAAACTGAAATCAGTTGAGTGTAACATATTGATAAGCAATATAAATATTGAGACAAGAAAAGAGTCGGATCATATGAAATAAACATCTTTTGAAATTGTCTTCAAGTGATTTGATTTTAATTTTTACATGTCTTAATCGAAGTTATATTTAGACTGCATGAAACTAATCTTATATATAAAGTACAGCCAATCTTTTCTCTTTTTGTGATTATTAGCTTACTTTCTACAACATTTAATTGTTCCAACTATGTTTAAAAAAATCATTCCATTCGATTTCATCGATTACATATTTAAACTTATCGATATTTTCATTTTGCTTAGTGATACTTCAGAGGAGGTAGGAGGAGCTTTTCTCTAGAAGAAAAATGTATTAATACCACTACTTATGAAAAACCGGATGCTATTAAATAAGAGACATATTTTCTGATAGACAAGTTTTGATTAGCTAATATTAATTAATTTGTAATAGCTTTGACCAATCGTTGTGTTTGTTCCAAATTAGCAGAATCCTAAAACTGAAAAAAAAAAACTGTAGACAATTTAACTTCACTTCAAAGTTATTTCTTAGAATTAATGAATTGACTAAAAGTTATTTCTTGAAATTAATAAATTTCTTAAAGTTAAATTTTTTATTGTTCATTCGATGCATAAACAAACAAACTTTGATTATGTTTAAGGAACCTGAATAAATTAAATTTATTATCGATTTCCACTGAAAACTAAGTCATATCTTATAAGTCTATTTTATATATAACACATTTAAGTGAAATCCACGTGTTTAAAAACATTACAGATTAATTCTTATTTCAGTCACCTAAATTATTTAGAGTGAAATGGGTTTCAACTTTTTGGGAGATTTCCGTTAATCTTGAGTGTGTTGGTGGTATACTCCCAAAATCAATCATCATTTATAAAAGCATAAAATAAATATTTTATATCACAATCCACAGTTAGTAATAAAGCTCGATAGTCCCTTGCTAAAAATGTAATCAGATGGTTTCACAAAACTTGAAAATATGGTAGAAGTATAAGACACATCCGCATCCCCCCCTCTAGCGACGAAAACGTTTGTTATTTAATATATATATTTTTTTGTTCTGATAGCTATCTAAGAATAAATTTAGACTTGTTGCTACAAGTTTCCCTGTACTGTCTGTCACAGAGGCGTGGGTGTAAACTCCATTGATTGCTCTCAGTGCAAACTATGGGTCTACAAGAAGTGTAGTGGTCTTACTGTGAAGCTGGTAGTTGGCCCGGATTATGTCTGTCGTAGATGTCGTTGGAAGTTCTCGCCCAATTGATGATCGAGCTGAGGCTCATGTGGATGGTGTCTTACTTGATATTGAAGCCACCTTCTGCTATTTGGCCGACATATTGAATGATGGTAGTGGTTGTAAATGCACTATCACTGCTCACTTTTGTGTTGCATTAGGAAGTGAGACATAAGCCCCAAACGCTTCTGATCTGCAACAGGTAATGATCGTGCTATGATAAAAAATTGATGTGCAGCTGCAAACGATACCATCAGCCGTGCTTCATCAGAAACCTTCAGTTGGTGAGATTAGGGGTGCCTTAGCCATTCAGCGTCTCAGGTGGTTCGGCCATGCACAGCGTGCCACCTCTTGCATCAACTCCATGACATGTCTAGATATCCTGGGCACTAGCGAGCGTGGTAGACTGAGGAAGACCTACCTTGAGTGCATAAGAAGCGATATGACTGCATGCAACCTGACTGATGTCAACCCTTTGGATCGGACCGCATGGAGAGCAGGTGTGAGACGTTGTCTGGTGTTGCCCACCCTGGAGTCTGGGACATTCGCAACACCCTAAATACCCAAACTGGATGAAGAAGAAGAAGAAGAAGAAGAAGAAGAAGAAGAAGAAGAAGAAGAAGAAGAAAATACATGCTATAGTATTCTTTAGTTTTGGGATTGAGTTATATTTGAAAAAAATTCAATTTTAATTGCTCTAATTAGCTGTAATTTGGAATTAACTCACCAAGTTACCCATCTCTTATTAAGTGTCTATCACTTTCACCCTCTTTCAATGTATGTGGTTTGACACCCTCATATCACTCTTATGTGATACGGTGTCTAAAAAATTTATGTTTCATTGTATTACTTAAAATAAACCCTCCCTTGAAACAGCTGTAAACAACTAGAGAATAGACTGAGGAAGACATAGATTGCTTCTTATTACTCGAACTGACTGCATTTAATCTTACTGATGTCAACCCTTTGGATTAGACCACATGGAGAGCAAGCGTGAGATCTTGCCTGGTGTTGCCCATCCCAGAGTCTGGGATACTCACAGTACCATAAATACCAAATCCGGATGAGGAAGAAGAACAAGAAGAACAAGAGCAAGAAGCTGAAAGCAATAACTTTAATTTAACTCCTTATAAAAAAAATCATCAAATTGTCTCACAAGACAAAGATGCAAGTGTGAGTCAAAAGTTTTGCAATCAGTAATAAGCTGTTTAATATATAGATATATATATATATATATATATATATATATATAGGATCTATGTCACATGATCATCAGGTTTCTCAAAGATAATGCTGCAAGGAACTGTACAGAGAGGAAAAAGGAGAGGCAGATAAAGAAATAGGTGGGAGGACAACATCCGAGAGTGGACAGGGATGGCACTGAGTAACACACTCAGGAAGGCAGAAAACCGAGAGGGCTGGAGTAAGATGGTTGCCAGGTCATCTTTGGTGCTCCAAAGGTCATCCAGACGAGATGATAATATATACCTGTCACACAAACGTTATCAAGTAAAAAACCCTGCCAGATGAACCAATTTCATTGAAGGGAGAAAATAAAAAGTAAGTTAACCCGTCATCTAAAATGTATTCGGAAAGAAATCCTTCAATCTATTTCCAATGAGAAGTTTTCTTTCTTTTTTTCCTTTCTTCCTTCTATACCGATTGATACGTTTTTCCTTTCTTTCTTTTCTTTCTTTTTTTTAAACTTTCCAATTTCAAAGGTTTTCTTTCTTTCTTATTTTTTAAAACTTCACTGATTGAGACGTTATTTCACATGAATATGAATATTAGGGCGAACACTGGCGAAACATATTTTTCCATCATTTTTTATGTAGGGTGTGCACTCGCAGTAAACTAAAAACTATTTATTTAAAAACCAAAAAAAAGTTGTTTTCTTGTTTAATGAACAGCCAGCATTGCCAGATAAATCCAAAGAGGAAGAACCCACCAGATGTGAAAGAATATCATCTCATGTTACAGAAAGCGGGAAAAACAATTCTTCGTCTCATTGGATTTCTATTTATTCAAGAACGGGAAGTAGAATATTGTTGAAACTAAATTCAACAGACTTGGCAGCAGCCTTCATTCATTGAACAAAAATAGATTCTGGTATCGGAGAGCAGCGAAGAATCCCTCAATATAAGGCAACAGCACAAATAGTAATGGTCCCATCACGAGAAACATCTGCAAAAATGATTTTGTATACATAAAAAAAAAAACACATAAAATAGTCTAAAGGATCAGTATCACAAATTTGAGCGAAATTCCAGGATTTCCGAAAGCCAAGAGTTTCCATGCTGACCATAAATAGAATAGGATATGTAGAGTGCATTATTCTTACTAGCAAAAATCTGCGACCTCTATATATCACTACCCCCCCCCCCCTCCAAGGAGAAGGTAATCCCTGGGAAGATGGCCTCATAACTGCAGAACAGATACCACACTAAACCTCCCCACACACACATTAAAAAAGAAGGTAATGCCTGGGAGAATGGTATCATGACAAACGAACATGTACTACACTACCCTTAGAAAAAGCAGGAGGCAATGACTGGGAGGATGGTATCATGACGAATGAACATATATTACACTACCTGTCCTCAAAGGAGGAGATAATTCTGGGAAGATGGTCTCTTGACAACTGAACAGATACTACACTAACCCCCACCTCCGAATTAAGCATTGAAAGATAGTACATTAGCCTGAAATAGTATAGTAAACTGAGTTGAGCATTACAATATAGTACAATAGTACAATTAATAGAAGTAATAGTATGGGTTTCAGGCAGATAGGTGTCAAATCTACTTATGATATAACGAGCACTTTCTCTCTGTGTGTGTGTGGGTGTGTGTGTACGTGTGTGTGGGTGTGTGTGTGTGTGCGTGTATCTGTCAGTCACAATTATTTTAAGAAGAAATATCTTAACTTCTTTTCAAAATACTGCATTAATACTAAATAATAAATACCCAACAAATAAAGCGGATGCCATAACTGGAAATCGAAACCGAAACCTTGAGATCTTCAGTCTGATGTTCTACGAACTGAACTATTTAGATTTTCTTATGAATAGATCTTAAAACATTACCTTAACAAAATGATAATAGCGTTGACGTGACGTCATAGATTTATGATTTACATCATGTTTCAAAACATGAATTCAAACATAAGCGATAATAATGAATGGTTTAACATTATCAATAGCTTTGAAAATTCTTTTAATAGTCCAAAACAATTTACAATTCATTTTACTTTAAGTACGTATTGGTGTTAAAAACTATTTAATATATAATATATACAAGAATTTGGGCCTGCATATATATATATATATATATATATATATATATATATATATATATATATATTCAGGATGGGTAAAATGAATTCTCTGAGCAGAAGAGTTTTGCACCACTTACGAAGATTAAAATCAAGATATAATGACACTAAACCTTATGTCTAGAATACTTATTCTAATTGTGATCAAAATACATTACATGATTTTGATTCTAGAAAATGCCTAAAATTCAAGGCTTAAGCTTAACGGGTTTAAGAAGAAATTGAAATTCAGGGAAGCTTACTTAATTGGTATCTAATGACTATGGATCAAATTCAAAGCAAATCTGATATATTTAAATTTTCAAATGGGAAGTTGTGTCCATATTATGCCGCCCCCCCCTAAAAACCCTTTAAAATAATCCAAAGTAACTGAAATTTTGGAAATATTTATTAATTGATGTCTAATACCTATTGTTAAAATTTCACAAAAATCTGAGATATCTTAATTTTCACAAAGGGCTTCCACCCTTTGCATAAAATTAAATTAAATATAGCCCACATTTCGACCCTTTACGCTTAGCAGCCGTGTTCTAAAATTCATAATAAGCAGTTAATTAG
This sequence comes from Sepiola atlantica, assembly GCA_963556195.1. Taxonomy (NCBI): domain Eukaryota; kingdom Metazoa; phylum Mollusca; class Cephalopoda; order Sepiida; family Sepiolidae; genus Sepiola; species Sepiola atlantica. Next base: position 73,398,955 of record OY744530.1, read on the forward strand.
TTTAAGAGTTAATCCTATATATACAAATATATAAACATACCTAACTTTATATATATATATATATATATATATATATATATATATATATATATGTGTGTGTGTGTGGGTGTGTGTGGGTGTGTGTGTGTATGCTACTCAAATCGTTCCTGTAAATCAATCTACACAAGATAAATCCTCTTTTATCAAACATTTGTCTGAGACGAAAAATAAATAATAAATTTAAAATAAAAGCTACAAATTTTTTTCTACGAATTTCTAATCCTGATATGATCAAACTATTTCCTAATTGAAGAACAGATGGATGCTAAGAGAAAATGTCTGCATTTTACTTGGAATCATGGAACAGTGTTGGCTCTGTTCTTGGCCTTTAGCGCCATTCAGATTCTCCATAGAGACAGAAACTCGCACAAAGAGATCACTCTGCAGCCGCTAGCACGACTTGTTTGGCTTTCAATGGTTCCATTGTCCAATCTTTCAAGAGAGGTGAACATGACTGTGTGTGTCCTTTGGGTTCAGACTGCCGCATCAATGGAAAGGTCAAACAACCGAAGACCTAACGACCTAGTACTGCAGAAAAAGAAGAAAACAGACATGCTAAACTTTCATGTTTGATTCATGATATTATCAGATCCCAAGAATGACATGCTTCACAGAAATCGAACCTTTAAACTAAAATAAAAGTCTCCATTTACTTGCCTCCCAACGAGGGCAGAGTTAGACACAAGGTCGGTTATTAATGTGGGGAAAAATACAGCTCCCCCAAAAGGGGCACTCTGAATTGGGACAAAAATAAAAATTGCTCGATCTAGAAAGAGTTCTCCTTCACTGACCGAAAAGAGAAAAGAGAAATTGTAGTATCAGAAAAGATACTACAGTTTGAAATATTTATTTGCAGAAAATAAAAAATTCACATTCAAAATAAATTAGGCACAAGGCCATCAAAAGTGTAGAAAAAAAGGGGAGTTGTTGGTTATCCTTGGTCAAAAATGATAAAAAATGTATATCCTACTTTTAACTAGAATCATCTCAGTCACCACAATACCACATTCACTCTAGGAGCCATCCTACTAAAGATATCCCCAAATTGGTTTGAAATTTTTATTTTTCAAATACTACACTTTGATCCTAGCCAAAAGGCCAAGAATAAAAGTTATTAATTCTTAAAAGAAACTGTCAACATTTACCAGAAAATAAAGAGACTATTTATATTTCTTGTCTTGGTTAATAATGCTGATAATTCATTACAAGAAACGCTTTCACAATTCAGGTAATATATTTGTTAATATATCATACTATATATCATTTTTTTAATAATAATAATTATAATGATGAAGAAGAAGAAGAAGAAGAAGAGACCAAATCAGCAAGTAGAAAACTAAAATCAGACTTGAAACCCAGATCAACAAACTTCAAAAAGAAGCTAAAGTTGTAAATAGGATGAAAGAGAACATAAAACGATAAAAGAGAGAAAAAATGATTCACAAAGAAGAAAGAAGAATTAAAAAACATGAAGAACTAAAACAAAAGATAGCAGCAAAAGAGGGGAGACTGAGACGATACTAATACAAATCGGAACAGTACAAACAAAATAGGACTTTTGAAAACAATGAAGGTCAGTTTTATCAAAATGTAAACGGAAAAAGAACAAGAACAGAACAACCAAACTTGAAAGAAACAAAACACTTCTGGGGAATGTTATGGGGAAAGCGACAAGACCATAACAGAAATGCCAAATGGCTGAAAAACATGAAAGAAGAGCTTCAGGAAATTGAAGAAGGGACAGAAAACGAAAATAAAGAAGAAACACTCAAGGCAACCTTAAGAAAAATGACAAACTGGAAAGCACTAGGTCACGATGGACTACATACATACTGGTTTTACAAATTCACGACTCTACATGAAAGGCTAATGCAAAACCTGAGAATATGTATCTACGAAAGAGATGTACCAGAATGATGACAAAAGGAAGAACCACATAATTACAAAAAGTCACTAAAAAGGGAACGATCCTAAACAACCAATGACTTGTTTACCAACCATGTGGAAAATCCTAACAGCACAACTGAGAGAATAGATCTGACACTCCCTTAATAATTGTAGACTACTTTCCGAGAAACAGAAAGGATGCTGGAAAGGGAAAAGGGATTCATGACCTGTTATATATAGATCAGAAGATAAGGTAAAAAAAAACAGAAAAAAACATAACCATGGCATGGATCGACTACAAGTAAGCATGAATAATTGAGTGCTTAAGGACGTACAAAATATCCAACAATATTATCAATCTTATTAAAAAGAAGCAATGGGAACATGGAAGCTAGAACTGACAGCTGGAGGACAACACGTTTCATACTTTTTGAGTAGGTGTGTTCTTACCAGTTAGGAATACGTCCTCAACGATCAATTCGATAGTAACTTTGTTGCTGTCAGGCTGAGGTATGGTTCTGTTCAGTCTCAGGCGATCCACCCTCCCAGGCTTTACTTTCTCTTTGAGAGGGGGTTAGTTTATTGCTAATCGCTTGAATCGCTCCTACCGGGGAATGTCGACGGGGCTGCTCAGGCATTTTTTGTTGGCCAGAGCGTGCTAATCTTAGTGTGCTGGCTTTCCACACCTGACCTTGCGTCTAGCCTCGTGGAGAGGAGGTAAATAAAAATACTTTGACCTTGTGTCTAACCTCCTGGAGAGGAGGTAAATAAACATACATACATATAGGCACATACATTTAATTCTTACTACAAACACATACATCTAAGCTAATAGGGCACTAGTAAGAGTACTTACAGAGTGTTGCGCTCGTGTATCGTTGGGACGGTTACGCAACCGAAGAATAAAAGAAAAGATTTAGGTCGTCGGATTCAAGTGTGCATATACACTGAACAAAAGAGGAATGGGGACTCTTTCTCAAGACACCTGTGAAATGAGGATATACAGACACTGAACACTCTGTGAAAGAACGGAAGACCAACACAAGGTAATGAGTCAAAAATGGTAAACTTTATTTACAACAAATATAGAGAGGAATAAGGTAAAAGAACAAAAATAGCAGGGACAGGGTTCTTAATAAATGTGCAGCTAGACCGAGCTAAAAATACATGTACAATAAAAAAAATTAAAAAAACAACATCAGTTTGAGAGAAAGAAATTTGCCGATATACCATCAAAGTTGATGAGAAGAAACGTTCAAATATTTTCGACACCTGCAAACAATTGTAGTCGGAGTGTAGTTACCGGTCATGGTGTGAATAGTCCAAATAATGCTCCTTGATTTCGCTTATCGTGGCAATCTGATCAATTTACTATTTTTCAATATGCCTTTAGCATTCATCAAGAGATATCCATGTCGGTGAATTACGCTCTCCTTATGTCAGTGTTCGTAACGATACCAGACAATTTGGTAATTTCCAATATGCAGGGTATTTGCATGTCATTCATTTAAAAAATTAGTCGGTCTTTCGCATGATCTGTCGTTTTTATGAGTTACGAGATTCTGCCTCCTGTTCTCCTGGCCTTAGCGGAGATCAGCTTCATAGAAGTTTTCTTTGTTTCTTCTCTTTTTTTAGCGACAAAAGGTGTTCCACTGGCCCGTGTATCAGTTCAAAAGAGAGGCAGATCACGTGTACTCCCGTGATCTTTCAGAGGGGCATGGAAATAGTTCATTTGTTTCCCCAATCGCCATACTTTCAAGTGCGTTAAGATTTGACAAGTGGGAGGGGCGAAGTCAGGTTCGCCTCCATATAATCTTCGCAATTCTTTTCGTTCTAACTTTCTTTCCCCCCTCCCCTCCCATCTCCCAAGCTGAGAAACAAATACAATTTAAAAGAGGATGATATTTTATTTGCAACAGGAATCTGGTTTTGAGATTACATTACAATACAAAATAATCAGAGCTAATACCATACGAGTGATCATACGCACGTGGCCAAATACATATAACACCAGCATGCAAACATGTACGGGTATAAGCTATTGTTTTAACTGTCCGATGATGTCGCTCCAGTATTCAATTTCCCCCCGAGCCTATAGGCTGCCCTGCAATATCTTCTTATCTTCCATTTCTTTTAGCATTGTATGAAAAAGTTCTGTAAAATGTTATGCCATTTGTTGCACATTTGCCAGATCATTTATTTTTGTTCAATAATTTTTTTTTTCTTCAAAAATCATTTATACTACTTTATATTACCCGTATTAAACGTTTTTAACTTTTTTCAAACCAATATAAAAAAATAGAGCATTTAAGGATTAAGAATGTACAAAATATCTGACAAAATTATCAAATTTATGGAGAACACGATGGAAACATGGAGACTGGAATTGACAAGTTGAAGACAACATCTGACAAAGATAAAAATATAGAGGAATTTTCCGGGGAGACTCTCTATCACCACTACTATTTATCATAGCCATGATGTCACTCAACAACATAATGAAGATGTGCAATTTTGCATACAAATTCACAGACACAAAGAAAAAATAAACCACCTTATATATGTGGACGACTTGAAATTATTTGCCAAAAATACAAAGAACTAGAAAATCTAATAAACACAACCAAAATCTTAAGCCAGGACATTTAAATGGAATTGGAAATAGAAAAGTGTGCACTACTAGAGATGAAGAAGGGAAAACTCGAAATAGCATAGGTAATATAACTATTTAATGAAGAGGCGATGATGGTACTTGGCAAGCATCATACCTATGAATATTTAGGAGTTCTGGAAGCAGAGACTATCGAATCATTACATTCATGGAAGGTACTCGACTGAGCTCCGATCCCTGGTACCCCCCTGTAAAACATTAACAGCAAGAACTCATCTAGCTACAACCACAGCAAAGAAGTTTCCTTTCTCTCTCTCTTTACCAAAAGCCATTTCCATGAACAAAGTTTCTTTCCTAGAACATCCCACCTGTGGAACAAGATACCAAGAATCTGCTTCTCAACTGATTACTGTATGGTTGTCTTCAAGTCTAATGTAAACAAATACTTGTTGATCCGTCTTCTTGGATAATCAGTCCCTCTTAAGTTATCTTCTGCCCATTCCACCCATTATTTCTGGTCCTTTCGTGGTAGCGATCATCGTCCCACTCTCTATCTCTTTAACCTTTATTCTCGAGTGGCCTCCAGGCCTTGGTAAGCAGTGACCCATTTAATTAAAACAAAAATATTAGAAAAAAATACCTAAGAAGAACCACAAAACTCTTTGAAACTAAATTATATAGTAGAAACATAATAAAAGGAATAAATACCTGGGAAGTATCCCCAGTAAGATACTCTGACACCCTTCATCAGATGGACAAAAGAAAAACTTAGGTACATGGACCAAAAAACTAGGAAACTAATGAACATACATAATACACTGCACCTGAAGGATGATATTGACCGACTTTATGTAAAACGGAGTGAAGGGGGAAGATGACTGGTAAGTATAGAAAACTGCATGGATGATATGATAAAAGAACTGGCAGAGGAAATTTATCAACTACTTTTTAACAGATGCTTTTGGTTTTTTTTTAAATTAAAGTTATTACTTGCTTCAAAAGTGTTTGTTGGCTCCTCATCCTGATTCATCCTGGTGCAGTGATGTTGGGTTGAGGGAAGCGGAGGATGGGGAATAGATGAAGAAGTCAAAGATCCAGTCTCCAACCTCTCACAACCGCTGTGTGTTTACCATCTTTTCACACTCACAAACATCCACCCAGATTATTTTTTCGCACTCTCTTACTTTTTATCAATAAATAAAACAAAAACACGAACAGATATTTTTAGGACCAGTGGTACACAAAGGAGGGGAAGACGGCGCAGTTGCTCTGACCATCCAAATTGGGGGAGGGGGGTCCAATAACATTCAAACTATCTCCCTTTCTCATGATAATTCTCAGTACTAGGACTTATACTTGAGTCTTTGGGGCATCCGATCAAGGAGTTGACCTCGGGCATCACCTGACCGTTGTATGCTATTAACCTGCACATTTAGCCATGAAAGTTCTTAAACGTGATAGACATATCGATGGACCAATTGACAAAAAAAAAAAATTATGCTTTGCTAGTGTTCGCACCTGCTATTTATCTAGATATATTACTAAGATATTCATTTACAATCAAAGAATTACGTCAGTAATTTAATTTTTCGTACATAAATTATTATTATCATTTCTGATGACCTAAAGAAAAAACACCCACCGTTGACTTTTATTCCGAATTCATTTCAGGTGGCGGGGTAAGTCTGAGATGATTGTCTGACTTTCTATTCGCTTTCTCACTTCACCTCACCACTTGAAACAATTTTGTCCGGAGGCTAGAAAAAGGCACATGTTTCACTTGCTAACTTTTGTGTGACGGGATGAAGGTACATACATTTATATATATATATATATATATATATATATATATATATATAAATAAATACACATTGGTCTTTATTAGAGTAGAGGATGAGGCACCACTTATCAAGGCTAAAAACACTCGCGGATAAGGATTGGTGAGATGGTGAAGAATATTCGATTTAATTTCTGTTTTACATGCTGGCATGTGTTGGACGACTTTTAGGAATTGACTTTCAAACTAACATATCTCTGGGAAAGTCAAATCCATCCTTATCACTTCTTCCTATGTTTTCCTAAGCCTTCCCTGCCACCTCAACAGTTCTACATCTCCTAACCCAAAACTCTCATCCAGTCTTTCAATGTGACCAAACCAAAGAAGTCTCCTGTTCTGCACACATGTCCCTATACTGTCTCGATTTAATCTTTCTCACATTACACATCCATCGTATCATTCTCATATAATTTCTCTCCATGCAACACATTTTCACTTCCATACATGATCACACTGCGTACACATGCTTCACATCCAATCACCTTTTCATTAATACTCCCCCCCCCCCATCTTTGAATAAATTCAAATCTACTTTACTCATGAAAATCTAACAATCGTTAAGAACAATTTTAGAAGGTGAATGATTTATCTGAAGTTCCACCATATAATCTCGGCTCGAAACGCTTGCATGTCTAACCAGTGTGCTCAATTCCTTTTTAAGGAAGCTTTGAATTATCGCTAATAGTAACTCAGGAGTTCACTTACCAGAGTTCTCAACCCATGAATGGGTGGGGGTTGGGAGCATATATGAACATCCACAGAAGACTGTTTCGCTGTATTACAGCTCTTTAGAGTGGTTTAGCCTTTAGCCTTGATAAGTAAAAAAGAAAAAAAGGAAACTAAACAAGAAAAGGCAAAGAAACTAAAAATATCCCCAAAATCAATTGCCTCAAACTTTCAAATGTTAGATATTTGCTTCCAGGGTATGCTGGGTTTCTTTGCTGGGTAAACAAAACACTGCATCAAAGAATGATGATGATCATCATAATATTCAGTTTAACGTCCGTTTTACATGTTGGCATGTGTTGGACGGCTTTTAAAAATTGGTCTTTATTTATTCCTCTTTCTCTCTTTATCACTTCCTTCCATTTTTTCCTTGGCCTCCCCATGCCAACTGATCATGCTATCTCAAATGTTCTATATCTATTAACCCAAGCACTCTCATCCATTATTTCAATGTGACCAAACCAAAGAAGTCTCCTGTTCTGCACGCATCTCCTTATACTATCCAGATTTAATCTTCCTCTGAGGTCATCAGATCTCAGCCTGCCTTTAAAACTCACATTATACATCCATCGTATCATTCTTATATAATTTCTCTCCATGCAACACATATCCTCAACCCTCACTGGTCAGATTTCACTCTCATATAACATTTACACTGATCACACATGCCTGATAGACTTTTCTCTTGGTCAATAGTGGTAACGCTCTGTTGGTTTGTAATGGTAGAATTTCCATGAACTTACTCCATTCCACTCATAACTCTTGCTATCACATTAATACCATCGCCTCCCTGTGCTCCAATGGTATCACCAATGTAACAAAACTTCTGAACAACCTCAATGACTTCGCTATTCAAAGAATGTCATACTTTTTTGCTACACAATAGTCCAGTAAATGCAAATAGTGATTCAATTAACCCAGTTTCAGGATTTCTCTTATGTGATATCAAAATTACAAGTGCAAAGCAGATGATGAGATCAAAGAATCTTACCTAACAAGTTCTTGCTGTTAATATGTAGGTAAAATGCAAATTTAGTCAGCCTTTGAAAAGTAACCAGTGCTAGGTGATCCTGTTTAAAAACTTGTGTACACCTGCTATGGCATTACATCGTGTCCTAATTAGCTCCCTTTTGTGATAACTCTTGAATGTGTGCTATATTAAAGACTACACTAATTACAACTACTTAATATACCTCAAACACTATATATATATATATATATATATATATATATAGTAATTTATGAAAATATATTTTATACCAATTAAGCTACTCATCATTTTTATAAACAACTAGCAGGACCCGTGCGCAGGCGTTGCGTGGGAGAAATATATAAGTATTAGCATATTAATTCTTTAAAAAGAAGTTGAAAAGGACCCTGAAAGTACTGTAAGTGAGTAAAATGGGATTCATCCATGTTTTGAATCAAACAAAATAGATTTTTCTATGTTTTGTGTGAACCCCTACAATTGTAAGTAAAAGTACCCCCCCCCCCCCGCCCACACCAAAAAAAAAAAAAGAAGTAAATGTGAAATGATATCCAAAAATATGTGTGAAGCTTACCAAGGTCAGTGAAGGGGAAAATCCTTCAGGGTTGAGCCAATTTTTAGCCCAATCCTGAGTGCCCATTTTGGTTGGAGATTGAATTTACAAAAATTATGTGTTGAAAATCCATCTTCCGTGAGGAAAAAATATTTCCACAGTCGAGAAGGATTTCTTGTTCACTGCCATTTTGAATCAATGTACAGTAGAACTGAATCCGTTCGTTTTTTTTTAATTCTTAAATTACGGAACAAGTTGAAATGTATTGTTAATAGTTGTAAGTAACGAAGGACAGTAAATAATTTAATGTAATCTGATATTCTGGAATTAGCAAGGGATATTAGGGAGGGTTTGTTATTTGATTTACGAATCCGGTATATTATGTATGAAATTATTAGAAGAATGAAATGAAACAATTACAATGATAATTGTATAAATTATCTAATGTCATTTATTTACCGGCGCTAAGTGAGAAGGTAGGAGTAGGAAAATGTTAAAGAGAAAACTGTTTACTACCATATGTATGGAGTATGTTTTTGTGAGAGTCTGTAATGGCGGTCTAAAAGTAATATTTATTGTTAGATAGTGGAAATAATAATAATTTCTTGAAACACATGCGAGTGAATAAGCAGAATAGAGTGGTGAGTTTAGTAGCCTATGATGCATGTGGTTATATTCTTATAATATGTCGTCAAAGGTACAGGGGAAAAACGTCTTCACGTTATATGTACTATATGTAATAAATAAATAAATAAATAAATAATAATAATAATAATAATAAAAAATTAAAAAATTAAAAATAAAAAATAAAAATAATCTACCAATCTCTGAAAAATCGTGGACTGCTCCCTGGAGAACAAAAAGGATACCGGAAAGGGAAAAGAGGGACGCATAATCTGCTATAGATAGATCAAAAGATACTGAAGGAGGTAAAAAGCAGAAAAAAGAACATAGCTACAGCATGGATTGACTACAAGAAGGTTTACGACAGAATCCCTCAAGCATGGATAATTGAATGCTTAAAAATATACAAGATATCCAACAGGATTATTAACCTTATTAAGAAAGCAATGGAAACATGGAGACTAGAACTGACAGCTGGAGGACAGCATCTGACTGAGATAAAAATACAGAGAGGCATCTCCAAGGGGATTTCCTATCACCACTACTATTTATCATAGCCATGATGCCACTCAACTGCATACTCACAAAATGTGATGCCGGATACAAGTTTACAGATACAGAACAAAGAATAAACCATCTCATTTACATGGACGACCTGAAAGCATTTGAAAAAAGCAAAAAGTAACTGGAAAAGCTGATAAATACGACCAGAATCTTCAGCCAGGAATTTCAAATGGGATTCAGAATGGAAAAGTGTGCATTGCTAGGGATGAAAAGGGGAAAACTGGAGACGACAGAGGAGGCATGGAACTGCCCAACCAAGAGGATATGAGGGTGCTATGCGAACATGATAGCTATAAATATATGGGAGTTCTGGAAACAGACACCATAAAATCTACAGAAATGAAAGAGAAAATTAGAAAAGAATATTTGCAAAGAAAAAGAAAACAAATTATATAGCAGAAATCTAGTAAAAGGAATAAACACCTGGGCAGTATCACTAATAAGATACTCTAGACCATTCATAGGCTGGACTAAAGAAGAACTCACACAACTTAATCAGAAGACTAGAAAACTAATTACAATGACCATGCACAATGCACTATACCCAAAAGACGATACGGACAGACTCTACATGAAAAAAAAAAACGAAGGGGGAAGAGGACTGGTAAGTATAGAAGATTGTGTGGAAGATACAAAAAAAGAGCTGGAGAAATACATAATCCAGAACACGGAAAGGCTAATCAGCACAGCAAGAGAAACCGTCCCAACAAACAACTTGGGAAGCACCGACACCAGAAACAAAAAGACAAGAAAAGAAAAGTGGGAAGAAAAACAACTACATGGACGCTTTCTAAGACTTACAAGACAAGAATTCAACGAAAATAGTTGGGCATAGCTAAGAAAAGGACACTTGAACAGAGAAACGGAATCTTTACTGACGGCTGCACAGGACAATGTGATTAGGACAGACTACATTAAAGCTAAAATAGATAAAACCCAGGAAAACAGTAAATGCAGACAGTATGGGCAAAAAGACGAAACAGTAAATCATATAATAAGTGAATGCAGCAAACTAGCCTAAAAAGAATACAAGAACAGACATGACTGTGTAGAGAAAGCAATACACTGGGAAATGTGCAAACGATTGCATTTTGAACATGCAGACAAATGGTACAAACATAAACCAGAGACAGTACTGGAAAACGAAAAACACAAAATCCTCTTGGACATGGATGTACAATCAGATAAACTCCTACAAGCAAGGAGACCGGATGTCATAATAATTGACAAGAAGGAAAAATCCGGTCAAATCGTAGACTTCGCTGTTCCAGTAAACCACAAGAAGATGGAAAAATGAAGCAAATACATGGAACTTGCCACAGAACTGAAAGGAATATGGAACATGAAGAAAATCAAAATGATGCCAATAATTGTAGGAGCACTAGGAATAGTCCCAAAAAACCTGGAGAAAAGATTGGAGAAATTGGAATTAAAGGGATCACTGAGACCATACAAAGGACGGCAATGATCAAAACAGCTGCAATCTTAAGGAAACTCCTTGAATACAGTAGCCAACCCGCATAAGTTACAAATGGTAACCAACCACATGGAATTTACAATAGGAAGAAAACAAAACAGGAAGAACACCACCGTATGAACCAAGGAACAAAAACTGCAAGAAATCTCATAAACTGCACCCCCCCCCCCCCCCCCCAAAAAAAAAGTGATGGCACCAGCCTCGGCTGATACCACACAAAATGGTCGTGAAGGATCAAGGAGGATGGGAGGACCGACGAGGAAGAGCACTAACCAGACCTCCATTGGAAGAGTGTGGAGAGTACTGGGACATTGGGGAGGCTTATTGCCACCCAAAACCTAGAGAAGACCAATGGTCGCTGCCAGCGAGAAATCAATGGTAAGCGGTTGTTGCGATACCGCAAGATCATCTGCGGTGGTTATCAAAAAAAAGGTGGACCACACTGGAAATCTGGCACTCAGACTTCAGGGAACACCACCGGGTGTTGTCGGTGAACAATCACTGATGATGGCTGGTGTGATAACTCCTAGTGAGTAATAATAATAATTATAACTAGCGGGACCTGTGTAAATTACACGAAATGATGTTTTCAATACTAATTGTCTTGTTCCTAACCTATACATGTTTGAATAAAATATGATAAGATTTGACTTGTACATTTATTTAAAAAATGAACAATAAATGAAACAATTTACAAAACTTTTTTATATACAATATTTCTGGTGAAGGTAATATTTCGACGACTAAACCTTACTTTGTAAATGCTTTAGATTAAATTAAATTTGGAAAAATATGTAGAAAGAACACCACCACATGAAACCAAGGGTACTGAAACTGCAAGAAATTTCATAAATTCCCCCTCCCCAAATAACAATGTGATAGCACCAGCCTCGGCTGATACCATACAAAATAGTCGTGAAGGGTCAAGAAGGATGGAAAGACCGAGGAGGGAAATCACTAATGAGACTGCCACTGGAAGAGTGCAGAAGGTTCTGGGACCTTAAGGGAGGCTCATTGCCACCCAAATCCAAGAGAAGACCAATGGTCGTTGCCAGTGAGAAATCAATGGTAACACAAAGTTATTTGCAACGGTTATCGAAAAAGGTGTAGAGTATTGGAAATCTGGGGGGCTTGTAGTCACTCAGACTTCAGGGAACACCACCGGTTATTATCAGTGAGCAATCATTGATGATGACCTGTGTGAGAGCTCCTAATGATAATAATGGAAGGAATAATGATACTAATGTGATAACAAGTAATGTGGGAGGAGGAAAAGGAGGAGGAGCATAGTTGTCTTTGTTACGAAAGTGGGTTATAAAAATATAGGTTAGCAATTGAAATGAGTCGGATGGATTTGTGGTTGCATCTGAAATTAAAAACAGAATTGTTTCGACAGTTGGGATTTAGACTTTCCTAAATCACAACTGTCGAAACAATTCGGTAAGTAAAATTTAAAAAATAAAAATGTTGTCTTTGTTGCTTGAAAAAGGAACGCGTAAAAATGAAAACAGATTTTGATAAAGACGGTGAACTGATCAGAAAACGATGGCGAATAAATTTGATACCGAGAAGCGAGGACGTTCTGTGCTTTGCTCCCCCAGAAGGGAGCCCACAGTACATAGAGTGTAAGAGTAAGCATTAAAAGCTAAACAACGAAAAATCCTTTTTGTTTGAGTTTTCATTGTGTTCTAACCAACTTGCGAAAAAATTCAGATTTCCACTTTTTTTTTCAATGTTGACATGTATTAAATTTTTCTTTTTCTTTTTGTTATTATTAATTTTCTGTAATTGTCACATTTAATGATAATTCATCCGTTTACTAATATAATATTTAATTGAATAAATAAACTATTCAAAAATATTAATCCGAATAATAATATTTTTTTGATTTACAACTGGAGTTAGTGTTTTGATACCATAGAACTGTAGAGTTGTTGGTGTGATAAGATGTTTGCCGGAGATTGGAGATGGCTATTTTGGAGCAGCGTCTGTATTCATCTGACTGAGCTGTCTTGAAATGAAGAAGAAAAAAGGGTCCCCAAAGTTCCATATAAAAATACCAACATCTGCTCTACAATTAAATCAACTTTATTTAACAGTTTCATTAACACAGGTGTTGTAGTATCAGCAATAGAAATCTAGCTAGCCCTCCTCCCACTCCCTTCCCATATCCCCTCTTCCGGTTTCGGGCTCACCGTCAGCAGTTCCGGTTTGTACACCTAAGTAAATAAACGTGTTTCACTTCAGCCTCCCCGTATTTTCGTCTAATCGACATCAATCAATGTATACGGATAACACAACATGGTGTCAGAAGTGGTTGCAAATAAGTTATAGACATCTACAGTTATCGTAGAAAAGTCGAACAACAACAGAGAAAAAAAAAATAGAGAAGATAAAAAAAAAAAAAAAAAAGAAACGGGTCAGCAGTCTACACGTGGAGACGGTAAAAGAGGAACTCAAAACAAGTAAGTCACGGTGTAAAGTGAATCTACAAAGTCACGGACATAATACCAAAAAAAAAAAATAATAAATAAAAAATAAAACAAGCAAACAGAGAAACGCTGTCGAAAAACGCCAGAACAAGACCCTGTGAAGGTAGGCGATTCGCTATTCATATCCATATTGTTATTGTTATTTTTCTAAACCAACAACAACAACAACAACAAAATAATTTATATACAAATACCGTACGCTAATAACTCAAGTTACACAAAAAAAAAAAAAAAAAAAAATAATAATAATAATACGTATTCGTTTTCATTTCTTCTACGTGTACTAATTCACTTTATCAACAATGGCCTGTCAATTACCTCCCCCGTCTATGGATTGGCAGAGTGCCAATTTACCAAAAGATTTCGACAGATTCGCTCGACAGGTTATGTTGCACTTTAACGGACCTCTCAAAGATGCAAGTGAAGACGTGAAAGTGAATTATCTGTTGCTATGGTCGGGAATAGAAGGCCAAGAGTTGAGTGACACATTTGAATTTGAGGCAGGTGAAGCGTGCAATGTAGAACACTACATCAAGAAATTTCGCGCATATATAGAGCCGAGGTCAAACTTCCGCGTCGCGAGATACCAGCTCCTACAGTGGCGGCAACAACCTGATGAAGCAGCCCACGGATTCTTGAAGAGACTAAGGCAAATAATAAAACAGTGCGAGTACGATCTCCCCGTCGAGAAAACCCTTCTGGTCGACCTTTTTATTTTTGGACTGAACATAAAGTCCACACAAAAGGCATTACTCAAAGAAGGAAAGAATCTCAGAAGCGCTACATGCTGCAGAGACAGAAGAGGCAACACTGAAGCAGGTGGAGGCAATACAAAACACACATAGAGAACCAAAGATCCCCGAGGAAAGAACAGAAGATGCCCACGAAATAAAGACGGGGAAGGAGTACTATAATAAATGTTACTTCTGTGGAAAAGGCCATTACAGAGGTGAATGCCCAGCAAAAGGAAAAACCTGTGGGAAGTGCCGGAGGACAGGGCATTTTGCAGTTGTTTGCCGCACCAGAGACACAAAAGACTCCATTAATAAGCACGATAGACCTCCAAGATCGGCAAAACCCCCAAGATATAGAAACGTTCACAACATAACAGCACACAGCGACGAAGAAGACGACGACTTGCCAAAAGAGGCATATTTCCATACCATATCAGCAAAATCGCATACTCCAACAGATGCTAGAGAGGCATATGCGGAATTAAGAATAGGGAACAACAGATCCCAAATAAAAATAAATGCAAAGGTGGACACAGGCGCTATGAGCAACCTTATCCCTTGGGAATACTTAAAAAAACTCAAGCATGTACACCTTCAAGACACTCCCATCCGACTATTAGCCTTTAGGGGTGTTCAAATCAACCAAGTGGGCGTATGTCACCTAGGAGTCAGATATGGTGACAAGTTCACAAGTACCAACTTCCATGTAGTAAGAAGTGATGGACCCGCGCTACTTGGCCTCCAGACATCTAGGAAACTAGGACTAGTAACCCTCAATTTTACAATAGGGACCAATATACCAAAACAAGACCACACCACTTTACCCGCGGCAGTACAATCAAAACCAGAAGGAGATACGAAAGAAAGAGAACGGATACTCAAGGAATTTGCTGACATATTCGAAGGCATTGGCTGCTTGCCAGGGGAGTACAGCATCAAGATTGACCCGTCAGTACCCCCAGTAATACACCCACCCCATCGGGTACCAATAGCCTTGAAAGAGAAATTCAAAGCAGAGTTAGACTCCCTTGTAGCTCAAGATATAATAACCCCTGTAACAAAACCGACAGCCTGGGTCAACTCTTTTGTATGCGTCACAAAAGCCAATGGATCTGTCAGACTATGCCTGGACCCTAAGGACTTAAACAGGGCAGTGTTGCGGCCACACTTTGTTACACCAACATTTGAGGAAATCATCTCCAGACTTCATGGAGCAAAATGGTTCTCAATAGTGGATGTGAAATCAGGTTACTGGAACATGAAGCTGGACAAAAAATCAAGAGAACTTACAACATTCATCACTCCTGAGGGACGCTATATGTTTAAGCGCTTCCCAATGGGGGTCAAGAGTGCGCAAGACGAATTTCAGCGGGCCATGTTTGAGACCTTTGGGGACATTAAAAATGTCCTCTCAATATCGGACGACACCGTTATCGTTGGATTTGAGGAGTATGGTAGCGATCATGACATAGCACTCAACAAACTCCTAGAAAGAGCTCGGTCTAAGAACTGCAAATTCAACCCGGATAAATTAGTGGTCCGCACGCAAGAAATCTCTTTTTTTGGCCACATTATATCAAGGGATGGAATAAAACCAGACCCAAAGAAGACAGAGGCGATCGTCCAAATGAAACCACCAAAAGACGAAAAACAATTAGCAAGCTTTCTTGGGCTAGCAAATTATTTAAACAAATTCTCGCCACAACTGGCAATGCTGACCAAGCCACTCCGAGATCTTCTGTCAACAAAAACTCAATTCATCTGGACTGAACAGGAACAGATGGCTTTTAACAGCATAAAAGACGAAGTAGGGAAAGCAATTGTGCTTAAATATTTTGATCCAAAAGCGCCAATAAATATACAGGTTGATGCATCATCAGCTGGACTGGGTGCAGCCCTCATCCAAAATGGAATGCCGGTCGCTCTAGCAAGCAAAACCCTGTCGGGGCCTGAGACAAGGTACTCGAACATAGAACGCGAAATGCTAGCAGTGGTTTTTGTGGCTGGAAAAGTTCCATCACTATGTATGGGGCCAAGCAGTGACAATAATAACTGATCACAAACCGCTAGAATCAATAGCCCTAAAGAATCTTGCTAATGCACCACCAAGGTTAGCGAGAATGTTACTTAAAATCCAAGGCTATGATTTCACAGTTAAATACAATCCAGGAAAATCCATTCCCATAGCCGACTGCATGTCCAGGGTGTCACCAATCCCAGGGGAACCAATCAGGGATGTAGACATCAACATACATCTGCTTAACGCACACCTGAACGCATCCCCAACTCGCTTGCTAGAGATCAAGGCAGAAACACCCAAAGACCCAGTATTAAAACAGCTCACCAGCACAGTTATGTCTGAATGGCCAGAAAATCGATCCTGCTGCCACTCTCACGTACAAGCTTTTTGGAATTATAGGGACGAAATTGGCCTCCAAGATGGAGTACTCCTTAAAGGCAACAAAATCATCATACCTCGTTCACTTCAACCAGACATCCTACAACAACTACATTCATCCCACCAAGGGATAGAGAAAACCCGCTTACTGGCCCGAACAGCAGTGTTCTGGGTCGGTATCAACAAAGACATAGAGGAACTAATTAGAGACTGCTCCACATGTCAGAAGTACCAACCCAGTCTCCCATCAGAAACACTACTCCAGCACGAGACCCCTTCTTACCCATGGCAGTATGTCAGTACCGACATCTTTACCATGGAAGATAAGGAATTTTTACTGGTGGGGGACCATTACAGCCGCAGCCCTTTCATACGGCGTCTCCACTCGACGACATCAGCTGCAGTAATCCGACAAATGAAGCTCCTGTTCGAAGAACGAGGTGTCCCGGAGGCAGTATTCAGTGACAATGGGCCCCAGTATTCCAGTGCAGAGTTTGAAGATTTTGCCAAATCGTACAACTTTAGGCACACTACCTCGTCACCACTCCACCCCCAGTCAAACGGGTTCGCAGAAAGGATGGTGGGCGTCTGTAAAAAGTTGTTGTTGAAAGCACGAGAAACGAACACAGACATCCACCTAGCAATGATGGCGTACAGGGCCACACCGCTATCAGCTCAAAGCAAATCCCCAGCAGAACTACTGAATGGAAGACCCATGAGGACCCCACTAGTGTCGAAACAACAACTAGGGGATGAACAAACAAAGCTAGAGTTGGAGAAGAGCAAAGAAGAAACAAAAAAGTGGTATGACCGAAAGAATAGCCATCAACACACACAGCTACATACCGGCCAACAGGTTCATGTTCAGGACAAAAGAACCAGACTCTGGGAACCTGGAAAGATTGTGCAGATCGCAGCAGAGCCAAGGTCATATGTAGTAAAATTCGCCAACGGTGGAATCCATCGCAGAAACCGGCAGTTATTAAGGCCAACAAAGGGAAAGGCGGACAACACGAAATGCCAGCACCAACGGAAAACTTGTTGTGGCACACACCGAGTCCCTTACCCTCACAGCACTATCCCAGCACAGGGACCACGGCCAGCCAGTGGTCAACCATCAACCATCTCAAGCTCACATCCACCAGTTCCATCAACACCTGCCAAACTACGTAGGTCGAACAGGACGAGCAAACCCACCCAGCGGCTCGACCTGTAACAGAACAAAATGAACTATCTCCCTCACCCCGCAACCTCTCCAGCCCATCACAGCCCAACGTACTTCTCCTTTAATACAGAAGGGGATGTTGTAGTATCAGCAATAGAAATCTAGCTAGCCCTCCTCCCACTCCCTTCCCATATCCCCTCTTCCGGTTTCGGGCTCACCGTCAGCAGTTCCGGTTTGTACACCTAAGTAAATAAACGTGTTTCACTTCAGCCTCCCCGTATTTTCGTCTAATCGACATCAATCAATGTATACGGATAACACAACAACAGGAACACAAGAATGTAAAGCAAGTTGGTTCGGCAGGCGGGCTTTAAATATAGAAAGAGAATTGAGTTTCCGAGTTCCATCTCGTTTTGCCACGCCATGGCAAGGGACGAGAAGGTTTTTAGCGTTAGGTCTCCACGGCGTCTGTCCAGGAACGGTTTGTATTTTAGCGGCAAACTAAGGCTAGGCAGAAAATGAGAGAAAAGGTAAGCATGTGCAGGAGTGTTCGAATTAGCCAATGTATTTCTATGTGAGTATTAACATGCCTGTTTAAGCCAACCGAACCACAAATTAATCACTATGCAAGAGAGTGTGTATAAATACAAAAGAACATAGATCTCAGTCATGTGACTGCTACAGACCTATCCAAAACGACTTTTGTAGATGTATTAAGTTGAAGGACAGATGACTGAGGATGGGGTATAAGAACTCAAGTTAACATGAAGGGGACATAAATAATTTTCATTCGATTGAATGGAACTACAATTAAAATAAGGTTGAGAAAAGTAGACAGTATAACAACAGAGATCTCTATCCAAATAATAGTATACACTTTATAACATTTCCTTATCATAAAATAGACTGTGGCAGGCTATGGATTTATTGATCGTATCTAGTAGATTGATCGTTAATTAGGTTGGAAAGTGGAATGTCATTGTAAGAGGAGAAAGTAATGTCGCCATTTGTGAGGGGAAGGCAGGAGAACCAGTTGTAATAAGAAAGAGGGTTTTGATTTACTCCTCCCCAGGAGTTAGGCACAAGGCCAGTTTTATCTTACTCCCACAAGTAAGATGTGACCCAAGATCGGGTCGAGAAAGTGGGGTTTAAAAAGCCAGCGCTCGAGAAGTGAGCACTCTGGCCATTTAAAAATTGCCTGGGCAGCCCCGTCGGCATTCCCCGGTAGGGGCGCCTCAGACAGTAAGCAATAAACTTACTCCTCCCCAAAGAGCCTGGGAGGGTGGACCTCCTAGAACTGCACAGGACAGGCGTGCAGTATCCATCGGAACAGATACTACACTTTGAAGGGTGTTGAGTAGATATTCACTCTGTAGGCCTCGTTTGGTAAGAAGAAAAAAGGGTTACCATTAGCTTGATGAAAAAGGACTAACTCCTCCTTTACATTTCAAATGAATTTTATTCATACATAGTTTCACCAACAAACATCCAGGGATCAGGAAAGAGCTATGTAGCTAGAAATACAAAAGCATGTTGAGTCGGCGTGCGCGCATACATCCGTGCCATTGGTTGAGTCTGGAGTCTACTTGTCTCGCGCACATCAAGTCTTTGGTTGGGACGAGACAAGAACATAGCTGTCTCTTCAGCTTGACATCAAAACATCCGACTAGAGAAAAAGAAGGTAAAACATTATACAACAGTTCAGTGAAAGTGCTTCACATGCAAAGTGTTCTGATTGGACAATGAACCAATCACTCCGCGTGTAAGGACAGACTTGCACTAAAGAAAATAGAATGTCAGTGAATGACACAGCAAAACAGAATTATCCCATCTGAATTGGCACTGTCGAAAGAATTTGAAAGGATTAATTCATTTTTTAAGTATTAAGCGACAATTTATTGATTTGTATCAATTGACTGATCACATTGTTATTGCAGAGGCTTCAAGTACTTATACTAAAGATTATGCGGTCATAAGGTTTTGTCCGTTATTTGGCAACTACTCGAAATAAAAGATTACAATGACTATCAATATGATTATTATATTTATTATTACGTGTGTACACCCTCTGTGAAAAATGACAATAACAAAAAATACTTTGCTATTGTTCACACTAATATTCATATTCGTATAAAATAACGTCTTAGTTGGTGAAGCTAAAAAAAGAAATAAGAAAGAAAAAAAAAACGTCTCAAACTGGAAAGTTTTCAAAAAGAAAAAAAACGGAAGTAAAACAACTGCACTCTTATAGATGACGCACCATGTTTCCGTGACTTTGCGTCGTCAACGTTAGAGCAGGTTACGGAAACGTCCGAGAGTTGACGAGGCGAAAACTGTCAAACGCTAAATTGAAGACTAGCAGCCGATAAATTCAGACGAAGAAAATCAAAGTAAAATACATATATAAAAATAAAGAACGAACAAACCATAGCTAAACAACTATTATTAATTAGATGTTTATTTTTTTGTTTTGTCAAAGGAACCATTGTTAATCAAATGTTTTTAAATAAAATGTTTTTTTGTTTGTTCACCGGAAAATTTCAAAAGATGATTTTGTTTGATTTGTTAGGCAAATGATTTTTTTTTTTTTTTTTTTCAATGTTTTTTTTTTACATTTTTTTTCAAAAAACATAATTAGTCTTTCGGGAGATTCAACGAGCTGACAGAGATCATTGAAATTGATTTTTTTTATTGAGCGCGATTTATTTCTTCCATAAGTTATCGACTGCTTGGTTAATAGTTTCATCGACTCTCAGGCGATTCCGAGACCTGCCCGAACGTTGACAACGCGGAGTCACGGAAACATTGTGCGTCAGCTATGAGAGTACCAAAAAAACGTATCAATCAAATAAAGAAGAAAGAATGATAGAAAGAAGAAAGGAAAAGAAAGAGAGAAAATGTCTCATTATGGAAATAGAGTGAAGGATTTCTTTCTGGATTCATTTTAGACAGTAAGAGAGGGGGGTCGGGCTTGGTATTTGCTTTCTCCATTTCCCTAAACCAGGGGCGGGCAACCTTTTCAGAATGAGGGCCAGATGAGACTTTTGGAAGGAGATTGCGGGCCGGAGTGAAAAACGAAATCTCAGAATTACTATATTTTGTTTACATGAATAAATTTTACAAAAATTGCATTGAACACTACAAATCTGATATTTTTTCTCAAGAGACTTCTGTATGTGATGTTATAAAAGGCGCCGACGAAGAGCCATTTTGGAATCATAAAAAATAATGACGGGAGAAGTAGCAAGTTGAGCCAGCATTCGTTTTGACACACCTCACATAAGTTCTGTTTTATGTCCTTTCCTCGTCTCTCGTTTCCTCTCTCTTTCTCTCTTTTTATCTAAGGCCAAGGATTTGAAATTAATAGTTAAAGAAAAATGAAATATACATGCATGATCGCTCGCTGATATTTATACATTTTTATCCCACTGTAAATCTTAATTGAAACCTACTTTTACGTCTATGTCACAAAATGATATGAGTTTTACTGGGAGGTCCGCGGGCCGGATTGCAATAATAAAGCATAACAGGGTCCAGCAGTTTTTACTAGCTAAATTTTATGTGACGGGGCGGATATATATAAGTATATATATTTATATATACAAATAAATACACATTGGCCTTTATTATAGAGTGGATTATTATTATTTGTACTCACTCGGAGTTCTTACACAGCTCATCATCAATGATTGCTCACTGATAATCACCGGTGGTGTTCTCTGGAGTCTGAGTGACAACAAGTGTCCCCAGATTGCCAGTACTCTCCATGCCATTTGATAACTATTGCAAATGATTTTGCGTTATCACAACAGACGCTTACCATCGATTTCTCGCTGGCAACAACCTTTGGTCTTCTCTGGGATTTGGATGGCAATAAGCCTCCCCAAGGTCCTAGTCCTCTCCGCACTTTTCCAGTGGAGGTCTCAGTCTTTCCATCCTCCTTGACCCTTCACGACTATTTAGTGTGGAATCAGCTGAGGCTGGTTCCATCACTTTTTGAGGGAGGGAGGAGAGCTCATGAAATTTCTTGCATTTTTTGAGGTGGTGGTGTTCTTTCTGTGTTTTTGTTTTCTTCCTATTGCAACTTCCATGTGACTGGTTAGCATTTGTAGCTTATGTGGGTTGGTTTCCGCATTCAAGGATTTCCTATAAGATTTTAGCTGTTTTCATCATTGCTGTCCATTGTATAGTCTCAGTTTTCCCTTTGATTCCAATTTCTCCCAGTCTTTTTTCCAGGTTTTTCAGGATTGTTGCTGGTGCTCCTACGATTATTGGTATTATATTGATTTTCTTCATACTCCATATTCCTTTCAATTCTCTGGCAGGTTCCGTGTATTTACTATTATTATTATTATTGTTGTAAATTATGATTAATATATAATTCCATGAGAATGGTGAGCAAAGTAGTCGAAAGCACTCAGACAATTGGAAATAAAAACATTGAAACATCAATTGGAAATGTTATTCATTTTATCTGTCAAAAAAAAGAATCAATACTCATGGGAGCACATGAAAAGAACATGTAAAAGAGAATAAAGTATTTCTTGTCGGTTTTATATCATTAATTATGAAGGAGAAAATATGAAATAAAAGTTTCAGATAAAATGGAAAATTAGTTTATGGAATAGTGGATGACCAAGCAAACAGACTAGTACAAATAAGGACACAAACACATCATTAAAGCAAAACTAAGATATTTCGGTCGATTCGTTCGACCCTATTCATTTGATAAAAAATATATATAAAAATAAATTTATTTTTCATTTTTACCAAATTAATAGGGTCGAACCAATCGACTGAAATATCTTAGTTTAGCTTTAAATATGTGCTTGTGTCCTTATTTCTACTAGTCTGTTGCTTGGTCATCCACTATTCCATAAACTAATTTTCCATCATGAAACATGTTTAAAAGAAGGTTTCCCAATTTTATTCTAGAACCTATATTATACCAAACAAATATATATATATATATATATATATATATATATATATATATATATGTTTAGTATAATATAGGTTCGAGAATAGAATTAGCTTTGAAACAATTGCAAAAAAGAGGACTTTGGGTAGGAATTTCTTTTGAATTAACTAATATATATATATATATATATATATATATATATATATATATATATATATATATAGTGTTTTGGATCCGCAAAGGATAGAGGAATAAAAGAAAAATGATTTAATAAATATTTCATTTATTTGACAAAATCTTGCGTTAAGTTATCTGGTTTGTCAGTTTTCAAATTATCATTTCAATGACGCATCTTATTGTAGTAACACCCATCTCATTATTGTGCGCCAGCGCTTTTGACTACAGATATCAGACATTAAAAAAGCAATCTCTTCAACAACACTTGAAGAAATCGCAGATCTTTGGCTACGCCGTAAGACATCGACGATGAGGAAAAAGAAAAAAAGGAAACAAAAAGAAAAATATTGTCTGTATTACCATGATTAGGGTTTATAAAACTTAAAATTTGGATTAAAAAAATGATTTAATAAATATTTCATTTATTTGACAAAATCTTGCGTCAAGTTGTCTGTTTTTTCAATATATATACATATATATATATATATATATACAGAGAGAGAGAGAGAGGGGGGTATAAAAGGAAATAAGCAAAGAACAACCTATGTAGAACAATAAATAATTTAACACAGTCATGCTTCTTTAGATTCGATATTTTGCTTCAGTTATGAAACTTTGTCAAGAATAGCATTTATTGAAAAGAGTTCGATAAGGCATACAAAAAGTTTGAAATGTTAGTGACAAGTAACCCCAAAAGGCTGGGTGATAAAGGTTTTGCCTGTCACTACCATTTCCATTTGTTGTATATCTTCAATTCAACTCTGTTCAATTTCTCTTACATTTTTTAAATTACAAATACTTTCATCAGATCCTCTAACCTGATCTCATGCAAATATCTGCTTCGATACATAGATACATCTAACACTCTGCCGACCTAGTTTTGTGAACAACAGCGGCACTATATCTGATGATAGAAAATCTCAGTGGTGCTCCCTCACTCAAGGGAAGAGTCTATTAGACATGTGTACGCAGTGTGATGATGTATGGAAGTAAAGCTTGGCTAGTGAGGGTTGAGGACATGTGTAGCATGGAGAGAAATGATATGAGAATGATACTATGGATGTATAATCTGAGTGTTAGGCCATCAGATCTAAGCTTATCTTCAAGACTTTGATGGTATGGCCACATTGAAAGAATGGATGAGAGTTCTTGGGTCAGTAGATGTAAAACAGTTAATGTAGCAGATCCAGTTCAAGATATAAAAATCAACTTGAGAGACAGAGGAATAAATAAAGATCTGACCAAAGATGGAAGTCAATTTCTTAATCCCGTCCAACACATGCCAGCATGTAAAACGGACGATAAACTGCTGCTGCTGCTGATGACCTTGTACAAAATGAGGTTAATCCGAATGTCACATGTTTTAGAGTGAGTCAAGTGAGTTGAGGAACAAAAAGCTGATTCTGAGGATGAGAAATACGTCATGAGTTGAAATTTCCTGAAGCAATTTCGATTGGTAGTAATTCATCAGGAGATACCCTGAATCATGCTAAGCATGGGTGTGCCTTGTTTACTAAAATAAAAAATGAAGGCACGCGAGCAATGCCAAGATGTGAAAAGAAAAAGTCCTCTTAAAAAAAATGCAATCGTTAATAAAATCCACAATCCTTTCTACAGTATTTTGTACAAATAAATTTCAAGCTATGCCTGACTTGTCCACCAAATTTTAGTTATGGATGTCCAACAGTCTTTTTTTTCATTGTCATGCAATTATATGCAGAGATACTTTGTGTGACAATAGAGACGAAAATTAAAACTTACCAGCTGAAAAGCGGATGAGATGCTTTGCATGTCGTGCATGCCCATCTTTTTTTTTATGGAAATCGCTCAAGACAAGGTATGAAGCCACTTGATGTAAGGAGATAAATAAAATACTACTTCAAGATCATAAACTAGCCAATGATAAATGTTAAATGGATAGATTCCGACTCAGAAAACAGCAATTCTTCTCCCCTTGTCAAAAACATTGCTCGTGGAATGTGAGGACTAAAGGACAAAATAAGGGAATCGAGAGTTACGAGACTGCCGAAAGCAAACACAAGGTCCACTTTTTACTCAACCAGAGACCAACTGACTTAAATAAAAGGACGGATTGAAAGCAGGAGTTGGTTTCAGGTGGTGCTGGAAATCTATTAAGTGTCATTTCAGCATTTGAGAAACAGGAATTCTGTTTGAAGTTTAGATTGCCATTGTAACCTTTTTTTCCTACAGGCAGTTACACTTTTGTGATCATCTCATCAGTAGGAGGTGTGATCCTGAATAGGGATTCACACTCATCATACCCCCCCCCCTCACCTCTCTCCAGATTTTTTTTTCTCTGGTGTTATCTCAAAGATAATGTCCATCAAAACAATCCTCAGACTATGCCAAATTTAATTGAAATCACAGGCAATTCACTACCATTCATTGTTTTTCTTTTAATCTTTTGAATGTTAATGCAGAAATTAGCTCGGCTGAACTGCAGTCAAATTGTGTCTCAAACAATCTAACATGCATTGTATTTGATGATCATGCAATCTAACATGCATTGTATTTGATGATCATACAATCTAACATGCATTGTATTTGATGATCATGCAATCTTACATATCGATGAAACTCTGACTCCTTAATATTCTGATCTGCTGATATTTTTCATTTTAACTATTTTAATAATTATTCATTCATCTCCGCTAGAAACAGGCCAACATGGAGTAACATATTTATTGTAATAAAACATTTATTTTTAAGATGAGGATTGATAATCTGGATTATTTGAACTACTATTCTCGGCTTAGTTATTATTTTTACGTTTCGGCTGACGTAACCTCCGACTTTCTTCAGGCACATCTTTTCGAACTTGTCAATCTTTAAAATATAATTTTTTTAAAACATAAAGTTTAATTTTTATTTTTATTTTAAAGCGTTTTGTACTTAAATAAAAAACTAAAAAAACTAGTGTCGACAGGTCAACACGACAGAAAAATGGCGACTAGTCAACATGTGAGAAATCAAGCTCCGCATAAAGGGGCACTCTGAATTGAAACAAAAATAATCTAGAACGACTTCTTCACTAACCGAGGACAGAACAGTCAAAGTGCAGCATAAAAACAGATACTACATTTTGTTCCAAAACGCTTTAAAAGACAAAAAGTTAAAACACAAAAAAATTATCCAGGTAGGTA
The DNA here is from genome assembly GCA_963556195.1 of Sepiola atlantica. Classification (NCBI taxonomy): domain Eukaryota; kingdom Metazoa; phylum Mollusca; class Cephalopoda; order Sepiida; family Sepiolidae; genus Sepiola; species Sepiola atlantica. The sequence goes on from OY744530.1 coordinate 73,425,312, forward strand.
GAAAAGTAACTTATCTTGCCTTTGGTAACATTTATTAGTGTCATATTTGTTTTTTTGTTTTTTCTTACTCCTTTTTTGGTCTGTTGACTGCAATAAATAATTTCCATCTTCACATTACGATATTGATTAAACATTTAGATTATAAAATTATTTATTTTCATAACAGCATACCAATTCCATTTTTGGATGGTACGGGGGAGGGAGCATCAGTTTGCTATCTATGTTTATGTAAAATAATCCCTCTGCTTTAAATTTCAAAACGGCGTTTTTAAATAGGATTACTTGGGTTACAAATTGGTTGAACAATCGAGTATGGACCATTTTATTAATTAAAAAATGTAATTTAAAAAAAAAAAAAGATATATATATATATATATATATATAATTTGAAGAAGTTAGTTCGTAATAGATAATCGATTTTCTTTTCCTTCTAAAACTTTGAAAAACAAACATTTTATAGACTATGAGGGGTGGGGGCATGTTGTATACGTCCGCCAACGCCAGTATCTGAAAAGATGCCGGATAACCTTCTACTCCAATAGCTTTTTTCCTCGAGCTGCCGGTCTTTGGAACTCCCTCCCTGCTCCCTGTTTCCGATTGTACCAACATGCAGAAATTTAAAACTAATGTGAACAAGCATCTTGCTGCACAGCTCCCAATTTAGGATGACCCCCATAACTTTCACCCTAATTCTCAGTAGCCCCTTACGTCTACAGTGGCAACTTGCTTTGTTTGAGATGAACTAAGTTTATAAGAAAAAAAAAACGTATAGTTTTATTTATTAATCAGCTGTATCTACTGGCGTTGCCCAGGAGTCTTTATATATTTTTTTAAAACATACAGTTGTTTTCTTTTCTTTTAACAATTTCTTTTTCTAAATTTAGAAGTTAATGGCAATAACATTTTAAGCAATGAGGATTAACGATGTTAATATAAGCGTTTTACAACAGAAATTAATACAAGCCGCGCATGCGTGGTCCCCCTCTATATGTGACTCGATGTGGCGAGTGTAAAATGCAATAAATTTGGGCAATTTAGGGCATTTTTGACCCCCCTTTGACCCCCCGGGGGTGCAAACCAGAATTTTTCTGAGGTCAAGGATGCTCATTTTATATCCAGAACAATTGCCTCTATATTTTGGCCAAGTTTTAAAAAAATTGAATGGATGGATCAAACGTTATGGGAGAAAAGGATCATTTTTTGCAATTTAGGGGGCTTTTGACCCCCTGGGGGCGTGAACCAGATTTTTTCCAAGGTCAGCGATACTTATTTTCTATTAGGAACAATTGCCTCCACATTTTGGCCAAGTTTCAGAGAAATTGAATGGATGGATGAAAAGTTATGGGGCAAAAAATGTCATTTTTTGCCATTTCAGAGCCTTTTGGACCCCCTGGGGTGGCTAACCAGATTTTTTTTTTTTAAATCAGAGAATGTCACTTTCTAACTTGACCAAAGTTACAACTTCATGCAAAATTTCAGAGAAATTCAATGGATGGCTGCGGAGAAAAATCCGGACGGACGGACGGACGGACGGAAGGAAATGCCTCAAAACATAGGTCCTCCGATTTTATAAATCGGGGGACCAATAAAATATTTATTTTCATATTGAATCAACGTTTACCAGTGGAAGTCCAAAACAATTTTTTTTTTTACTTTTGTTCACCCAAATAAGATATATTGCCACTATGATAGGGGTCAGATTTATAGAGGCCAACCTGAGTGGGGAGTTGGGCAACAAGATGTTTGTTCACATTACATTTAAATTTCTGCATGTTGGTACAGTCAGGGAAACAGGGAGGGAATTCCAAAGGCCAGGTGTCCGAAGAAAGAAGCTATTAGAGTAGAAAATATTCCGCCATCTAGGGACCCCTACAGAGAAGGGTTCTGATTTTACTGCTAATCTGATGTGTCAGGTGTATTTACGTTGAGAGAGGGGGGGGGGTACAAGTGCAGTAAATTCATTGGAGTACATTTCGTGGAAGTACTTGTAAACCAAGGACACGGATACAATACTGTAGCGATATGACAGAGGTTGGAGCTTGACAGAAAAGTGCAAGATTTCTATTAGGTTAGAAATTCTTTTTTGCACCCTCTCCAAGAGGGAGAGGCTGCTAGTTGGTGCACCAGCCCAGACTAATAAAATTGGAGAAAATCAATAATAGATAATTTATATTGTAATAAAAATCTTTTGAAGATACAAAAGATTAAGTATCCAAAAATTATTAAGCTAAAAATAAAAATAGATATTTACAAACACACAGCCTTTTTAATTGGGAGGTGACGGTGGTTAAGTGGATATCGACACAGACTAAAGACCTGGGTGTTCCAAGTTCGAATCCAGTCGGTTCCACAGTACCACTTTCACTTAGGGATGTTGTCAACCTTCTCGTGGTCCTTCCCGTAAGTACCCAATGTCTTTCCAGAAAGTTTTCTAACTAGAAAAACATCGGGGAAACTAATGCCAACACCAGAATCATCTGATTCACACAAACGAAGCCTTTTTAATTATATAATATACTAGAATACCTGTCCCAGGATGGGTAAAATTAATTCCCTGAACAGAACAATTTTGCACCACTTTTATGTCCCCTGACGAAATTAAAATAAAGATATAACGATACACAACCTTATGTCTAGAATTCTTATTCTAATTTTGATCAAAATCCATTATATGATTTTAACTCTAAAGAATGTCTCAAATTTAAGGCTTAAACTTAAGAGGTTTTAAGAAATTGAAATTCAAGGAATCTTGCTTCATTCAGTGTCTAATGACTATGGATCAAATTTTATGCAAATTTGATATATTTCAATTTTTCAAATGGGAGATTGTGCCCATATTATGCTCCCTAAAATACTACCAAAAAAAACTGAAATTTGTGGAATATCGATGTTTAATATCTATTCTTAAAATTTCACAAAACTCGGAGGTATCTAAATTTTCACAAAGTGCCACAACTACCTTTCACCCCCTTTGCATAAAACAAAATTAAACTAAGTATAGTCCACATTTGGGCCCCTTACACTCAGCAGCTGTGTTCCAAAATTCATAATGATCAGTTAATTAGGAGTGAATCCTGTACATACAAATATATAAACATACCCAACTACATAAAGATATCTTCTCTCTATATAAAACTCAATGTCTGTGCGTGTGTTTGTGTGTTCCCTATAGAAAGAAAGGTTAGAGAATCTACATAAAATTTAGAAGTGTATTCTTATGTAAAGTTTGCCGGGGAAGACAATGGAAGTGTTCCCGAATCTCTAAGTGCACCCATAAGGTGCCTATGACAGCATAGAAAATTCAAATATATCCTATTTTTATGAAATTTAAATCATATGCATAGAATTTTCTGAGGAAGACAATGGAAATGATTCTGAATCTCTACGTTACCCTCTATGTCCCGAATATTTATGTGCTCCCACCTCTAAGTGACCCATCGAGGCAGACTACCTTAAAACTTCAAATATTTAATGAAATTTAAACCATATGTATTAGATACTAATTCAGAGTTTTCCAACAGTTCAGCGTCTTCTGATTATATTAGGGAGTAAACGGGAAGAGGGGGCCAGTAAAAACAAACAAAGTAATAAGAGGTTATGAACATAGTGAAAAAGTATATAGTAGTGATCCTTATTCAATCCCGGGCAATGTCGGGTTTTCCTGTTAGTTTATAATAAAGATGAATGTCTGTGTGCATGAGTCTATGTAAAATATCTATAAGAAAAATTACTGCGCTTGATTTATTTTTTAGAGGGGCAGAACGCCCCATCCCCCCTCTTAAATGTACATAGAGATTAAAAAACTACTGGACAGATTTTTATGAAATTTGGAGCAAAGATAGTAGACTCTTACTATATTGTTGCATATGATGCTGGGATTTTGTCCTTTTTTTTAATTATATGATGGGCTTTTGTCTGGTGGGCTTTTGTCTGGTCCTCCTAGCATTGACAAACCTCACAAGATGTGGCAAAAGGTGTGAAAAAAAGAAAATACTTTGAACCTTTCGAACATGGTGTTGAGTTGAGTTAAGTTTTAATGAATTAGTGAATTTAAAGATTTTCACAGCTTTGTGAGAACACACTTTGGCATCAGTTCTTTGATTTTGAGTTTCCATGTCTGTAAACTGGTTATAAAATGAAATATTAACAAATATAAAAACTGGATGGGGATGGAGATAGAATGCAATAAAAAACTAATTATAGAAATGATTCTTGGTTATTATTGAAACTGTTTCATTGAAAAGAAACAAGTACACTGACTACCATGAAATACAACGGAAATTTGCCATGTGTCTACTTAAATTTTATTTTGTTAACTATTTAAAAAATGTAAAATGTGCTTAATGAATTTACTTTATTTACTAACATGATTTTTATTAATTTTTGTTTCATATTTAAAATTACGTTTTAATGTAATGTGAAAGTTTGAATTGTTTTCTGATTTTTTTTTATGATATTCGAACTTCTAAGTATTATTATAATTATTATTATTAATAATACTTTCATATTATGGTAGATCACCACCCTCAGCTAAATCACCCCCCCCCCCAAAAAAATAAGAATCTACTTTTTTTTTGTGAAAACCCTAAAAAAAAAAAAAAAATTAGAATTTAGAGTGGGGGATCAGTTTCACATATAAATGTAACAAAATAAGCTCTCATTTCCAAGACATTCTAGCATTTTAGAGCAATTAGCAAAAACGTTTATTTTTCTCTGGGAGATAAATTCTGTGCGTTTCTTGTTTTTTTGTTTTTTTTTGTAGGGGGAAGGGGGAGGTCTATTTTTTTAAGCGATTACGTATGGTTTTACGACCCTGCCAGTTTGACTTAGGATTAGTGGTAAAAAAATTTAGTTAGCACCCCTAAAAAGTTAGAATGGCCCGGAAATGATAATCATTTACGTTAAATTTATATATGAAAATTATCTCCCACTCTAAAATAATTTTTTTTTTTTCTTTCCGGCAAGTTTTTCAAGGTGTTCACACGTAATCACCTAAAATAAAAGAATCTCATTATTTTTTTTAGGGGGGGGGGGGGTAGCTGAGAGTATTAATCTACGAATTTACCATAATTATTATTAATAGTATTACTATTATCTGTATCTTGTCTTTCTTTTTACAGTAAAACAAATCAATCTACTACATATGTTATATTGACAGTAGCAATCACCGACCAAATTTTTATAATTAGGATAAACAATATGAACAATCTTTGACATAGGGAAGGTACAGAATAGTTAACAAAGCTCCCCCCACCCCTGCCCTTAAGAATGTTTTTCTAAATAGTAACATAGCTTTGTTAACTATTTTATTCCTACACCGTCTTCTTATTTTGCATACCAATCGTTGACTATCTGAAATTATTTATGAAAAAATCCAAATAGCATTTTGTCAACTAATGACAAGCTAATGCAAATCGGCTTTGTTTTAAAAGAGAAATACATCTTTAGCTTTCTCACTATTTTCAATCAATTACAAGGAAAAGATTAGAGAAAAAAGATCTACTCGTGTAATGTTAACATTTAAAAAAGAAAAAAATTATATATATAATGTGCCCATGTTATTCACTGTATTTTTAAAAATATATTTCCAAAATTCATAATGATCCGTTCATTAGTTTAGATTACCCTGTACATAATATTTCATGTATACACATATTATAAGGTGATATAATGAATTGCGTATAGATTTTCAGTATTTACTTAAAATGCTCAATACGTGAGTAGAGCTTAGTGATAAAGTATGAAAATATATTTATGACAATTAAGCTACACAGAGGCGTCAGTGTTTCATCCCTGCAGAGAATCGTCAGGCTGTCTGATTTGCATATTTATTTTATAGACAGTTTCTAATGAATTAACATTCTGTACATTACAGTTGTAATTTTGCATTGTCATATTTTCTTATATATACACAATATTTTCACTGAGAACAGATACTACACTGATTTTAGCCAACTGTCTAAGAAACCATAAAGATAATCTTTTCATGGCTAGACATTTTTAAATGAATGAATGAAAAAAAAATCCATTATTGTATTACCTTTTAATGGGGATGGGCAGTGTAGTATCGGTTCTGTTGTCCTAAGACCATCCTCCCAGGAATTACCCCCTCCTTTTTTAAGGGGGTGGGGGTAATCCACAGGTATTACATCTATCTTTGGGGAGAGGAGGTAATATAGTATTTGTTCTGTTATCATAAGATCATCTTCCCAGGGACTACCTTCTCCTTTTTGGGGAATGGAGGGGGTAGTAACATACTAACAGGCATATCCTCCTCTTTTTATGGGTTGATCCTCACAGGTATTACCTCTTCTTTTTGGGTGGCAGTATAGTATATGTTTGTTCCTCATGGTACCATCCTTCCATGATTATCTTCTCCGTGTGTGTGTGATAGTGTACTATCTCTTATGTTGTCATTATATCATCCTCCAAAGCATTAACTTCTTTCGGGGGGGGGAGACCGTTCTTCGTGTTTCCATCCTATCAGTCAGTTCCACCCCTATTTGGGAGTCATATGTTAGTTCGCCATATCATCCTCCCAGGCTAGTAAAAATATGAAACCAGAGGGAGCATATGTTTGCCAGTACATATATATATATATATATATATATAAAATCCTTTATTTTAGTTCTTACCTGACAGAGTCTCCAGAGTATGTCTGACGAAGCCATCTTCCTAGACTGAAGAAGGGGATTGAGGCTATTTTAAAAATGTTTAGGGAGGGGGGGGGGGGGTTCTTTTTTTTATGGTATGGATTTACTCCATGTCATTGAAGGAACTAAGATGAGAACTTACAAAGTTCAAAACGACCACAATGTTTTGCTTGTCAGGTAGCCATTTACAAGAAGGAAAAGGTGCATGCTCAGAGATGTGGGTTTTTGTTGGTGTTAGTAATTTGCATGCGTGTACACCAAACCGTTTTCAAAGATGAGATACGAAGACAGTGAAGCAAGCAGGAAAACACGGTGGACGCGAGTAGTAGATGAGAAAGAAATTTCTGCAGTTGAGAGGAGATCATTATTTAGTAGTTTTGTTCGTGTTGTCTGAACAAGAGTTCCTCATGAATTTCAAAACATCGGTGAGACCTTATTGTGCTGCTACAAAGGATTTCTTTTCAGTTTCTTACAAGCTATTTCAGCCTGAAATGGAGAGCCAGTTCAGCCGGAAAATCATTTCAAAATTTGACAGGACTAGAGCCGTGGATTAAGAAATTAAAATTAGTGTGTGATTTATCTGGAGTGAAGCAACTTGATCACGTCATCCCTCTTCGCTTAACTGGATGAGCTTTGCAGTTCATCAGCGACTAACCAAAAGAAGAGAAATCCGATGTGGGCCCAAATTAAGGAAGCACTACTCACATCCTTTGCCAATGACAGATTTACAACCCAGGAGAAGTTTGAAGCGTGTGAGACAGTTATGATGGACCAAGTACATCAACAAACTAAAGTACAGACACTTTGCACTTTCAGCAGGACAGGACACCACCAGACCATTGTGCTGTGCTTGTGCGATGCTGGCTGAATGAGGACTTGCCCGGTCAATGGATTAACAGGTGTAGTCAGCTTGAGTGGCAGTCTTGGTTGCTAGATTCAACTCCTCTCGACTTTTCCTGTGGAGCATTCTCAAAGACAAAGTCTACTCAGAAAAGCCCTGTAGCATTGCTGAACTTAAGAACAAATCCGAACTGCCATGTTTCATTGGAGTTAGTTTCTATATTGAAGTTGCATATTTCTTCCATGTAACATTTATTGTTGAAATAAAATTATATAGTTACTTATGGCCGACCCTGTATATTTGGTGGATTTTTTTATGGAAATCGCTCAAGACAAGGCATGAAGCCATTTGATGTAATTAGCTAAGACAAATTACCACTTCAAGTTCAAAAACTAGCCAATGATAAGGGTTAGATGGATAGATTCCGACTCAGAAAACAGCAATACTTCCCCCTTTGTCAGAAACATCGCTGATGAAATGTGAGGACTAAAGGACAAAATAAGGGAAGCGAGAATTACAAGGCTGCCAAAAGTAAACCTACGGTCCACTTTCTATTCACCCTTGCAGAAGTTGTCAGTCCTCTTTGGAGGAATACTAGACTATGTGATAGTGTGAGTGTTTGTGTTTTTTTAGTTTTTTACAAATAATTATCAGAGTATTTTTAAAGGTAATTTCTTTTTTGGTACAATGATTGCGTTTGAAGAGGGTTGGCTTTTTCTAGAAGACAGTTATCAACACAGCAAAGCTAAGTTAGAAATGGTTAGTTCCAAATTGTGTTTGGGCTGCTTTGTCAATCTTAAGACTTTTTTTTATTTTACTTCAAAGTTCTCAGAAATCAAGGGGCACTTGATCTCTATATGAGATACATAGATATTCGAATATTCTATTAAGGTTCTCTTTGATCTCTCAAACGTTAAGTTAGTAAAGAAGTTAAGAACATTAATTTTCCTCTCCTCAATTGACCAGTTAACTATGTTATAGCATATATTTCTTGTGGTCTTACCGGATTCATCTAGTCTGGTGGAGTATTCAGCTTAGTGCTGTTACTTACAGCAACATCACTCGGAGAAGGTGAACCATTTCTCGTATAAGCCAGTGTCGGGTAGCCATACTGAGGAGATCTAATTATTTGTGCTGCAAATACTGTTATTTTGAATATTAAGTCAGGGTGTACTTGTAGGGTTAAGTATCGTCATGCCAGGTTGTCCTGACAAACCCCTGTACAAAGAGACCTTATACACTCTAGGACAGTGTCTAGTAGGCATTCAAGTTCTCTCCTGAATGCAATTAGGAATGTATAACAAAAGCTGAAGAAGAAAGTGATTCATCAGAAATATCCAAGAAATGTTATTTAAAGAGAAGATTGGGCGTAGAAATGGTGCAGAGCTCGTGATGGTTACAAAAACATCCGAGCAGTAATCGTAAGTAAAGCTTATACAACTAAATAGAAAAATATTATGTACAAATATTTTTCTTCCATCTTTTTTTATTGTGCATTTTGTCTTCCAAACATTTTATTTTTACAAGTATTTGTTAATTTCATCTCAAAATACATCACCCATTTAAATTAAATGTACATATATTAATCAAAAGCTTTGCAAGCATCAAAATACCCCCTCCCCCTTAGTAATCCTCTCCCAAGACATCACTATGTTAATAAGTTTACTTTACAGAGGTTCATGACCATACTAGGAATAAAGCGTGTCTGTGTAGACAAAGAATTATATTTCCATAATGACTGGTAATTTCACGGACAATGATCATTTAAATATGGTTGACACCCTTTTTCTTTTTAACTACCCGTCTACATCACAATTTTATCCCAGGTTTAAACCAATTTTCTTTATTCTAAAACCACTGCACAAATTCTGAAATTTGTGAGAAATTCTATATGCAATAGCAAGTAAAATCATTCAATCAGATTGAGAATTCTCCTGACTCGTTTCCTCCAACCATCTCTGATAGACATCACCATTGGTAGGTACTGCAGAGTCTTCTATAAGTTAGTCAATGTAAGTGTGATGAGGTCTTTCAACCGATCTTTTGCCATGTAAAGGATTCCATAGGAGGGTGTCACTCACAAGTTTTGACTTACTTCCCCTGGAGTGACCAGCAAACTTCTCTCTATTAGCGATACTGAGATAGGAGGAATGTGTCCATATACGTGTTTCTAGGCTATAACATATATATATATATATATATATATATATATATATATATTTTTTGATTTTATTCCATTAATTGCGACAAAACAGGTTTTGTTTCATTGGTGCGAGCAGCTACCAATTCATCGGGCGAAAGGAATTCAAATGGCATAAAATTTTAAAGCTCACTCTAACGGGAGATTGAAAATTGAAAATACATTGGAGGGGGAGGGGGATAGAGTTAGGGCTTTGTCTATAACGGCGACATGGGACATGAGAGGGGAGGGGGGGACTCCAACAAGTCGTGTTTCAAATTATTACGTGGGAGGTTTTGCACGTGTCAGTGTTGTGTCAATCTCAATCTCGGCCGGGGTGGGAGGAGGGGGATGGGGCGACGGCCGGAGTGAGTTAAATTTAAAATGAGAAGTCCCCCCCTCCCCTCTCATGTCCCATGTCGCCGTTATAGACAAAGCCCTAACTCTATCCCCCTCCCCCTCCAATGTATTTTCAATTTTCAATCTCCCGTTAGAGTGAGCTTTAAAATTTTATGCCATTTGAATTCCTTTCGCCCGATGAATTGGTAGCTGCTCGCACCAATGAAACAAAACCTGTTTTGTCGCAATTAATGGAATAAAATCAAAAAAATATATATATTTTGCTCTGAATTTTCATTGAGCACCCTCATAAACCCGGTTTCAACTTCCTTCGGATTCATACCCCCTGGATATTTGTAACAAGTTAATTATATATATATATATATGAGTAGAAATAAATTTACAACATTATTTATTACAATTCCAAGAATTTGGGAAATTAAGATATGTAATCGTTTGGATTAACAAAACGACAATGTATGTTTTTGTATTTAAATTTTAAATTCCAAACATTAAAATTATGCAGCTGCTTTAAATAAATAAAATAAATAACTTAAATTTTAAATTTAATTTATCGAATTGACCAGAAGAAAAGCAGAATCTGTAATTTCGAATTTAAACATATTTTCAAATATGCTGCTTAAAATAAAGTGATTTTGTAATCCATTTCTTGAATTTTCTTTTAAAAGTTGCAGCATCCCTTTTTTTTTTTTTTTTTTTTAGAGATCTGTCTGTAAACACCAGCTAATTTTTTTTTTCATAATTTTTTTTAGAGTAGATTACCTAATTATGAATTTTCCCATTCAAGACAGACTTGAATTTCAGTAAATTTATTCACATTTTCATCTCTTTGACAACGTGAACAAATAAATATTCATAGCTTTAACCCCACCAGGTAGTCTTATATATATATATATAAATATTTTGCAAACAGTTGAAAATAGCCGAGTAAAAAATAAATAAATCTTTTTATTTTTTTAAATTTATATCTAATATATAAAGTTATCTTGTCGGATTTTAGAAGTTAGACCTAAATAACATCGCATCTCACACATTGATATTTGATTTTTTATCTTTTTCTTATTTCCAGCATGTTCTTGAGAATACCAAACTGTCTTTCAGTTAAGTTTGTTTGAAAAAGATTATTCCGGCTAGGAAGATTGTTACAATGGCAAGAACTTTAAATAATGATTCTCTTGTTTACATTAATAACATTCTAAGACTACTTTGTGAGTTTTTGTGTATGTGTTTCTTGCCTATATATGACTTGTACATTATTGTTTTAAAATTTGACTTTTAAATCTGAATTTTATCGAGATAATTATTGAAATAATAAAAAGTAAAATGTTATTTCTTTTCCTGTATAATTTTAAACATGTGCAACCCCATAATTTTTTTTTTAACTAAACTGACATTAATGAATCCTGGGTAACGCTAGATAGATTACAGCGAGTAAAAACAAAAAAGCATACATTAAAAATAGGTTAGTATGTTATTATGTTTAACAAATAAGAGAAAATAAGTGTTTATAAAATTTGGTAATTTCTTCCAACAATAATAAAAAAAAAAAAAAAAAACGATGCATGAGGATTTTTTTTCTTTTAGATTAGTCCAAGAATCTTTAAAAGAGGCTTTGTCCGCCCATTAGTCATGCTTAAATTTAAAATAGCATATTCATCGTTACACATGCATTCTAAGAATGTCCCGTTCTTGTTAAATTTCGATCAATAATTTTGTAAATATTTTAACTAAATATATTTAGTATCACATTTGGTTTAATATGTTTTACATGCTGGCATGTGTTGAACAGCTTTAAAAAATTGTCTTCCAAACTAATCTATCTCTGGCCAGGTCTTTATTTATCCCTTTTTTTCTAAAGTCAATTTTTATCACTTCTTTCCATGTTTTCCTTGATCTTCTATGAAATAAACCTGCTACCTCAACTGTTCTACATCTAATCCAAGAAGTTTTATCCATTCTTTCAACATGGCCTTACCATCGACGTCTACTCTTTTGAATTTAATTTTTCGTCTGAGGTCATCAGATGTAAGCCTGTCATTAAGACTCACATTATATATCCATTGTATCATTCTCATATCATCTCTCACTCCTCAACCCTCACTGGCCATGGTTCACTTTGATTCATCATCACACTGCGTACACATGCTTGATACTCTTCTCTTGGTAATGCTCTGCTGCTTAGTAAAGGCAGAAGTTCCCTGAACTTATTCCATCCACTCCTGATCAGAAAATAAAAATCTTGATAACTCAGTCAATCATTTATAATCATGTGACATCACACACACAAAGGTAATTTCTATATAAAAACATGTATTAAGACACATTTGGTGTTTCTACAGATTACAATCTTAAATACGATTCTAATATCATGCATACTTGTTTTTGTATAGAAACGTGATCTTTCAAGTTTTAGTGAAAAAGTTTGAAAATATTGGAAGATCTTAAATAAAAACTTCTATTTTTTTTGTGGAAAAGGCTGCAAATTGTTACCAATTTCAAATGTTTACATGAGCAAAGTGAAATGATGTAGTAATTGGCAAGAGAAGATAACTCGATTAGAATAAATACACATTAATTTTCAATATGGTCGTCTTTGATTGGTAAGCTAAAAAAAAAACCTTACTTTATTAAAACTTGTAACATTAATTTTTTATACAATAACAAACCTAAATAAAATTTTAATATTTACTCTAGTTACTGAGGATTTTCATCTTAAAAAGCATCTCTTAAAAACATTTTTAATCAAAAAATTTTACCTTGATTTTTTATCTCTGAATTAATAAAAACGTGTGACCACTTCTCATGTGTGTGTGAATGCGCCTGTTTTTTGCCTCTTCAAAAGAATGAAGTACTTTGAAATTTGGAAGTCTTTAAACCGTGAATAAAAAGTAATTTAAACTGGCTTAATTTTTTTTTTTTTAGCAAATTCTCATTTAATTTAAAGATTTGGAAGCTATTTACATCTATTATAAATACAGAATTAAAAATTATCTTTACACAGTTATTGTTTGGTTTGAAATTAATCATTTCATAACTAAATTATACAGTGATAATTGAATTTAACTTTTAAAATCATTTTTAATAAGTTGGTTATAATAAAATTAAAAAAAAAAAAAAACAAAACAAAAATCAAAGTAAAAGACTCCTCGGCAATGCCGGATAGGTACAGTTAGTTAAATAATAGAACACAATTTTTTTTTTTAAGTTTGACATAAAAACATCTAAAAAAAAAACTGGAAAGAATATCAATAAATTTGACCCAAAAGTTTTTATTTGTTTCTTAAATAGATGAAATAAAATGAAAAAGTATTTTTTTTGTGAAGAGGAAAAGCAATAAAGTTTATATAAAAAAGAAAAAAAAAAGATTTTTTTTTTTTAATAAAAGATGATTCTTTATTGCTGAAGTTCTATGATCTACAGGTGAATGGAAGAATTCCGAAAACGACAAAGTAAACTTCCCTTAACCTGTCCCCTTCACACCTTTAAGGGTGGGGGAAGGAAGAAAGAAGAGGGGGAGAGAGTGGGAGAGGAATAGAGAGAGACAGAGAGAGTGTTCACAAAACATGGAACAACACTGTTAATATGTCTAATAGCTGAGAAGGACAGCAACTGGTGTTGGGAACAAACTGTAATGAAAAACAAGAGACAAAAGACAAGAAAAAAAAATTGGTGGGGTGGAGATGGAAGATAAAGGAAGAATAGGAGGAGGAAAAGTGTTGGGGTGGGTATAGATTTGATCAATTCGAAGTGGAGACATGACAGCAGTAGATGGTGGGGTGAGGAGGGGAGTCTAAAAATGGATGGATGGTCCGTTATTAGAGAGCGCATACTGATTGAGATTAATTATGCCACATACACACACTTACTCATTCACACAAGATTAAGGGGGGGGGGGAGGCAGGAGATGAGAGGGGTGGGGAGGGGGAAAAAGGTACAATGGAGGAAATAGAGGAGAGATGGCCTTCAGATCAAATACTGCAGCAGAGGGTCAAGTGGGGGCTTTCAGTGTTACCGGTTGTACCAACCCTGCCGCAAGACACCCATTCACTTTTCTAGCTGCTGTTGCTACCATGTGAAAATGATCCATATAATATAATAAATGATAATAATATGAAAAAGAGGAATTTTAATAATAATAAAAGGAGTGATAGTAGATATAATAGTAGTAGTAGTGATGGTTTTGTTTAGTGATGATGAAGATGAGATGAAGATGAGATGTTGTCTGGAGTGCGGAAATCATGTTCGTTATAATGAATCACCAGAGAGAAATGAACGTAATGAAGAGTTGCAATTCGTCAAACAGCGGAGGAGCCCGACGTGACTGCTGCCAAACTGCAATATTAAACAAGGCGGATGCGCCCAAGATCTTGCAGTTGGCTGTTATCATGAAGAGGCAGGGGAAGAGAGGGGAAGATGGGGCACGTTGGTCTTGGGACAGGGTGGGGGAGCCATTTCAACAGCAGCAGTCGGCTTTTGATTGAAGAATAATGCAAGAAAAAAAAAATAGATGCCAAAATGTTTAGGGCTTCGGAGAAGGAGTGGCTGGAGACTGGACTACCATATTGTCAGGAACATCGGGGGTGCCACCAGTGCCTATGTACAAAGAAAGAAAGAAAAGTTAATTTTTTTTTTTTTTTATTAAATCAACAAATGTTTTGACAAGAAAAATAAATTTCCAGTAAAACACTTCACATGTTTTGTAATTTATATCACACTGGTGCAAAGGAAAATAAAATAATATGTGATTGACCTTTAAAAGAGGACACAGACATATAAGTCGTAGAGTACACAAATAGGTACCGAAAGGATTTAAATGGTCAAGTAATTACAACCAATCACAAATACGAAAAAAGAACTGAACAGAAATTGAGTCAGTTTCTTTCCTCTCCGACACCATATTAATCAAGACCAACATGTCGAGAAACATGTTTGCCACAGTTTCAACTTAGTTCAAGTTGAGACCAACGAAGATGCAATAAAAAGATATCAGTGTATTTCAGAAATACAAAGTTTAAGTGATTCTTTCACGTTACCCTACAAAGAGCAGGTATTCATCACTCCAATTGCACTAGTTTATCTACTGTGAAATTAAATTTCCCTGAGATTCCTAATTATCTTAAGAAATTATTATTAATACTGAATAAAAATGATTTCAATGAAAATTTAAACACACATCTTTTAAGCTCCAAACTTGAAAATATCAAGAGAATATTTTTAAAACAGATTTGAGTTGAAAAATTGTACAAGTTTTTGTTTTTTTCACTGTGAAAGTATTTGAAGAAATTATCTGAGTACATTTAGAGAGGAAATACAGTAATATTCAGCGATCATATATTTGAGTTTTAATAAAAAATATATATATATTTATATATATATATATTTATATATACACTCTTTATAATCCCCAAAATTGTTTCAAATTGCAAATTCAATGAGGTTGTGTTACAAGCTTCAGAGCATATATACTTTTTAGTTATATTCCAATGACCAAAGGAAAATTCAATCCATTACAATAATTGTGATTTATTTTTTTTTTTTAATTTCCTCATTTTCCGACTTTTTTTTTTGGAGGGGAGAGAGATATATGCCAACTTTTGATGTGAGTTTTTTTTTTTTGTGCCTTTTAACTTGCAATTGTTTCTTTTTTATTAAACCTTCTTGTGCTTTTCTCATCTTCCTTTCTTCTGTTTTAGATTGATATGTTTTTCCATAACTTTTAAATGAACACTTTCTCTGATGATCAGCGATGTTAAAATAAAAACTATATATTTTTTTTTTACTTAAAAAGCCTGGCGGACATCATGCAGAAAAGCAGACACCATTGGTTGGGGCACCTTAAGCGCAGCAATGGCTAGATTGCTAAAGTCCGACAGTTGAATGTGCCAGCAGAGAAGACCACCTCTGTCAGACCCAAGTTGTCTTTGGAGGACGTGGTCAAATGAGAGAGGAGAGCCATGGGTATGGATTCCGTTAGGCCTCACCAAAGACAAGAAAAGAGACGAGAAAAGAGACGAGAACTTAGATCGAGACTGGACAATCAGGCCCCATCCTTATCAGAGGATTAATTGTGACCTGATTTCACAAATAAACTGGTTAGTGATGATGATTAAGCTGTGAAATGCGTGTAAGATATGAAAAAAGAAAAATTGGGAAAAAAATATATATAAATTTTGCTTGTAAATTGAAGGAAAAAAACTACAGGTATTCGTTTAAGTCGGAAAATGAGAAAAATAAATAAAAATTATGGTAATGGATTGAATTTACCTTTGATCATTGGAATATAACTAAAAAGTATAGTGTAGATATATGTGTGTGTGTGTGTACGCATAAAATACAAGTTTTTATTTTTCTTCTATAGTGGAACTAATTAACTAAATTCAGCTGCAATTTCATTCCATATTTGAAGAATAATAATGAATATTTCTCTTTATACATGGAGTGCCAATAAAATACTTATTTTAATAACTGATAATTTTATTTTCAGGAGTAGTTTGAAACAATAATAGCAGCCAGACTTAGTTTTTGCAGAGTTCATATACCTTTTTAAAATTAAATCCAATAACTTTTCTATAACCATTTTTTTTTAAAATAAAAAAAATTAGAAAGTGCAACATACAGACGAAGGGAGACAATTCCTTCTTCGTGTCATGAATTGTCTCCCTTGTTGTTTCAAGTAATGATTTTTGTAGCAAAAGTAAAGTAAATTCATATGAATCAGAATGGTACAACTTTGCTGACCGGTTCGATTCTGTTGTCGGCATTCTTAAGTGAAAGTGGTATTATGAAATCGACTAGATTTGAACCTGGCACACCCAGGTCGTCAATCCGTGTCGTTATCCACTTAGCCATTGGCACCTCCCGTAGCAAAGGACAAAGGAAAGAACTCATTGTTATCCTACAAACATAAAAATTCAAGGACTATTCAAGAATATAATGACTTTTCATGTTTCTAAGAACCCATTTTCAATTTAAAGATCACCATTTCTCAACCTGGGGGCACACGATCCCCTACCAATGCCTACCTCCACAATTTTCTCAACTTAAATTTGTTAAAATTAGATTTTTGTCTAAAAAGAATGTTCAAAGTTTGTTTTGTGTGTAATAAAAGTTCTAAAACATGAATATGTTTA
Organism: Sepiola atlantica; assembly: GCA_963556195.1. Taxonomy (NCBI): domain Eukaryota; kingdom Metazoa; phylum Mollusca; class Cephalopoda; order Sepiida; family Sepiolidae; genus Sepiola; species Sepiola atlantica. The sequence continues at coordinate 73,442,475 of OY744530.1, forward strand.
GTCCAAGAAATAAACAAGAAAAAAACCCAAAAAAACTTGACCGTTAGCAAGAGAAAGACCTCCAAGTGCATATATGAGGGGTGGGGAGGAGACAAAGTAATTTTTGATGAATCAAAAGTCTTCTACCTCCCCTAGTGTAAAGTGTTTTCGATTTGTCAAAATTAATATTTCCAGAGAGAGGGGAAAAGGAGCGAGACAAAATAAAACATGTAGAAGAGAGAAAAAAACAGAAAAAGAGAAAGAAAGATGAAAGAGAAATAAAATAAAGTCAAGACAAAAATCACTTCTTTATGAAAAAATAAAGGATATTTGAAGCGGAAATCCCATTTCTTCAGAGTTAGAAAAAGGGCGGATTCCCACCTTTTCTTAATTACAAAAAAGCGGAATTCCTCTTAAAAAAAAAAAAAGAAAAAAAGTCTCACATCCCTGTAATATTCTTGTAGCTTCTTTTGAAGCCATACATACATATTAAAATAACTTACAATAATTACAACTTTGCTATATATTCCTCAAAGACTTGCATGTACATTTCTATTTTAGATGATTTTATTTTAAAATTCTTCATCAGCAAGAAATTATGTCTATTATACTTTTATGTTGCTGTCTCAATCTACTTAATTTAAATGCATTATTCAATTTATATATATATATATATATATATATATATTATATATATATATATATATATATATATACATACATACACACACACATATATACACAGCAAAATTTTAGCTCATAAAGTTAATGTTATAACTAAACTAATAGATATTGATTATTTAAAACTCATTTTAATAAAAAATATTACCAGTAGTAATAAGTTCTAATTTATTGATTAAATTTTTTTTTTTTTTAAATATAAATATTATAGATAATTTCATCAATAAAGAAAAGCAATGTCGGAAAACTTTAACTAAAGAAAGTAGATAATAAATTACAAAGTTAAACTCTGTAATTGTTACAATGGAAGTACGAATAATCTGCGTTTGAAATTACTGAAAATTAACGATGTCATTATTGCAGAAGTCAGACGAATGACATTTTACCCTTTACAGAAAAAAAAAAAAAGTTTTGTTTAGAATGTTATTACGATTACAGCACAGAGATTTTAATGCATAATTGTTTCTAAATATTTGAACATTTTATGAAGGTAAATGTTATTATTCAATTAAATTCATTCAGTCAAGAGCGAGAGAGAGATTCTTCACGAGTATCCATGGTTCAGGAAAAGTGAATTCACTTCTCACAGGTTCAGAAAGAGTGAGAGGAGCAGTAATAATAGGAGTAACAGGACTAATGAAAAAGTATTTCAAAAGCTATATGGCGAATATACCCAGTGAACCGTGTGTAAGAGAAATACAAACAATTGCACTTAAAGGGACGGTTAGAATCTTAAAAAGATCTCTTGGCTGGAGTGTCTGAAATAGTCGGTGAATGTCTGGCATCCAGTAGGATGCCCCATCCCAAGCAAAAACGGAAAGATAAGATATATATAAAAAAAAAAAAAAAAAAGGAGTGTGATACAATTCGTTAAAAATTACATCTATTATACAAATAATTTTTAAAATAAATCAATATGTAAGCATTATTCTTTTTATTTTTTGTAATAAAGTATCTTTTATAAATTTCCTTCTGTTGGGTGAAAGAGAGACTGTTAGCCATGTTTTTATTTTTCTGTGTGTTAAAAGAAAAGGTCATATTTTTCATATTATACCGGAATATTTATTTTTTTTGTTTGGCTACCACAAAGAGCTTGGCTTTGTTTACATAAATAAAAAAAATATACCATAAAAAATCTTATTCAGATTTCAGTAATTATAATTATAAGCAGCCCTACATTCAACCTTTATTTATTAAATCTTCATATCTTACCTGGTGTACCCGTTGGGCCCATTTGCCGGCCTGTTGGAGGAATTGGAGTTCCTTGGGGTGGCATGCCATGACCCTGTGTTGAGTAAGGACTTCCAGATCCATGGGGGTAGGGATGCGTACCTTGAGCAGGTGGTCCCGTTGGATAGTTTTGTTGAGAATAGGAGCCCTGAGGTCCATGAGGTTGCTGGGGATACTGTTGCTGAGGATGACCTTGATGAAAGTGTTGACCTTGTTGTGCAGGACCCTGATGATGATACGGAGGATACTGTCCTCCTTGCGGTGGAGGTGGGCCCTGCTGGGGATAGTGTTGCGGCTGCTGTGAAGGTTGACTGGATGGAGGATAAGCTCCAGTGTTGCTTGCACCCTGGGGTGGATAATGGGGATGACTATGCCCTGAGTGAGGAAATGGCTGACCATGGGATCCTTGCTGAGGGGGATACGGATGTGGAGATTGATTGGTGGCATTTCCACTGCCTTGCTGAGGTTGCATCAAAGGGAGAGGATGACCTTGCGGTGCATTGGGTCCTTGTGGGGGGTATGGTGACTGGCCTGGGGGGCCATGGGGACCATGTTGCATATAAGGAGGTTGCTGTCCCATGGGGCCCTGAGGAAATTGGTGACCACCAGGGGGGCCACCAACTCCAGTACCTGCTCCACCTGTAGGAGGGCCACCTTGCGACATCATTTGAGGAGGAGGAGGACCTCCTGCAGAGGAAGAGTTAGCGCCTTGTACAAACTGACCAGGTTGATTCGGTCCTTGGGCATTGGCAGGTTGCTGAGGTTGAGGGGGGTAACTATGCGACTGGGAACTGTTGCTGTTGTTACTACTGTTGCTGTTATTATTATTATTGTTAGCACCAGTTGGTGTGAAACCAGTTGTTGGCCCATGACCGAAGCTAGCATTGGACACTGGAGTTGCCTGTGAAGTAGGAGATGGAGTCACTGAAGCATTTGAGACGGGGGTTGGTGTTGGCTGTGGATTGCTCGGTTGAGCAGGTTGGGGAGTTGGAGTTTGGCTAGTGGGGGTAGGTGGAGCAGGTGACCCGTGTGGCACATGTTGGTGGACTTGTGGACCCTGGGGTGGCATGGGGGAGCCATGGAGTGGATAATTTGGCCCTACAGTTGCAGCTAATGCAGTATTTTGGGATGAAGAATTAGAGTTGGAACCTGTTCCAGAACCTTGAGATCCTGAAATGAAATGAAATAAAATCTTAGACAAAGAAAAATCGACAATTCACAATTGCTAAACAAAATATTCCAAGGTAAAGGCAAGGCAATCAACTTTAAGATTTGTACAATATAAATGTGGAAAACGTTAATGACTGTTTTAAAAAGAAAAGAAAATATCTTAGATATTATTAATAGTACTTAAATACCCCTTTTTTTCAGAAATGATGGATAGAAATGTTACATTTTAGAACTAATCAATCAAGCATTAAAAAGGGAAGGGAGACGTTATATCACAATAAAATGTAATTAAATCCATGAAATTAACTATTTAGATAATACTCATCAAAATTAGCTTTATCCCAATGCTCATTTATTTTTACTTCATATAAAGATAGCATAAAAGAATTCTTACTCTTTATCTATGTTTCAAATTGTTTTAATTAGGTTAATTACTTTCTAAATAATTATTTGTTGTTATATAGGAAGAAGAGAAAAAGAAAAAAAAAACATAAGAAAAGAGGGAAAAGGAGAAAAGAGGAAAAAGGAGAAAAGAAAAAAGGAATGGAAAAAAAAAAAGGAATGGAAAAAAAAAAAGGAATGGAAAAAAAAAAAGGAATGGAAAAAAAAAAAGGAATGGAAAAAAAAAAAGGAATGGAAAAAAAAAAAGGAATGGAAAAAAAAAGGAAAGCAAAAAAAATAGAAAAGGAAAGCAAAAAAAAAAAAAAGGAAAGCAAAGAAAAAGGAAAGCAAAAAAAAAAGGAAAGCAAAAAAAAAAAAAGGAAAGCAAAAAAAAAAAAAAAAGGAAAGGAAAAAAAAAAAAAAAGGAAAGCAAACCCTTCATTTTAATTTGAAAATTCAAATATTTTCAAAATTAGAACCATAGATATTAAACAACAATTTAGCAAGATTCCCCAAATTTTAATCCATTTGGATAATTTTAAGCTACACAAGGGCTGTACTCAAGCCCCAAATATTATGAATCTCTTACTCGGACAGGTATTCCAGCTGATTATTAATATTGAATCACAAATAAATTTCGCTTCTAAGAAATTAAATGTGGATGCATAATAATCATTTTCTTAGCATTTTATTTACTGTAAGATATATTTTTGGAAAAAAATAAAAATTGAAAATACTGTTTATTTTTTTGTTACCTGTGTCCCCAGCACCTCCTTGGCCTTGGTTCTGTTGCCGCTGTTCATTCATATGTTGTTGAGCAGCTATCTGTCGAGCCCGATACTCTGCCGCTCTAATTTGGTCCATGTGGAACTGTTGACGCTCTTGTAGCAACTGTTGGCGTTGATATTCCAACTAAAATAGAAACATCAAACAAAATGTGATTTTGTCCTGCCCTTGGAAGAAGAATAATATAGATCTAATAAGAGTATAGCAAGAAATGGATTCAATAATGCATTTCTTTAAAATTAATTATTTCGGTGATTGTTAATGAAACTTTTAAAATCTACATCAATATATTTTTTAAATGAGCAAAAAGTAAAAACATTGACAGCTATTCTCACCTTGCTTATTATTTTCACAATGTTTTTTTTGGCCGATGTAACCTCTGACCCTTTTCAGGTGCATCTTTTAGAACTTTGGATTCTTTACATCAAATTCTATACAGAATTTCGAACTTAACCCTTTATTTAATACATGAGGGTAGATGGTTCTGATTTCGTCAGCCACAACTGGGTTTAAAGTGTTAATTATTAAGTTATGCTTAGTCATCATGGTCTGTAGTAAGAAGATTGTCACTTAGTACTGATTGTTAACCAACACCTTTATCTGTTGCGCCAAGTGTTCCATTCTAAATTCTGTATAGGTTCCAGAATTCAACATGAAGATATCAAAGTTTGAAAAGATGCACTGAAGCCGCAGGTTAAATCGGCCAAAACATTGTGAAAATAACAACCCAGATGAAAATAGTAGTCCAAATAATACATATGATACAAATTATCAATTCTCATCTAAAAATTCCGAAACACATTTACAGTTGTTGTTGTTTTGTTTGTTTAATAGTTAATGCGTAAGAAATGCATTAACACAAAACCATTGTTTATGAAACTATTAAGAAGATGGATATACAAACTTATTTCCTTTTTTTATCTTCTGGAAATTTCCTCTATAGAGAAATAAACTCAAAAGTAATCAATAAGATGGCTAAAAAAAGTTCACTTTTATTGCAGAGTCATTTACTTATTAGGAAAACGGGACAGTCGGATTTTATACAATTAAGTGTGAATACAATTTTATTTTGCTAACAAATTTGCTTTTCTTTTTTTTGAGAGGGGGGCAGGATTTTCATAGTTTGAAAGATAAAAACATTTAAATCTTCGGTCGCAGATACATTTCAAAAGGTTTTCATTATTTCCATTGCATGCATGTGCACCTGCAATCAAGTTTGGCACAAGGCCATTCCCACCATGTATCTTCAAAATTGTTACAAATCGATATAGTTTCATTTCAACTTGCAAAACATTTAACATTAATAGAAAGTAAAATATGGTGCAAGACACATTTTTATGGTAATTAAAATATAATAATAGCAAAGTTACATAGAAGCTCTAATACCTTTATTGCTAATGTTGTTTTTTTAAACATATAAGTAAAAAAAAAAAAAATTTTTTTTTTTAAATGTTAATTAAAATACAAATGCAACACCAATTTTCCGTCAATTGATGGTCCGGCACCTCTTTTTATCTGGAAAAAAAATCATAAGAGGGAACTTCATAATCTCGCTGTCATCAGACTAGTTTAGTGAGCGGCCAACAGATGGCTGCGTGTGTAGTGCAGCATCAATTTGTTTGTTTGCACTGCACCTACTGGTGGTAGTCTCTTTATTTTGAGATTACATATAATGTTGCTTACATTTAAACCTAGTTATTGCTTTATAGGCAAGTTCATGTGGGAGCCATGGTGTTAAACGTAAATATCAATCGTTTTCTATCAAAGAAAAACTTAAATTTCTGAAAAAACTGTTTAAGTTTCTAGCAATTCCTGGTGGTTTAGAAACATAGTAGGTGAATAATTACTGGATTAGGGTATGCCGAGGGATTATTAAGTTTCAATCGATTGGTCTGGCAAAATGGTTAATCCGACAAAGCTCTGGAATCAAGGGTGGTTGAAAATCGGTGTTGCACTTGTATTTTGATACTATCTTAAGTAAATTTGAACGCCCAACCGTTAAACTTTATTACTTTGAATATTTTTTTTTTTTACATCCCACAGTTCTGAGCATATCTTTTTTGGTTTTTGTTTTTGTTTGTTTTACGGCATATCAACCATCTTTGGGTAATTTAATGCCGAATCAAGTTGTTGAATGGTATTTTATGGGTAGGACGATTTCATTTTTTAATTGGTAATATGCTCTAAAAAGCTTTGTTTACTTTAAATCATTTATATTTTTATAGTTTTAACAGCATGCCAAAAGTTAGGGTTATTTTATGCCGAATATTTATGGAAATTGGGGGGATTTCCCCTTTTTTATTGTAATTTATATATATGTTTTTTTTTATTGTTTTTTTTTTTAATTCTTTGGTAGAATCCGATTTTTTTGAAGTATGAAAGTAAGATGTGGGGATTGTTTTTTTCAAAAAGATCTTTAATATTTTTTTCTTTATGGTAGTTATTTCTTATTGTTGTAAAATCGATGCAGTCGATTAAAATGTGTTTGATTGTTTGATGCAGAAGGGTCGGTTTTCCTTCCTCAAGAGATATGATTGGGTTAAAAGTGTATGCCCCATTTTTATTCTTGTTAAAGTGACCTCTTCTTTTCTGTTAAGTTTGGTGTTTTGTTTCTGCCTTTTTAGATTTGGTATTATTGCGTGTAATTTGTTGTTTGGAAAATTATTCCAGTAGGTTTGCCATTTTTCCATTGTGTATGTATTGATCTGTCTATAAAGGTCTGAGTAGAGGATCTTAAAGTTTAGATCAGTTGGGAGGTTTAGTGCCGTTTTTGCTGCCAAATCCACTTATTCGTTTCCTTTGATACCTGTGTGGCTTGGTATCCAGCAGAAAATAATTTCTTTTCGGCTGTTTAGTTGTGTTAATTTGTCGAGCAGAATTGCAATTAGAGGATTGTCTGTCTTTTTATTTTTAATAGATATTAGAGCTGATAGAGAGTCCGAAAAGATTATATACTTGGAATTTTCATTGTTGGAGACGAGATTGAGTGCTAAGGTTAGTGCATATATTTCTGCACTATAGATTGAAGTTTCTTTTGGGAGGTTTGCTTGCTTTTTTATGGATTTGTTGAGTATCGCTGCACTGGCTGTTGCATTATTTTGTTTGGAACCATCTGTATATATATGTATATGGTTTGGATATATTTCCTTGATTTTGTTGCGGTTATTTTGCAATATTATTGAATTTTTTTTTTTCCGTATTTACTCAAGCTTAAGTCAATTTTGGGCGTTATGATTTCCCATGGTGGGATTTTGGGGATTGTCGGTTGGAGTACTTTGGTTATAGGTATAGCTGCATTGTTGACTATGGGGATCATTCTAAGACCGAAGGGCTTGATTGCGTTCTCTTTCTGTTCAAAGGAGGCTTTGTGTTTGGGATCAGTGATACTGCTGTATGCGGGGTTGTTGGGATTTGCTATTATTTTAATGTAGTACTTAAGAGTTAAGTTGTTGTTTCTGAGTTTTGGAGGGGGTTCAAAGGCTTCTGAATATAGGCTTTCCACTGGGGTTGTTTTGTAGGCTCCCACGGCTAGTCTTAGGCCAGTATGATAGATGGAGTTTAACATTTTTTGATAGGACTTTCGGGTGGATTGATAAATAAAGCATCCATTATCTAGTTTTGATCTGACTTGGGATCTGTAGAGTTTCCCAATCGTTTTGGGCTATGACTCGTAGTAGTTGTGCTTTATAGCCTTTCTCTTTAATGTAGTTGATGTGTGGGATGAAGTTCAGTTTTTTGTCAAAGATTATTCCTAGGAATTTGTATTCAGTTACGAGTGGGATGTTTTACCCTTCAAGTTGTAGGTTGGGATCATTATGTAGTTTGTGTTTGTTGCAAAAATGGATGCATTTGGTTTTTGAAATTTTAAAACCGTTTTTGGTTGCCCAGTTATAGATTTTGTTTATGTTGTTTTGCAGTTTTCTTTCTATCAAGTGGATATATGTGGATCGATAGCTTATGGTTAGGTCATTGATGTATAAGGATCCACTTATGTCGGGGGTGATTTCCTTAACCATGCCATTTATTTTTATGTTAAATAAGGTTGTTGATAGGATGCTGCCTTGTGGTACACCTTGTTCTTTTGTTTCTGATAATGTTAATCCCATTCGTACTCTAAAAGTTCTGTTGGATAAAAAGATAGAGATGAAAAAAGTTAGTCTACCTTTCAGTCCGATATTGTGTAGATCTCTTAGAATTCCATGTCTCCATGTTGTTTCATAAACTTTTTCAAGGTCAAAAAAGATGGTTGTTACATGTTGACCTTTTATAAAAGCTTCTCTAATGTAGGTTTCTAGATTTGTTAAAAGATCAATGCATCCACGATTTTTCCGGTAGCCACATTGTATATTTGTAATTATATTGTTTGTTTCGAGGAACCAAGTTAATCTATTGTTGATCATTCTCTCAAAGGTTTTACATAGGCAGCTGGTTAAAGAGATTTGTCTATAATTGGAGGGATTTGATGGATCTTTTTCGGTTTTGAGTATTGGGATAACTATGGCTTGTTTCCATGAGTTAGGTATGATGTTATTTTTCCAGATATCATTAAGGATGTCGAGGAGGTATGTTAGGGAGATATCCGGCAACTGATTGAGGAATTCATAATGTATGTCATCTGGACCTGTTGCAGTATTGTGAGATTGTTTTAGAGAGTTGTATGATTCTGATAGGGTGAATAGTTGCTTATAGTTTTCAGAGTTGTTCGATTTGAAATTTAGTTTTTTCTTTTCTTCAATTTTTTTTTAATGTTTTGGAATGTTCTGCTATAGTTAGTAGGAGAGGAGTTCTGGGAAAAACTTTGAGCCAATGTGTTTGCGATTTCATAGGGGTCAGTGATTATTGTTATTATTAGAAAGATGTTTGATCGAGATGTTCTTGTTTTTCCGTTAATTTTTCTAATAAAGTTCCAGACCGTTTTTGTATGTGTTGATGTTTATTTTAGATACAAAGTCCTTCCAAGAGGAGCGTAATCTGATCGCTTTTCTGCATTCACTATTAAACCAAGGTTTATTGTGTTTTGTGGATTTGTAGGATTTGGGGATACATTCTTTAGCTATTGATATGATTGTTTCCGAGAAGAAAATTACATGGTTTGCATTTTCGATGTTTAAACTGGGGGTGAGTTTTGATTGGCATGAAAGTTTGAATTTTGTCCAGTTTGCTTTTTTTAGGTTCCAATGGAGAATTTTGTTATTTGGGTTTGGGGTTAAACTTTTTAGGAATATGGGAAAGCGGTCACTTCCACAAGTGTCATTATGAACTGACCAAGTAAAGTCCATGAAAATCGAAGGATCACTTAAGGACAAATCTATTGCTGAGCGGCTGCCAGAAAAAGAACATATATGGGTTGGGGTTTTGTCATTGAACATGCATAGGTTGTTGTTATTGATAAGTAATTCTATGTCTTTTCCTTTTCTATTCGTGTTATCGCAGCCCCATATGGTGCTGTGGCTGTTGAAGTCCCCAAGTAATAAATAAGGAGCAGAGAGTTGTTCTATTGTTTCCTGTAGTTTGTCTTTATTTATTTCTTCATTCGGTGGGATATATACAGAGCAGATATTAGTTGGTTTTTGTAAGGTTACTCTGACAGCTATTGCTTGTAGATCAGTTTTTAGATTCATGTGACTATGTGGCACATCATTTCTGACTAGGATGGATGTACCACCTGATGTGCTTAGGCTTGAATTTTCGGTATAGCTAAAGTGTTGATAACCTTTTATGTTAGTTATGTTGTCGTTTTTGAGAAAGGTTTCCTGAAGGCAGATGATGGCTGGGTTTGAGTCTGCTATCAGTAGGAGTAGTTCGTTAATGTTAGCTCTCATTCCACGACAGTTCCATTGTAATATTATATTTGGATTTGTATCCATTTAGTTTAGGGTGACTTTAAGAAGGTCCCAATCTTCCATCTCCATTCCAGGGGGGATGGGGTTTTATTTTTGGTCTGGCTCCGTGCTTTCGTCCGAGAGCTCGATGTTCTTCTCCTTTCCCTCGATTCTGGTCCAGATCTGGATCTGGTTTGGGTGGTTTTGATCCGGATGTGGATCTCAATCTCGCCTGTGATGCTTGTCCAGGCTCATTTTCCACTGGTTTTGGTTCAATCTCCCTATTTGTTTCAGGAGTGAAGCCTTCAACCTCCATTACCTCAAGGGACCGGGATCTGTTGCTTGCTGTCACCGCCGCTCGTGTGACAATATTAATTGGCCCTACGAAGGTCGGCACCCAGCATACACGGCTAGTATAAATTGGCCCAATAGAATATAATAGACCAAGACTACAATAAGGACCCCAGTTCAGTAACACAACAAGCGGGACATCTTTTGGAAGCACCGGCGTCTTCCGGTTGACCTCGCAATACACGTGGTTGCTATTTACAAAAGAACTTGTAAATAAACCTTTTTTTTTTATTTTAATAAATGCAGTACATTTCGGAATTTTTTTTTCTTTTAACATGTTAATATTTATTTTAAGGCAGAGGGTCCATAAATAAAACAAATAAAATATTAACATGTTTTCTTTTAAAACATGTTTTTGTGTCACTATTTACTTGCCTCCCCACGAGGGCAGAAATGGGGGTTATGAAATATTTATGGCCGGACTTAACTAATCTTCCGTTTTGTAGGGAAAGATTTTTCCATAGTACACTTTGCTCCTAGCCCGAGGAGGCAAAACGGAAGATTACGCAAGTTATTTTAATAAATAAACGAAATATATACGCTCTTTTAAAAATCGGCTGACTTGTAATCTTTCGTTTTGCCTCCCCACGAGGATGGAGTAAGACTTCAAAAATCAGTTTCTAAACGGAAGCAATTTAAAGTTTATGAATTTTCATATAGCCCTCCACTTTTTCTTAAAATACACAACACGAAATATAGAATGTTCTGCGTTTAAAATTTGTTTTTGTTTTTTTTAGTAAATAAAAGTTAAAAAAACGATAAATTGATTTGTTTATTAGTATGGAAAAATCCTTCTAAACTGAGGTAAGATCCAGAGTGCCCCTTTTTGGGAAGCTTGACTTTTCCCTACAAAACGTAAGATTAGTTAAGTCCGGCGATAAATATTTCATAACCCCCATTTCTGCCCTCGTGGGGAGGCAAGTAAATAGTGACACAAAAACATGTTTTAAAAGAAAACATGTTAATATTTTATTTGTTTTATTTATGGACCCTCTGCCTTAAAATAAATATTAACATGTTAAAAAAAAAAAAATTCCGAAATATACTGCATTTATTAAAATAAAAAAAAGGTTTATTTACAAGTTCTTTTGTAAATAGCAACCACGTGTATTGCGAGGTCAACCGGAAGACGCCGGTGCTTCCAAAAGATGTCCCGCTTGTTGTGTTACTGAACTGAGGTCCTTATTGTTGTCTTGCTCCAATATAATTTCTGGTTTGAAATAAGAGTATCAATTTATATTGTCAGAGTGACCTATAGACCTCTTCTGTATCCATAAACATTAACCAACATTGGACCTCAAATAAACAAAATGAGAATTAGCTTGATAAATAACACTTCTCCACTGAAGAGAAACAAGTTCATATATCAATTTATATGGTCAGTGACCTCAAAACATCTTCAATCTCAGATGGCATTATTGGAATTGAACCTTGTTGTTTCGAATTGGAAAACAGTGGAAATGTAATATACTTATAATTTGGATAAGGATAAACAATTTTCAAGTTTGGTTTATATTGTCAGAGTGACCTATAAATATCTTATGTCTCAATAACATTATCGAAGTTCAACTTTGTTGTTAGATTCACAAGCGATTTCCATATAAGTGAGTTGAAGTTGAGAGAGTTAGCCAGTCGGTGATAAGCATTGGGCGAGGACGAGCCAGTCGGTGATAAGCATTGGGCGAGAACTAGTCATAGTTACACCAAGCAGACCGTGAATTAATCAATGAGAGAAACGGACATAAGAACCCTTCGCTATCCGTGAAAGATATCACACCTATCGGGATATGTGTGTCCTTGCCCAAGCTTAGAACAGCACGCCACTAATAGAGGGATAAATTGTCCATTGGTCCAATTACATACCAGAGTGAACTCAACATTACCTGGCCAACTGACTCAACAAGTGTATATTTTATTTTATTATTCATTATTAAGAATAATTATTTTCTAAGAAAACCACAACAGACTTGATTTCTTCCCTTCAACAGTTCTGCATGAATGACCTTTCATTCCACAGGGATCCAGAGTTGCTGATTCCCCCTCAACGGTCACCCAAGTATCTAAACAAACACAACGTGGGGGTGAATGTGACCTTATGAGAGGCCTCGTCGACAACCGTGGCCTTCTTCGAAGCAGCAACTTTTGTACCAACAGGATCACGTGACTAACCAGCCCAGGAGCGGCCAACTGGTGACGTCACGGGTGGGTTAAAGGGCTTTTCACTCGTTGCGATTCGTGTTTCGTAGAGGGTTCAGCTTCAGTTGAGATCTTTTCCTTTGTTGATTTTGTTTGCTTAGAGGTTGTATGGGAAGTCACTTTGTTTTTTTATTTTTGTTGTTAATATTTTGGTTTATGGATTGACTTTTATGGTGGGAGTTTTTTCCTTCAGGATCTTCTGTTTCTGGTATATTGTAACTGTTGTCAGTATGAATTAATGGATTTATTTGTTTATCCTGGTTGAGTTGGTTTGATTTTGATTTGCTTTTAGAGATTTGTTCTTGATTTTGGCTATTTGTTTTGATTTTAGTGGATGTTATTATTTGATCTTTGTTAATCTCTTTTTTGGGTTGTTATTAAAGTTTGAATTAGGTTTTTGAGTTCAGCAATTAGTTTGAATAGGTCTTGATTATTTGTTTGGTTAGATTGGTTTGGTTTTTGAGTGACTTCTGCATAAGTATTTGTTTTTTGATAGGATTCTACTATTTTTCTTGCCTCTGGGAAGGATATATTTCTGTTGTATTTTACTTCTGTGATTTCTCTTTGTTTATTTTTAAAGGTTTTACATGTTTTAGAGTATGCTGGGTGATTTTCGTGGCAGTTTGAACATTTTGCTTCGTTTGAGCATTCTTCTTCAATATGATTGGGATTTTTTCAGCACATTTTCCACATACGTTTTGCCCTCTGCAGGTTTCCCTGTGGTGACCAAATTTGTGGCAATTGAAGCATCTCAAGGGGGCTGGTATGTACTGGTCTACTTTTTCTACTAGATATCCGATTTTGATTTCTTTTGGTATGGTAGGGGTGTTGAAAGTTAGAATATATGTATTGGTGGGTATAGATTGACCGTTCCTTTTTATGTTAATTCGGACGTGGTCTATTACTCCTTGTTTTTTTAGAGCAATTTGAATTTCCTCGGTTGTTGCCAAGGTTAGCTCATGACTTCTTATGATACCTTTTGAGGTATTAAGTTTTTCATGAGCATACACTTTGCAAGTATGACATTTTCCCAATTCTAAAAGATTTTGGGCATTTTTGTAGTTGTCTACTTCGACAAGCAGATTTCCATTTTTCATTTTCTTTATATTTTTAGGATTATTTGACGATAGAGTTTTTTCAATTAGAAAAGGAGATAGTTCACTGATTCTTTTTCCTTCCAGGGTTTCTATGACTAGAAATTTTGGAAAGTTTTTTCTATTGGTTTGTTCGATTCTATTGTTTCTCTCTGTTTTAGCTTCATGCTCGCTGTCCGAGTTGGAATTGTCAGATACTTCTGAGTGAGTTCTTTTGGTATTACCTCTGGGTTTTTTTTATTTAGGTTTTTCATAAAATGTGTTATTTTTTTCATCTCTCTTGGTCCTCACCCTCCTCGGAGCCCAAAAGTGGGAGATATTAGGGGGGTAAACCCATTCGCCCTTTCATACCAAGGATACAAGAGAGGTATACTCAAATTTTTTTTAGGTTTTAACATCATTTATAATTTTCCTTTGTTTTGATTTCCCAGTTTTTCCAAAACATTCGATGAGGAATATAAATGTGATATTGTCTAAAAAAACTTGATTGACCTTTGCTATCGCTTTCTAATTCTTATGTGACTTTCCTGTGTTTGAAAGTAAAGGTGATATAGTATAATATTTTTACGTCTTGTTCCTTGCGGGTGTAAGAGTTAGGGCTTGACATGACTGGCCGATTGATCGGATCGGGCCTCTCCGACCTCCCATCTAGCCGAAGTAAGGGCCAAAGTAGTGTTGCAAGGCGCGTAGCCATTTATGTTACGAGATTACGGCTTGCTCAGCTATCAGGATCCCGTCCTAAGACGACACGGGTCGCTACCCACGGCTAACAGGTAGCCCCAATTTAGGGAGGGAGTGTGTAGTTTTTGTTTTTTGTTTTGCAGAACATGATTGAGTTTTGCAAAGAGTAAAAGAAACATAAAAACATCGATGTAAGTGCATTTAGGGTCAGGAAGCCAATATTCAGGCAGCCTGATCTGGTAGCACCAGTTCTGAGCATAAAAACCTAAGTATTAAAAGGAAATCCAATAAATGTCATTGCTTCTTTTTATGCGTGAAACTTGGTTCTTTTTATGCAGTTTACAAAATTGGTGAGAAATAGAAATGTTCAAAGATAGCAGCCTACACTATCAGACTCGTCTCTTTTCAGAAACTTTTGACCGTAGGTTATCAACTAGCTGTACCAATCGATGGTTAATATTAAACATCGGAAAATAAAAACCTTGTCAGGATTTGTGCAGATATCTCAATACTGATGTACAAGTATATAAACACAGAAAAAGAAAAGGAAAAAAAATATTAAAAAGGCCAGCTTACCGCTTCTCTTTCTCGATCCATGATAGCCTCAAGTTCTTCAAAATGACGTAACTTAATCTCAAGTTTTTTCATTTGAGTTTCCACCAAAAGAGCAACAAGACTTTTAATTTTTCTTTCTTCAACTCCGGCAAGGTGCTAGAACAAGAACAATAACGACGATGACGATTCTGCCATAAAACTATACGATTAAGAAATGAGAATCAATCAAATCAATTTAACAATTGAAAAATACAAACATTGACAAAAAAAATAAATTGTTTTTAAACAAAGCCTCAAATGTAAAGAATAGCAATTAGAGATTCCACGAGAACAATCAATAATGAATATATAAACAAATAATTATAAGAAACAATGTGTTCCGATTTCTATATTTACACACACACCAAAAAAGAATTTCCGAAAATACTGCAGATTATTGTCAAGATTACCAACTTTGGAGGCAGATTATCGTAATTTTTTTTTTAAAAACTGCTCTAAAATTATTTATTTTCATGCACCGGTGGACGAAGGGAGTAAACACTGTAAAATGGACGATTATTTTATAATTGGTGTAACCGAATCTTTAATTTCTGTCACAATGTAACAGAGGGATTTTAGTTACACTGACAATAAAATGTGACCATTTTTACAATGAAGACATAATAGCAATGTGAATCTGAATCTGTTGATGAAAAATAAATTTTAAATCTATTTTTGATAACCATGTTCTAAACGTGGTAATCAAAAAAAAAAAAAAAAAAAAAAAAATCGCCCAAATACAAAGCAGCCTATATCCCAAAGCTCTGCCAAATTATAATTGAGTTAGAATGCATAAATTCCTTTCAATAAAAATAATAATTATTAAACAATTTACTGTAATCATTGAGTGAAAGTTATGCGTGGTAATTATATTCAGTATAAGAAAAAAAAAAAAAAAAAAAGTTTGTTAAACTTTTTATTTTTGCTTTTAGAAATAATTGCAAATGAATTGTGGTCGAATTTTTGCAGAAATTAAATTAAAAAAAAAATCAAATTAAATTAAAAATAGTCTTTAGATGAGAAAACAGACAGATATGGATCGGTTTCATGACATATATATATATACATATACAGTGTAACCCGGATATAAGAGAAACCCAAACATAAGAGACATTGTCTCTGGTCCCAAATTACAGCCTGTGTTAATGTCTATAAATTAGACCCGGATATAAGAGACCCGGATATAAGAGAAACCCAGCTATAAGAGACTTCTCCCCAATATAAGAGAGTTCATTTTGAATGACAGTGTGATGTCGTAAATCAGTCAAAAGACTTTGCTAAATTTTCTCACCTCATTGGTGAGTCTTTCTATGACCTTCACTATAGCCATATCCATTAAATATTCATAAAAAAGGTTTCTTTTGTTGTTGTTGTTAGAAGGCGAACCCGGATATAAGAGACTTACGACAGCTCTCTTATATTCGGGTTTAACAAAGATTTGTGTACAATCAAAAATGACTGTCTTTGTTAAGAAAAAGTAATTTTTGACTGAATTATTTGTGAAAACTGATTGAAAAGTATTTTTTATGTCTATAACTGTTAAATAAACTAGTGTTCTGTGCGTAAAAAGTGTTATATGTGGTGTTTCCATACTTACATAAACAAAATAGACAATACCCGGATATAAGAGGAACCCGGATATAAGAGACTTATTCTCCGGTCTCGACAGCTCTCTTATATCCGCGTTACACTGTAGTATAAATGTTTAGTTATACAAAGATTTTGACTACACATTGGCAGACAAAGTAACAATCTCAGACGGTCACAGGGCGTGAACCCAGTTCACAGAGACACCTTGAATCTGTAAGCGGTCGCCTAATCCCATTGGCCATGGGCGGTTGTCACATGAAAATGGAGAAATTAAGTTATGTTTAAGCTGAGAGCGACGAGCGCAAACATCAAGACATTCAGATAGGACTCAACGACAGAGTCAGAGCCTCGCACTGAAGCATTAGGTGAATGTCTATTTTTTAATCTCTACAGTGCTCAACTTTAATTTTACTTAAAAGGGCTTCTTATAATATTAAATTATATATATATATATATATATATATATGCCTTTTTTATTTTCTATAATAAATAATTTATTTGCATTTCAATAAAAAAATACAATCCATTGTTATTTTAGCAAGGTTTACCAAAATTTTTCAATAAAGAAAAAAAATGTACTTCAATATTTATTTTCTCTTAATTTTTTCAATAAAAAACCTGTAACATCTAATTTCCTCTTAATAATCCAATTTTATTCTCAGTCTTTTGCCAATAAACAAAATTGTTAAACGTGTGCATGTGGGTTGGGGGGCGTTAATTCCTTGCAATTTAATAATTGTCGATGAGTGGTGGCACAATTTAGTATTTTGTGTTTATTTAGAATATTTTTTTTCTTTTATAATGATCAAAAATTAAAATACACCCCATGTATGAATATGAAATAAATATTTAGTCAGTAAAAACTGGGTTGAACGTAAATTCAAATTAAATCCTAACTTATTATTTAAGAACTTCAAAGCATGTAGATATGCAGCATTACTAAGTTCTTCTTTGACCACAACATATCTGGACAGTGGGTAACGTAAACAAGTCTTGTAAACAGCTGTGTTGTGTACACATCTGAAAAGTAGTAGCAGTGGCCGTGATGGTGTGTATAGTCTGTCTGCCTCTTTTTCTCACTCTTTTTTTTCTTTTTTGAAGCCATGTCTATCTGTCTATCTATCTTCTTTTGTCATGGGGAGGTTCACTTTATACCGCCATGGCCAATGTGCAACCCACATCTGATATGGAAAAGACATGTTAATTGAATATGTATATAGCAGTTGTAATAGTTGTCATAGCAAAGAAAACTACACACACACATGGCAGTGTGTAGAGTTGGTTTTCTTCTCTTTCTCGTTTTATTTCTTTGTTGCAACAATGTCACTGTCTCTTTATCTCCGTAAGCAGCAGTTGTAATAGTTGTCACAGCAAAGACGACAATACACATATTGCTCTGAGGTTTCCATTTGTAGACTTTATTCTTTTCAAGTTGTTTTAGACCTCTTTACAGAATTATTGCCCAAGTTGTTTTAGATTATTGTTATAGTATTAAGCTTCCCCGCAGGGAAACAGAGAAAGAACTAGCAAAAACACGTATTATGTTCAGACCAAAACCTCCAGAGAAAGACTTGCCTAGCTAACATGCCACGTATCCTTCCAAACTTCTTTTGTGACATCATTACTTGCAAACATGTAAACTTAATTTCTAGTGGAAATTTTCTCTTTCTACATAACCACACATTCAACATTACTACAGATATTGTGATATGGTAGGAGCTTTCACCAGATGGGAAGTAAAAAAGATGTAAGTAGATGTTGCTAAAGATGACTATTTGTCTCCAAAAGTTTATATTTTTATTTATTTTTACTTTTATTCATTCCAAGCAATGAATATTGCCACTGGAGCATAAGGGGCTACTGTGGTAGGGACCGGATTTATAGTTTATACGGAAGGGGGGGGGGGGGGGGGTAACAAAATGTTTGTTCACATTACATTTAAATTTATGTATTAGGAGCAGGAAGGGCATTCCAAAGACGATCCAAGGTGAAAATCTATTAAAGTAGAAACTATTCTGACATCTAAGGACCTCTACAATGAAGGGGTGGGATTTAGTAGCTAGTCGGGTGGATCAGGGGTATTTTCATTGAGGAGGTACAAGTACTGACAAAACAAGCATATGGATGTCACTTTGCGGCGATGCGACCAGAGTTGGAGCTTGGCAGACAGTGCGTGACCTATTAGGTTAGAAATTAAAAGAAAAGAAAACAAAAAGGTATGTAGGACAAGTCTCGCTTACCTTTGCTTTAACAGCAGCAGCTGCCAAAGCTGCAGCGGCCGCTGTGATGACATTACCCTTTTCCTTTGGATCAAAGGCAGCTGTCACCTTAGTGGCCATCATCTCATTCTTATTGTGGCCGTCAGCAGCAGCATTGACGGCACCACTTTTATCATCCATCCCATCAGGACCAGTGGTGCTGGCTTGCTGCTGCTGTTTCTGAGCAGTGGTATCGCCCTTCTCATCACTTTCAGAAGCCGCAGTTCCAGCAGCAGGAGCAGCACCAGAGCCGCTACTGCTACCACTGCTTGTGGCGGTACCTCTATCCCCGGCCGGCTGCTGGCTAGACTGGGGAGAGTTTGACTCCTGAAAATCAGATAGGTATTTATTAGAAGTACAGGTTTAAAGTGTCCATAAATGCAGCTAGTTTTGGGATTAAAACAATATTAATTCAGTTTTTATACAATAGCAAGAAAAAAAATTATTGTAAATTTGTTTTTGTAAATATAAAATGTTTACTGAATAAAATACAATTGACAAAAGAAATGTAAAAATATAACTTTTCGTTTTAACTTCTATGAAGCGCAATTCTTGATTACAAAAATATAAGATTGTATAATGAACGTGCTAATGGTTTATCTTGTGAACATGCTAATCAAAAATGACAATATTCCATCTGACTTGGAGAATAGTTTTATTATTAACTTATCTAAAGGAAAAGGTGATGCATTGGAAAGCGGCAACTATTGCAGACTGAAACTGCTTGATCAGGTCATGAAGGTAGTGGAGAGTGATAGAGAAGTACATCTGGGGGGGGGGGGTTATTGCTATTGATGACTTGCAGTTCGGCTGCTATTTTAAGTCTGACGGAGTTGCAGAAAAAATATTGGTGCTTGTGCATATCAACCCTGACATTGAAATATTTGAAGAATGTATAAACTTTATTATGTACTTACGTGTTAGCTGAAAATAAGATTGTGCAGAAAAAATTACGCAAATTCATCCAGTAGTTATTAAATTATAAGGAAAAAAAAAAAAAAAAAATGATTTTACGTACATTTTGACATTTTTGTAAACAATGGAGACCCCAAACCCCGAAATCGTGAAAATATGAGTTATCGTCCTTGACCACTGGAAAATCTAAGACACAAAATGGTGGAAATATCTACCGAGTGATAAAATCGTTTTTTATTTATAATTAAATAAATACTGGATGAATTTGCATAATTTTTGGTGTACAGTCTTTTTTTCATTTACCACGTAAGTACATAAAGTTTATACATTTCTTTAGCTATTTTATTTTTAAGAGCGGTGTAACATGTCAGGGTTGATATGCACAAGCACCAAAATATCTGTACTTTTTTTAACCTGGAAAAGCTGTTCGACCATGTTCTTTGAGCTGTGCTTTGGTGAATAAGAAGACTCAGTGTTAAGGAGTGGGTTGTGTCTTGTCCATGTCTATATACAGGGTCCACATCATTAGTGACCTGTTTGGGGTAAAGGTTGGTGTCTATCAGGGTTTAGTATTGAGTCCTTTGCTATCAATCATTGTGCTTGAGACATTATTCAGGGAATTCAGTACAGGATGCTTCTGAAACTGGTGCATGCTGATGACTTAAGGAGAGTAGAAAGTGGACCTTGGGTTTACTTTCAGCAGCCTTGTAACTCTGGCTTCCCTTTTTTTTTGTCCTTTAGTCCTCACATTCTATGAGCGATGCTTCTGACAAAGGGGGAAGAATTGCTGTTTTCTGGGTCGGGTAGTATTTTTAATTTTTTTTAAAGCTCCTTCATACCCTGTCTGAAATGATTTCCATAAAAAAAGAAATATTGCTGAATCAGAGAAATCAACCAGTGGAAAACCAACATGGAGTTGAAGAGTCTTCGGGTCAATATGGAGAAGACGAAAGTTATGATCAGTGACGCTAACCTGCATACTCTGAAAGATTCTAGCCAGTTTCTTTGTGGTGTTTACAAATCTAGTGTTGGCAGCAACTCTGTATTCTGCACAGGCTGTCGTCATTGGGTTCACAAGAGGTGGGCTGTTAGAAAGACTGATCCTTATTGTAACTATCTCTGTGGAAGATGTGCTGCTATTACTCATTCAATTAAAAGCTTTATACAGAGTTTTGTGGACAGCCTGCAGAAGTTGTGGACTCATTTTGATATCTTGGTGGTATGATCTGTGCTGATGGGAGATGTGACTTAAGTTAGATCTTGCATGGGAGCTTCTTACCATTTTAATCTGTCGTTCACTTCCACCTACTACTCGGAGTCAAGTTCACAACAGCTATGTTCATAGTGCCAAGTTACATGCAAATGAATTGCTGGGTTCCCACCAATTCATTTTTTCTGAATATGCAGAAGAATGACAGGGCTATGGTTCAGTGGATTTGTTGGGTGGGTCTTGACGACATGGTTATTTCTGACTCTGCTATTGAGGCTGAAGATGGCCAGACTGGAGTCAGCTTTGTGTTGCAACTGCCTATGGTGGTATGGACATAATGAACAAAGCTCTGGTTAGATAAATAGATGTACACATATCTGAACTGAGGGTAACCGAGGAAAAGGCAGGCCGAAGAAGACTTGGAATGACTGTCAAAAATGACCTCCAGCAATGGCACATCAGAACCAACATTAATGATATAATTTCATGGAGAAAATCACTTCGTATTGCCATGGCCAACGTACAACCTACATATGATGTGGATAAGACGCATTAAACGAAAAGAATAGTGTAAGGAGAATAACAGAATGACATCAACAAACACAAATATTCTTCCTCACATCTTGCTAAACACACTTTTTTTTCTCCATCCGATTGTTAACACAGAATGCAGATAAATGTATTTTATCTCAGATTTAAAACATTACGATACAGACTAATGAGTACATTTAGGCCATGTGGTCAATGATTATTTGTAACGTTATTTTTTTTTATCTTTTTTTTTATTTCAAATATTTTTATCCTCGACAAGAAAATCTTTCTTTTTAAAATATCACTCAATAAGTGCCGGGCCTGACATGGATGACACCACAAATAAATTTTTAAAAATAAATTAATTAATTTAAAAAAAAAAAAAATTATTTTTTTTATAAAGTACTGACATTCAAATGGCATGTGTCAAATTTTGATCCCAATCGAATTATTAGTTTACAAATTACAGTTAAGTGAAATTTTCAAAACAATGGAAAAATCTGAATTTTGTGTGTTGATAAAGCATTGCTTTCTGATGGGAAAATATACTGTTCAAGCAAAAATTCGACAGTTGTCTCAGAAACTCGTTTTGGCTGATCGTAAATTGAAGTTGTGTGAGATAGCAGAAAAGTTGAAGATATCAGAAGGCGAAAGTGTATTCACCATTTTTTCATGAACATATTTACCTCCTTGCCAGTAGGTGAGATACAAGGTCAAGTGTACTCTGGCCTACAAAAAATGCCTGAGCAGCCCTGTCAGCATTCCCAGGCGATTAGCAATAAACTAGCCCCTTCTCAGAGAGAAGGTAAAGCCTGGGTGGTGGTGGATCATCCTCGATATATATATATATATATATATATGTGTGTGTGAGTGTGTGATTAAACATTTATTCAACAGTGAGTATGTATAAAAATATACGTAAGAGTACACCGTCAAATATGTTGACAAATATAAGACTTTAAAAAAGGGTAAATAAACAAAACAAATAAAAACTGAAATAAAACAAAAATAAAAAATGCTTAACTACAACTGCCTCTTGAATAGTTCTGATATAAGGTATTATTGAAGATTCAGACTGTTAACCGTATTATGGTTGTTATATTTACAATGTTTCAACCAGTGTACTCACCAGCCTTCTTCAGGGGTCTTTTGTCATAATTAGTTACTTTTTAAAAATTTTAAACTGAATGCTTTATTTAGTCTATAAATGGTACATTTCATGTCTTTATCTCTATATAAAGTTAGGTGTGTGTATATAATTATATATATAGGATTCATTCCTAAACTAATTTCTCAATCATTACGAAAATTCAGTTTTATGCAAAGAGGGAGTGGAAGACCCTTTGTGAAAATTCATGTCAGATTTTGTGAAATTTGAACAATAGGTATTAGACATCAATTAATAGATATTTCCCAAATTTCAGTTTCTTTGGAGCATTTTAACGGGTATATGATCACAATCTCCTATTTGAAAATTCAAATATTTCAGATTTGCATTAAATCTGATCAATAGTCATTATACATCAATTAAGCAAGATTCCCTGAATTCTGAGTTTTTCTTAAGACCTCTTAAGCTTAAGCTTTAAATTTGAAACTTTTTCTAGAATCAAAATCATGTAATGTATTTTGATCAAAATTGACATGAGGATTCTAGGCATAAGGTTTACTAGCATTATATGTCAATTTTAAT
This sequence comes from Sepiola atlantica, assembly GCA_963556195.1. NCBI lineage: Eukaryota > Metazoa > Mollusca > Cephalopoda > Sepiida > Sepiolidae > Sepiola > Sepiola atlantica. Next base: position 73,465,634 of record OY744530.1, read on the forward strand.
CTTCGTAAGGAGGGAGATAAAAGTGGTACAAAGCTGTTCTGTTTGGGGAATTAATTTTACCCATCCTGGGATGCGTATTTTTCTAGTTAATTATAATATGAGTAAAGATAAATAATCATATTAGAGATGTTAAGTTTATAAAATCCACAACTTCATTCAATGACATATCGACCGGTGGATAAAAGTGTTGGTTAAGATATATATTCTAAAGTGCATTCTGCCGTGTTCAATCTTCGGTTAAAGAACTTAAAATTAACCCACTAACATGAAAGGAGAAATGTACTTCAGCGGCAGATTAAATAAATGATCCAGTCCAAAATTCTAAGATTACCAACTATGAAGGTCAGATAGTACAATCGCTGAACCCCCCCCCCCCCCCCCATCTTAACCCTTTCTCACCGTGAGGTCGGGTAGAAATCCAGGAGTTAAGATTAAAATCTCGTTCTTTGGTGGTCTCTGCATCTGTGGCAAGCAAGGGCATGTCAGGTGCGAAATTGCAAATCCATGGAAAAAGGATAACAACATTGCTTCTGCTCATGCGCAACCGCCATTCCTTTGTGTGCTCTGAGCTAAACCTTCCCCGACTGCTGGGTCTTGCCGTTCTTGATGTCAGGGTTAAAAATCTGCAATCTTGCAGATTTTTAACGAATAACTACGACCAACAAAGAGGACTTCATGCAGATCAGAATCCTTGGTTCTGTGCAGAAGTCAGATTCTAGAAAAATCAAAAACTGCTGCTGCAACATTGTGCCGATAACAATCAAGATAAGGATAACAGTCGGAAATATGTAAATAACTTCAGCCTCGGTAGAATTTTTTTAAGCAAATATTTGACATATATATATAGTATACATTATTATACAAACATTATTGGCTACATATGTGCATACATGTTTCAGTTGTGACTTTATTCCAATACAGTCTGAGGATGCTGGACTTGGAATAAAATCACAGCTGAAACATCTATGCACATATGTAGCCAATAATGTTTATATAAATAAAAACAGATACTATAATACAGCTCTATTTGCTATTGAGCACTATCTTATAAATACCGTAGTTTCATTGGATTAACATCTAGGAAAAAACAACCATACAAGCACTATCTATATATATATATATATATATATATATAATGTGAAACGAATTCATACAGGATTCCTGGAAACTGATGAGAGCAACATTTCTCAATAAGTAAATTAAAAAATGTTCAGCTTTAAAAAAAAAAAAAAAAAAAAAAAAAAAGGAATAAAAGTGATGATTGAAAGGAGTTGTCTGACGGAGGTTTACATCATTGGTGAGAGGTAAGATACTTACTTCCTCCTTTTCTTCTTTCTTGTCAGACTTTTTATCTGTAGCATCAGTTTCCATGGCTTCTTCAGACTAAAACAAAACCAAACCAAACAAAAAAAGAATGCTTATTTGAAAAATTTAAAAACTTAAGATTACTTGTCTCATTTTATTTGGATTCTTGTGAGTATATGAGCATAATAATCCGACAAGTGGTCGGTTCTCATGGTACCAGTCAACCAATTCTTATTTTGGTTTGCTGGTGTAGGATATCAAACAAGTTGATAGCGTTTGTATATTCTTCTTGGATCAATGTGTTTTATATTAAGAACCAAAGAAATTAATGTGAAACAAGGTAAAAGTTTAAGTGAAACCAAAAAAACTGAAAATAAATATAAAATAAAATTAAAATAAAACTTTTTAAAAAATGGTGAACGCTGACAGAAATCAGAGAAAATAAAAATCATTCCCCTCAACACACAGGATATTGAGATTTATAATGTTAAAAAAAAAGTTCATTTTTTTTTTTATTTGAATTTTTTGTTTATAATGATTATTCATTTTTTCTAGTAATGCAGTAGAGAACCAAGATCAATGGAGAAAATTGTTTTATAAATCTTTCTCCATTGGTCTTCTTTTTTTTTTTTTTTAACTACATTAATAGCAAAAAGAAAAAAAACAAACTTCAATTGATTATTATAGATGAAACTTGTATTTTTTTTTTATTAAGTCTTTTTCTTTTAAATTAATATTTTGATTTAAATTAAAAAGAATTTTTTTTTCAAATTTGAAAATGATCTGCAAAGTGTTTAAATTTCCCTGACCTTGATCTCATAACGGCAGCATCAAACACATAAGCAACAACGGAAATGAAGATCATAGATTTCTTTTTCTTTTATATTCTTCCTTTACCTCTTTCTATCCACTTTCTGCACACAAATATTGAACTTGACAAATTATGGTAGCCGTTACAAATCAGTGATTGCCAGAAAAATACATTAGAATTTTGGGAAGAAAAAGTTGTATCAATTCATTGAATGAAATGTATTAACGCGTTGGATTGTCTTTTTTTAACTGTTAACTTTCATATTGCATTTATTATTTGTGGATTTTGGTGTCTCATGTGTTTTGTCTCAACCCCATGTTTTTTGTAACAGATTTGTATGAGCGCATAATGCTTCCTCTTTTTTGTTTCCGTTTCGTGCTTTAAATCTACTTCAACAAGATTTCATTAAAAATCCAAAGTTCTTACAAAATAATAAAACAATCATAAATGTTGCAAGAAAATAAACCTACCAAAGACTTATCTTCCTTCTGATCCTCCTTCATATCTGCCTCTTCAGGAATATTTTGCTTTGCCATATCTGGTTCAGCAGGTTCAGCTGGAAATACACATGACATGTTTGAAAGAAACTCGTGAAAAAAAAAAATCCTTTTGTTATTTTACAAAATAGGCCCAAGATTTATTTAGGAATGTTTGCAAGGTAAAAAAGTCCTCTTGCTTAAAAAACACAAGAAACGTACATTTTTATTTGATAAAAAGGAACAAGAAGAATTTCACTATAAAAAAAAAATGGAATGTGATTGAATATAGGAAAATATTCTTTCATCAAAATCCATATGCAGGAATGTAGGAATTCTTTTGTAATTTACATTTTGGTGGAAGGTAAAAAAAGAGGTAGGGGATGAATGACTGAGAAACAAAAGGTAGGGGATGAATGACAGAGAAACAAAAGGTAGGGGATGAATGACAGAGAAACAAAAGGTAGGGGATGAATGACAGAGAAACAAAAGGTAGGGGATGAATGACAGAGAAACAAAAGGTAGGGGATGAATGACAGAGAAACAAAAGGTAGGGGATGAATGACAGAGAAACAAAAGGTAGGGGATGAATGACAGAGAAACAAAAGGTAGGGGATGAATGACAGAGAAACAAAAGGTAGGGGATGAATGACAGAGAAACAAAAGGTAGGGGATGAATGACAGAGAAACAAAAGGTATGGGATGAATGACTGGGAAACAAAAGGTAGGGGATGAATGACGGAGAAACAAAAGGTATGGGATGAATGACTGGGAAACAAAAGGTATGGGATGAATGACTGGGAAACAAAAGGTATGGGATGAATGACTGGGAAACAAAAGGTAGGGGATGAATGACAGAGAAACAAAAGGTATGGGATGAATGACTGGGAAACAAAAGGTATGGGATGAATGACTGGGAAACAAAAGGTAGGGGATGAATGACGAGGAAACAAAACGTAGGGGATGAATGACAGAGAAACAAAAGGTATGGGATGAATGACAGAGAAACAAAAGGTAGGGGATGAATGACTGAGAAACAAAAGGTATGGGATGAATGACTGGGAAACAAAAGGTAGGAGATGAATGACTGAGAAACAAAAGGTATGGGATGAATGACTGGGAAACAAAAGGTATGGGATGAATGACTGAGAAACAAAAGGTATGGGATGAATGACTGAGAAACAAAAGGTATGGGATGAATGACTGAGAAACAAAAGGTATGGGATGAATGACTGAGAAACAAAAGGTATGGGATGAATGACTGAGAAACAAAAGGTATGGGATGAATGACTGGGAAACAAAAGGTAGGGGATGAATGACTGGGAAACAAAAGGTAGGGGATGAATGACTGAGAAACAAAAGGTAGGGGATGAATGACTGAGAAACAAAAGGTATAGGATGAATGACTGAGAAACAAAAGGTAGGGGATGAATGACTGAGAAACAAAAGGTATGGGATGAATGACTGAGAAACAAAAGGTAGGGGATGAATGACTGAGAAACAAAAGGTAGGGGATGAATGACTGAGAAACAAAAGGTAGGGGATGAATGACTGAGAAACAAAAGGTAGGGGATGAATGACAGGGAAACAAAAGGTAGGGGATGAATGACTGGGAAACAAAAGGTAGGGGATTAATGACAGAGAAACAAAAAGTAGGGGATGAATGACTGAGAAACAAAAGGTAAGGGATGAATGATCGAGAAACAAAAGGTATGGGATGAATGACTGAGAAACAAAAGGTATGGGATGAATGACTGGGAAACAAAAGGTAGGGGATGAATGACTGGGAAACAAAAGGTAGGGGATGAATGACTGGGAAACAAAAGGTAGGGGATGAATGACTGGGAAACAAAAGGTAGGGGATGAATGACAGGGAAACAAAAGGTAGGGGATGAATGACAGAAACAAAAGGTAGGAGATGAATGACAGAAACAAAAGGTATGGGATGAATGACAGAGAAACAAAAGGTAGGGGATGAATGACTGGGAAACAAAAGGTAGGGGATGAATGACAGGGAAACAAAACGTATGGGATGAATGACAGAAATAAAAGGTAGGAGATGAATGACAGAGAAACAAAAGGTATGGGATGAATGACAGAGAAACAAAAGGTAGGGGATGAATGACTGAGAAACAAAAGGTAGGGGATGAATGACTGGGAAACAAAAGGTAGGTATGGTGGTTTGGTAGTTTTGTTTTACGGCATATCAACCCTTTTTGGGTTATTTAATGCCGAATCTGGTCATTATAGTAAAAGTTTTTATGCTTCAAGTTCTTTATATCTTCAAATGTTTAATCATCGTTTTTGGTTTGGTAGTTTTGTTTTACGGCATATCAACCCTTTTTGGGTTATTTAATGCCGAATCTGGTCATTATAGTAAAAGTTTTTATGCTTCAAGTTCTTTATATCTTCAAATGTTTAATCATCGTTTTTGGTTTGGTAGTTTTGTTTTACGGCATATCAACCCTTTTTGGGTTATTTAATGCCGAATCTGGTCATTATAGTAAAAGTTTTTATGCTTCAAGTTCTTTATATCTTCAAATGTTTAATCATCGTTTTTGGTTTGGTAGTTTTGTTTTACGGCATATCAACCCTTTTTGGGTTATTTAATGCCGAATCTGGTCATTATAGTAAAAGTTTTTATCCTTCAAGTTCTTTATATCTTCAAATGTTTAATCATCGTTTTTGGTTTGGTAGTTTTGTTTTACGGCATATCAACCCTTTTTGGGTTATTTAATGCCGAATCTGGTCATTATAGTAAAAGATTTATGCTTCAAGTTCTAAAAATAAAATAAAAAAGGGGAGGGAGAAAGGGAGAGGGGCTGTTGTTTTTGTTTTTGGTTTTGTAGAACATAATTAAGTTTTACAAAAAAAAAAAAAAAAAAAAACGTCAATGTAGGTGAATTTCGTCTCAGGGAGCCACAGGGCAGCCTGATCTGGTATCACCAGACAAAAGGTAGGGGATGAATGACTGGGAAACAAAAGGTAGGGGATGAATGACTGGGAAACAAAAGGTAGGGGATGAATGACAGGGAAACAAAAGGTAGGGGATGAATGACTGGGAAACAAAAGGTAGGGGATGAATGACAGGGAAACAAAAGGTAGGGGATGAATGACAGGGAAACAAAAGGTAGGGGATAAATGACTGGGAAACAAAAGGTAGGGGATGAATGACTGGGAAACAAAAGGTAGGGGATGAATGGCTGGGAAACAAAAGGTAGGGGATGAATGGCTGGGAAACAAAAGGTAGGGGATGAATGACTGAGAAACAAAAGGTATGGGATGAATGACTGAGAAACAAAAGGTATGGGATGAATGACTGAGAAACAAAAGGTAGGGGATGAATGACTGAGAAACAAAAGGTATGGGATGAATGACGGGGAAACAAAAGGTAGGGGATGAATGACTGGGAAACAAAAGGTAGGGGATGAATGACAGAGAAACAAAAGGTAGGGGATGAATGACTGACTAACAAAAGTTAGGAGATGAATGACAGGGAAACAAAAGGTAGGAGATGAATGACAGGGAAACAAGGGAGTGGAGTGAGTGGGGTGAAATGAAGAAGTGGAGAAGGAGAATGAAAGTGGGTGGAGAGAAAATGAAGATAAGGGAAGGGGTGGAAGGAAATGAAGAATGGGGACGGGGTGGAGGGAAATGAAGAATGGGGACGGGGTGGAGGGAAATGAAGAATGGGGACGGGGTAGGAGGGAAATGAAGATAAGGGGCGGGTAGGAGGGAAATGAAGATAAGGGGCGGGTAGGAGGGAAATGAAGATAAGGGGACGGGTAGGAGGGAAATGAAGATAAGGGGACGGGTAGGAGGGAAATGAAGATAAGGGGACGGGTAGGAGGGAAATGAAGATAAGGGGACGGGTAGGAGGGGAAATGAAGATAAGGGGACGGGTAGGAGGGGAAATGAAGATAAGGGGACGGGTAGGAGGGGAAATGAAGATAAGGGGACGGGTAGGAGGGGAAATGAAGATAAGGGGCGAGTGAGGGGAAATGAAGATAAGGGGCGAGTGAGGGGAAATGAAGATAAGGGGCGAGTGAGGGGAAATGAAGATAAGGGGCGAGTGAGGGGAAATGAAGATAAGGGGCGAGTGAGGGGAAATGAAGATAAGGGGCGAGTGAGGGGAAATGAAGATAAGGGGCGAGTGAGGGGAAATGAAGATAAGGGGCGAGTGAGGGGAAATGAAGATAAAGGGGGAGTGTTTGTTTGTTGGGTTTTAACGACTTTTCAAGGTCATCTCAGGTTAAACTTTTTTTTTTCTTTTTAAATTTAATATTGTACAAGTTAGTTTCTTTGAGAAACCCTTTTATTTGAGACGGGGCTATATTTTCAAATAATCTTTTAATATTAGTTGCCTTGTAGTATTTACTGCGTATATGTGTATATTTTTTGCATTTAAGTAATATGTGTTTTATTGTTTGTCTTTCATTGCAGTAGTTACACCGAGGCTCTTCCTCTCCTCCCAGTAGGTGTATGTGGGTCAGTCTTGTGTGGCCAATACGTACACGTGTCAACACTGTGTCCTCCTTTTGGTTGGTCGTCATATTTTGGTTTTCTGTTCCAACTATAGATCGATGTTCGTACAACTTGTTTTGAGGGAAGGTGTTCTATATTTCTTGCCATTTTGATTTCATGTGCTCCTTAACTTTTCCTTTGAAATCTGTGTATGGGATTTTGATATTACTTATTTCTTTGTTAAGGGCTTTTTTGGCTAATTTGTCCACTCTTTCGTTGCCTTTAATACCTACATGGCTTGGTATCCAGGCCATGATTACTTCCTTTTGTGTTTGCATTAAGTTATGTTTTTCCAGTATATTGGAGATATAAGGGTGGTACGATCTCTTTTCTTCTAAAGCAATGAGGGAAGATAAGGAGTCTGAATATTATGAACTTTTTTTCTGGAATTTCCCTTATAAGATCAATTGCCATGTTTATTGCTTTCATTTCGGCAGTAAAGATTAAAGCGTCGTTGGGTAGCCTTATAGTTTTTTGTTTGTAGACGCTATAGACTGCTGCTCCCACTTTTCCCTCGTCTTTAAAACCCATCTGTATAAATTGCTATATGTGTTGCGTATTGTTCCTTAAGTGCTCCAAATCGGTATTGATATTCGTTTTCAGGTGTTAATTTTTATTTTTTTTATTTCCTGTCTCATTGTGAGGTCTATTTTCAGTTTAGCCAGCATTTATGGTGGTATATTAGAGTTTGTCCATCGCGCTATGTTGTCAGGGTTATTGTTAATTTGGGAGATGGCTTCTTTAATGCGTATTCCTAAAGGACGTATGACTGAGGGTTTACTGATGTAAAAGTGGTTGTATTGTGATGTGAATATTTTTTTATCTGTTGGGTTATCAGGGTCATTTTGGATTTTTAACATATACTGAAACGATAGCTTTTCCCATCTTAGATGTAATGGGAGTTCATTGGCTTCTACATGGAGACTTTGCATAAGAGAGGTACGAAAGGCATTCAGACATAATCTTAGTCCTTGATTTTGTATGGGTTTTAGTCTTTTAAGGTATGACTCATGGGTTGCATTATAGATTATACAACCATAATCTAATTTTGATCTAATCAATGCTCTATATATGAGTAACTTCATTTTACGATCCGCTCCCCAGTCAGTTTTTGATATGATTTTTAAGAGATTTAAGCTTTTAATACATTTTTGTCTTAAGTACTCTATGTGGTCCTTGAAATTCAATTTGCTATCAAGAATGAGTCCTAAATATTTGGTTTGTTGAACTATTGGTATGTTGGTATCATATTTTGAGTTGCGGATCAGGGTGTAGTGCTCTTTTGCTACAGAAATGTATGCATACTGTTTTGTTTTTAGAAAATCTAAATCTGCCCATTTTTCTATTTTATTAATGCAGTTTTGCATCTTCCTTTCTGCTATTGACACGTGTGGGGATGACAAGGCAATCGAAAAGTCATTCACAAATAGAGATTTCTCAAATTCAGGATTGACCTCCTGGATAATACTATTTATTTTTATTATAAAAAGGGTCACTGATAAAATGCTTCCCTGGGATACTCCCATCTCTTTTCTGTGTAATTTGGACATCATTGTTCCGTTTCTAACTCGGAAAATATGATTTGAGAGAAAGTTTTGTATAAATGTGGTTAGTCTACCTTTTAGGCCTATGTTGTATATGTCTTTTACAATTCCATGTTTCCATGTAGTGTCGTAGGCCTTCTCTAGGTCGAAAAAAAAACTGATAACATGATGACGCCGAGCGAAGCAATCACTGATAAAGGTTTCAAGTCGTAATAGTTGATCGATGGTACTTCGGTTTTATCGAAAACCACTTTGGTACTTGGATATATACTGATATTTCTCGATATACCACTTCAATCTCTCATTCACCATTCTCTCCATTGTCTTACATAAACAGCTAGTTAGTGAAATAGGTCGATAGTTTGTTGGGTTTGATGGATCTTTTCCAGATTTCGGTATTGGTATGATTATTGCTTCCCGCCATGTTTCCGGAAAGCTGCCTGTGTACCAAATCTGATTGAAAATTTCTAGTAGTATTCTTAGAGGTGTTGCTGGTAATTGTTTCAGAAATTGATAGTGTATATCATCTGGTCCTGTTGCTGTATCATGGGATTTTCTGAGAGAGTCTTTCAGTTCAGTGATAGTAAATGGGATGTTGTAATTTTCTGTATTGTCTGATGTGAAGTTAAATTTTTGCTTTTCAGCATTGTTCCTAAGTTTTTGAAATGTAGGATCGCACTGTTTGCTCGAGGAGTGGTTTTCAAATTTTTCCGCCAACAGGTTGGCAATATCTTCCCTTTCTGTACATTTTTCTCCATTTGTTTTTTTTTAAGTGAAATTTGGATGCAGTCCTCTTCCCATTAATTTTCCTTGTCATATCCCATACTTTCTTTATTGGAGTGTTGGTGTTTATCTTAGAGATATATTGTTTCCAGGCTTCTCTTTCGCTTTCTTTGATTATGTGCCTTGCGTTCGCGCGGGTTTGTCAATATTTTTGTAAATTACTTGGTGGTAGAGTTTGTTTCAAACATTCTTTTGACTTTTTTACGTTTTTGATGGCTTCTTTACATTCTGTATTGAACCAGGGTTTTTGTTTGTTATGTGAGGTTATTGAAGATTTCGGGATTGTTTCTGTTGCTATCTCTGTTAGAATATTTGTCAGTCTTGTGATTGGATTTGGTTCTTTGAGAATTTCTTTTTTTAATTAGGGATGTACAGAGGTCATGAAATTTAGGCCAGTTGGCTTTGTGTATTTGCCACTGGGGTATTTTGTCCTGTAATTGGTTTATTGGTATCTATTAATATAGGTGTGTGGTCACTTCCACATTGATCATCGTGGATTCTCCAAATAAAATCCATGAAGATGGTAGGAGAGCAGATTGATAGGTCGATGGCCGACATTGACCGTGTTCTTGGGTGTATGTATGTGTAGTTTTTGTTGTTTAGCAAACATAGATCTGTTGTTTCAAGTATTGTTTCTATGATTTTACCATTTGGGTTGGAATCGTTACCTCCCCAGATTTCACTATGGCCATTGAAGTCTCCCACTAATAGGAAGGGTGTCTGAAATTGGTTTATCAAATTACTTAGATCGTTTTTGGTAAGCTTATATTTTGGAGGAATGTATAATGAACATATTGTTAATGTGCAGTGGAGTGTAGTTTTTACTGCTATTGCCTGTAGGTGCGTGTTTAGTTGTAGTAGCTCATGAGGTATTGATTTTTTTTATCAGAATTGAGGAGCCACCTATTGGTCTATTATCTATCATTGACCTATTTGTTTTGTTGTATATATTGTATCCCTTAAAGGATATATTATCCGATTCCTTTAGGTATGTTTCTTGTAAGCAAACCATTTTTAGGTTGGTGTTCATCATGAGATGTTTGATTTCTTCATAGTTTGCCTTAATTCCTCGTCAGTTCCATTGCAGAATATTTGCATTCTTATGATTAGTCATGTTTGGAATTTTTTTTCTTGGGGGGGGGGGGGGGGGTTATAGAGTCGGGTTTCTTTTTTGTTTGACTTTGATTTATATGCCAGATGTTTTCCTGTCTCCATACTTTCCAGGGTTTCAAATTTGTTTTTTATTGGGGTATTTTTGGATCTTGAGGTTGATCTTGATTTTCTGGTTGACGTTTCTTTTTGGGTTTCCTTACGAGGAGATTTTTGTGGAGTCTTAGCTGATGGGGCTATTTCATGAGTGGAGGACTTCGATTTCTCCTTGTTTGGTTTTGTTTGTTTTTTGGTTGGTAGTTTGTTTTCAGTAACTGTTTTAATGATATTTTTCATTTCTTAAATTAATGTTCTCATCTCATTTAAAAGTTGTATTATTATATCAGGTTTTATTTCGGTTTGGTTGTATATTTGGTTTGTTTGTTGGTTTGTATTTGGTATGTGACTTTTGGTTATTTCTGAGTATTTCGATTTTTCAATTATTTTAGTGAGGGTAAATGAAGATATGGGGCGAGTGAGGGGTAATGAAGATAAGGGGCGAGTGAGGGGTAATGAAGATAAGGGGCGAGTGAGGGGTAATGAAGATAAGGGGCGAGTGAGGAGAAACAAAATGGGAGAGATGTGGTGGGATCACAAATTAAATGAGTGAAAAGTGCGACATTCTGACAGTGGTGTCAAGGAGATGCAAGAATATTTTTTTTTTACAAAAAAATATATCTATATAAATACATACAAAAGAACAAAAAAATAAAACAGGTAAAATATGAATCTTCAAAACGATAAAGATATACACAACTGTTCATTTTTGCATGTGCATTTTGTATATTGAAGAAATAAGGAATTGCTTACCATTCTCATCTTTGGTTGTACCAGCAATGCCACTTCTATCCAACCCAAAGTTGGCATCCACATTTTTGCCCTCTTTTATAGCTTCTTCAACTACTTTCATATGAGCGTTAGTTAGGGCTGGAGGAACTTCATCCTTTAGCTTATTAAACTCACCTGGGGAAGAAAAAAAAGAAAAAGGAAATTAAAAATAATGTAGTGCAATCAGAAATCAAAATGAGTTACTATTTATGTAACAAGATCATCTATTATATAAAGTTGTCCTCTGTATCTAAAACTGAGAAACCACCAAAGATACACTTACAAACTTTGTATATTCTGATTCAGTATGACCATGAGCAGGTTATGGTAAAAAAATTAACTGCAATATTCATTCACTTGAGGTTACCAAGGAATAAATTAGTGATTGTGGAGTCAGAAAAATGTATTCTTTCATTCAAGTGAAAATAACTTTAAAATTTCAAAGTTATTACTTCTGAACAAATCAAAAGATAAAATAATAGAACTTCAAAAATAATTGGTAATATTAAAGATCAGGGTTCCGGGTGCTAATTTTTATTGAGATACATATGAAAATGGCAGTTTAAAATAAAATAACAAGAAAACTTATAGATATATCAATGAAAAATATTAGTGTACACCAAAAATTACAGAAATAATTGAGTAGAATTTTAATAAAAAATAAAATTAATTTACTATTCAGAGCCAATGAACTCTGAACCACAAAACCGCATGGCGTCTTGATATTTGAAGAAGGGAGATAATCTTCTACAATGCGCTGGCTTGACACAAATGTCGTTTGGAATTCGTTGACTCCAAATAGTAAATCAATTATTATTTTTTATTAAAATTCTACTCAATTATTTTCCGTAAGTTTTGATGTACACTAATATTTTTCACTGAGTATATCCATGTTTTCCTGTTATTTATTTTGAACTGTCATATTTTGCATGTATCTCAATAAAAATAAGCACCGAGTTCATTTATTCATTTCAACAGACATTAAGAGATTTTGAAGAGATAATATAAACATAGGTTTTTAAAATATATATGCTTGATCAGTTTGAACAATAACTAATGAACTGTCGAAATAATATACTTTATTTGCATATTAAATTTAAACTATCAGTAATGTGGATTCGGATATATTTTATCAGTTTTTTTTTTTCATATTAAAAAAAATTCTAAAAGACTACCGTTGGGTGCAATGTGATGAAAATTTAAAAAAGAATGTATGGATAAAAATTTAATTCACTCTGACTTAAAATAATCAAGAAAGGTTACACATTACTTGAGGGAATATGCTTTAAGAGTTAACGATAAAAAATAATTGCCTGAATGCTAAAGGTTTCTATAATATGATCGAGAAGTTTTCACCCCAGATTCATTTGTCTCCCCATATATATATGAAAGTAGATATTTCATTGGTTGAGTTTAATAAAGTGATTGAGAAGTCAAGATAGATTGATCGGGGGGTGCTTGGGTCATATTTTTAACTACATAAACAGTGAGCCGAAACAAATACCAAAATGACTAATATGAAAATTGTTATGCTGAAATCTAGCAAACGCCTTAATGAATAAATGTTATTTTGATCAGCCAGACATTTTAAGAGCAAGAATGACTTCCCTTTAGGAAAAACTGCATGATGCAATCAGAAAAAAATCAGCCATTGCTGTTCACAGCAGGAAAACAATCTCCAAACACCCCAAACTTTATCACACATCCAGCGGTTATAGTTACGATCAGAATTGATGCTGATAAAGCATTGCTAATTGTTCACTCTGTCTTTCTCATCTTTTTTCTCCCTTCATACCTACATACACATGCCTCCTCAGGAAGATAAGAGAAATGCTATTTACCTAACGCTGCTTTAGCAGCAGCAGAAGCAACACGGGTATCAACAACAGATGCCAAGAAAGCCACAGTAGACATAACTGGGTTGCCAGTTTGGGAGAATGGGATGGGCTGGTAAGCCAAAGGGCCAATACTGCCAAAATCTTCCTCAAGGTACGGATCCTCAATGGGAAGTCGAAGGAATTGTAAGATACATTCATCTTGTGTCCGACTGCCAACATGCTCAGCCACTTTGTTCCAATCATCCTTGTACATCTCCATTGCTTCCAGCAACAACAGTAGCTCCTGGTTGGTCCATTCACGTGTTCTGGTTGCTGCACCTTTGTCCTGAGATTTTAAAAATAAAACAATTTTGCACATTTATGAAAATCTACAATACTTTTTATGTAAATGCAAAAAGGATGTATCAGCTCGTCAGCAATACCTGATTGTTCTTGTATTGATTCTAATTGCCTACCAACAGTATTTTTTAAACAATGATAGGTAAATAAAGAATATATATATATATATATATATATATATATACTAGCAAAAAGCTACCTGCCCTCTGGGCAATAATTTACCTAGCTGTAGCCTCATTTACAGAAAAACAAAGAAACAATTTTCATTTCATAATTTGAAGAAAAATGACAAAAAGATGATTATCATGGTGCTATTTGATATATTCCAATGTTGAGAAAATTTACTGTGTATGTACATAGTCACATTTTATTAATTAGGAAAAAAAACCCACAAAAGGTTATTTTATATGGTGTTTTCGATATTCAAAGTTGAGGGATTTGATTCTGTAATTCCCATTAAAAACTGGTTATGTAATGTAATGAATAAACAAAAAGCGGAACGTCAATTGGTCAAATAAAACAATTATATATTCCTGAGTAATTTGAAAGGATTACTTTGTGTTTTTGCTGTTATTATTAAAGATAGAAAAAAAAAAAAATAATGAATATTTTTTCAAAATATGATTTTTTTTTTGTAATTTCTAAACTACAAAATAAAAAAAAATTAAAAAAAAATAAAAAAAGATAGGGGGGGGGGACTTTTTCATGGCAAATGTAATACATCAACAACAAATTTAGTTTTAAAAATAATACTATCTATTTAATTAAAACTATGTTAAATGCAGAGTTTCTTTTGTTAAGAAAACTATTCCAAGTTAATCAAATTTGCTGGTGTGTGTAAACGTACTCATGCCTAAACTTAACCGAAAGTTATTTGAATTTCAAAATAATCTAACCGGAAGTTATAATGTTTAACCTTTTTTCATTAAATCGTTTTAACATTATTATTAGTAATATTATTTAAGAAAACTATTGTATATATATATATAGGAGAACAAAACTACATATGAATCCTACAGAATATTAATTTATTAGATACTGTTTATAAAATAAGTATGTGAATGAAGCATATGGATAGCGGATAGCAGTGTTTTTTTTAGGTCCGATCACTATATACAAGGTATTTGAAAATATTTTGTTGTATCATTGAATTAAATAAGCCTAAAGGTGTTTTGATATAAATATAGTTTGGATAAATGAAAAACAATTCACATTTCTGGTACCAAAGGTACATAAACTTTTTTTTTTTTTTTAATTTATGCATCCTTCATTCCGATATAATTTTATATGCTAACTACCATATTGCAGAATGGTTTTTAAGTGTAGTGTTTTAATAACATTAATATTATTGTTATAATTAGTATTATTATTTGATATGCAAATTACCATATCAAATTGTAGTCTTAAAGGTAATATTTTATTATCATTTATTTATTTATATATATATATTGATGAAATAATAACTGAATTGTTTCTACATTAGTGGTCATTTGATCAGTTCCACTGAAGAGCCATGAATTTTATAACTGTTCTGTTTTTAAATCTCCAAAACAGTTACATGATAAACAGCTGATGATCCCCGTTTAATATTTCACAATTTAAGTTAAGGTCTCCTGTTTTTGTTTTGCTGTTATATACTTGACTCCTTTTGCATTTGTAAATTTTCCAGCGGTAAGTCGACTTATGTGAGTGCTAAGTTTACGATATTTTGGATTTAGTATCCTTAGGAATTTAAACTGTATTTTCTCTCTGTTTAAAATGACTCAAAGCTTCTTTAGACTTATATATATATATATATATATATATATATGGTGATTGGAAAGTAACACCCTATACGTGTAAGTTATACTTGTAAGTTATTACTGGAATATAATTCTTACAAGAAATGAATGGAGGGGGGCAAGAGTTATGAATTATTTTTTCCTTTAGTCCTCACATTTCATGAGCAATGTTTTTTGGGAAAAAATGCTTTTTTCTGGGTCGGCCACTGGTTTCAATACTCTCATAGTATATTCATCACCATTCATTTGTCAATCTATCCATCTTGTTGACCCTAATCTTCGAGTGGGTTTTTAGCCTTGATAAGTGTTGACTCATGAGTAAAAAAAAAAAAAAAAAAAAAAAAAAGAAGTTCCTTATGAAATCAGTTGATGCGGTTTCAGGCAACTTTAGAAGCTGGTGCCGATTGCTGGCACCCATATCGAATTTTAGAATTAAACCCCATGCTATACACTTTCTTATAAAAATTATTTTTCAGTAATAAATTATGAGCACTTAATAGGAACTTACTTTCCAATAATCCTATATATATATATATATATATATATATATATATATACAAAATGTGAACTCACTATTATATAATAATAGATAAAAGAGGAAAATACAATAGAATTTGTAAAAAGGATTTTTATAGTGAAAATGTACAAATAATATGTCTAGTAAGTGACATTGATTTACCTTCAGAGCTTTCTTAGCATAAAGGTCAGTTCTAAGGCCAAAGTTGGAGATGTCCTTCTTGTCTTCACCATCTTTCTCTTTGCTCTTATCGTTAAAATTCACGATTTGCTGAGCAGCAGATGGCTAAAAAAAAAAAAAAAAAAAAAAAAAAAAATTTAAAAGCTGAACACATTAAATTGAAAATATAAAAAAGCTTCGACAACATTGCATCTATAGAAAATGAGGGTTTATGCTATAGCAAGAGGTCCAGAATAAGATCACCAACAAACGTATAGTAATGATGTGCTCTTTAATATTTATCTTCTAAATTAATTCATATTTTTTGTTGTTTAACGGCATATCACCTCTATTATTGTTGTTACAAATGCATTCAGCCGAGTCAAGTTAAGTCAGCCCCTTCCACATTCCGAATCATGGCGGCCCATGTACAATGATCCCGAGCAAGATCGCACAAAATGGACAACCAATCAGGATTCCACTGTCGAAGGCAGACCACCTTTGGACCGGAGGGCTCAGCAAAGTCTTTGATGGTTGTTGTTGTTACTGAGGACCTGGACAGCAACCATCAAAGACTTGTAACCGTCCAGACTTACTAAAGAACAAATTTTACTTTCCTTCATCAGTAAATAAATTCAAAATAAAAACAGTATTTATACTTAATCACAGTTCAATTAAGAAAGTATCATTTTTGAGACTTATGAAAAAGCAATCAACATCTTTATCTATTGTACCACATGTCATTGAACACGTAAACGCATCGATTAACAATCAGTTCTAAGGAGCAGTCTTCTCTCTAGGGGTTGGAGGTTCAATCCTTACTACAGGCGATAATATCCAAGAATAAGATAATTAATACTTCTAACTTTCTCATGGCTGACGGAATGAGAACAATCTACCCTAGGGGATTAAATAAATGGTTCAGTTTAAAATTTCATATAGATTCCGGAGTATGACAAAGATTCTCAAGTTCGAAAAGATGCACCTGGTTATATCGGCCGAAATGTTTTGAAAATAACTAAGATGAGAATAAGTAGTCTGAATAATCCAAATTATCAATCCTACACAAGTTTCTTTGCTATTTTTTTTTTTTTTAAATTAAAGTATATGCTATTGTTTAAACTAAATCTAAGCATCATAGATTAAAAAAAAAAAATGAATAAAAAAATGAAAGAAAAAAAAGGGGGGGGGGGTCCTTTGAACAAAAACGGACCCTTACCCCGAAATTATATTTGTCTTGTTACACTTTGAGCCATCATGGCCAATGTGCAACCCACATCTGACGTGGAAAAGACACGTTAAACGAAGAATGCAAAGAGCGGCCATTTAATATGCTTTTAAGGAGTGCAGTTAAAAGGAAGTCTTAATAAATTATTAGAAGATGCCCCATCAGCAAAACAAAAACAATTGAAATGATTTAGTTTCTAAAGAATTTTTAGACATACCTGTACAGTCTTAGCAGGGTTGACTGGTTGCAGCCCAGAGGGAGTATCTGCCAGAATGTGGAAGTGTGATGTTGGAGGTGGTCCCATTGGTGTTGGACGATTGTCTGCATCCACCTGATAATTAATCAGTCCCCACTGCTCAAGGAATGCATGTACCCTAAAAGGGGGAAATAAATGACAGCATGGAAGAGGCATAATTAATTTTGAAGATTTAATTACAAATTTATATGAAAAAAAAACTGTTTTAAATGATTAAAACATTTAATATTTTAGAAATCAACAAATTTTAGATTATGATAAAGTTATTAAATGTCAAATAGAAGGAATTATCAAAACTGTCAAGAGTCCGTTACCTCATGATGGCACAAACATCCCCAGCCAAGTTACGTCGGCAAGCGGTGCTGGTCAGATACTCTTGGGGATTCAGTCGGTATGTATCAAGCATGAAATTTCGATATGCCATGAAACTGAAAATACAAAAACGAGAAAAGTTAAAGATAATAACACAGAAAAAAAATTAAAATTAAATCATAAAAAAAAATTATACAAAAAAAAGTAAATAAAAAATTAACAATTGCTTGATTTTATTAAATAAGCTTTTTTAAAATATATTTTCCTATGCAATAGTAAAACAAGAAAAAAAAAAGAAAAAAGCTGAACTTTTTTCGAGAGGAAAGATAGGAAAAGAAGTAACGAAAATAAAGAGAAGTGTTAAAAACAGAGCAATGGGTGAGGAGTCAGGAGATGGGAGGAGTAGACTCTGGAGCTGTCTTCTTCATTTCTGGTTTTAAAGATATTTCGGTGCTTATACAGCTGAAAGCACATGAAAAACACATTTCCAAATAAAAACTCTTTGATATACTTACGTATCAGGCAAATATAAGCATCCTCACTAAAAATTAGAAAAAATTATCAAGTAGAATTTTAATTAAAAGTAAAATTCAGTTTTATCGTATTTTGCCGATCCGCCATTCATTATTACGTGTTTAAAGGACAGACTGACTTATCTCCCCCTGCTTTATGGATATTCTGCTCGTATCAATGGCGGATCGGCAAAATACGATAAAATTGATTTTGATTTTTAATTAAAATTCTAATTGATAATTTTTCCTAATTTTTGGTGTAGATACCTAATTTTGCCTGATATGTAAGTATATCAATGAGTTTTCCTGTTAATTTATTTGGAACTACGATTTTCACTTCGACTTTCAGAAGCTTATACGCACCGATATTTCTAAAAGCTTTACAAGCCAAAACATTTAATAACATTAGAGAATGAGAGAATATAATAGAAATAGATCATTCAAAAGATTCATAAAATAAAAAGAAAAGAGAGCAAACGGGAGAAGAACTCACATTTCTGGTGTTTTTGATTTGTTCTTGGCATTAAAGAATTCTGGAAGAGCTCGTCTTTCTATCGCATGAATGCTGTTGTAGTCAAACCAAGCAGCATAGCTAGGGATGATAATCTGATGCGTCTGCTCAGTAACATTGTCCTCAGATTCATCTTTCTTCTCTTTCTTATTCGCCTCCTCTGGAACAGGGGATGCGGCACAGGAGCCTTTGCTGTCTTCTCGCTCATACTTATAAAAAATAAAAATTATATACAAAATAAATACAAAAAAAAAAAAAGATATAACAGTTTAACGATTCCATAAAAAAACACTACTTTGCTACGCCCAAACGTTTGTCTTTTCAAATTGAAATGCACATTTTTATTAAGATTTTTTTTCTCCTAATTTGAAAGTAAACACGATTTCAAATCGACTTTTAAAATACATTTAAAATTAAGAAAAATGTGGTTAAATAAATGCATGAACAGAAATATCAAAGTATTAAACAATTATAAAAAAAAAACAAAAAAAACTCAACTGTAATTGAACTGATATTATATAAAGCATATATCGAATCCATTATCAATAACAAAATCTCTGACTTTGTATCTAAGCGAGTTATTAGGAAAACAGGATATTTAAATTTCTAAAATTATTTTGAAAAGACATTGAAATAAAAAATTCTAATAAAAATGATTTTCAGTTAATTTCGTTAGGATCCATTAATGCAATTTGTTTGGAGATGCGTGTCTGACATTCACGATTTAATATTCTAGTGCACATTAACAGGGTTACTTCCTGAAGGATGTGACTCTTCGTCATGCACAGCCAGTCAATCACTATAGAGACGCTAACTACACACTGTAGTTGCACAAAACATTTAAATAACACCCTTGGAAGGAACAACTGAGGAGAATCCAAGAAGGATTCTTCAATTTGATTTAAATCAAACTCACCTTATCTGTTTGTTCTTCATCCAGATCAATATAAGTTCCACCTTTGATAGGTTGTAATTCACTGTCTTTTACACTTCGTGATGTTGTGGCTTTAAGAAAACACAAAATAGATTTTGTTTAAATTAATAAATCTACAGATAAATTTACAGATTGCAAGTTCTCCCCCAGAAAGAACAATATGAAACCCAATATAATTTTATATATATGGCACAAGGCAAAATGAAGCACTCCTTTTGCGTGGCATTAGACCTAACTTGGGATTGATGGAGATAACACAATTTTCTCAACCAAGACATCATTTTACCCAGTTTAAGAGGTCCCTGTCAATCCCAACTCTCTCCACCTCCTGCAGTCAGATTTATCCTTAAAATAACCCGGGTCATTCGGTAACAGAAAGTTAAAAGTCAAATCACCGGAAAGCTGGTGACAGCTAGTAATGACGGCTGCCAGCTATCAGCGGAAGTGCGACGCCTGTGGGTAAAGCGGCACAATTGTTTTTTCTTTTCTTTTTATTGATCTTTTATTCACTTTGTTGAACTGTTTCTCTTTTTATGTTGTCACGAGAAAGAACGCAAGTCGTTAAAAAAAACGCCACACATGATGCAGGTTAACCCAGTGCTGACGATTTGAATTTTGTGGTTTTTGAAATGCAGTGAGAAAATAAATAATATATTTATAAGAAGTGTCTTGTCTGCTTGTTTTTTTATTTTTTTTTATATAGTGTTCAATTTTAGCTGTTATAATCCCTTGCCCCAAAGTGAAGATAATTAATTCTCTGCAGAAAATTCATGATTAACGCCTAATGTGACCGGTTATTACCTGTTCGTACAGGCAGCAGACCACATGCTCTTGAAGATCTAAAGACAATGCAGGCTCAAGACAATGATCAACAACTTCTCCAAATAGGAAATATGACTATTGACCAGAAATGATGATAGTACCACACACACACACACACACACATATATTAAATATATAAAAAAAAAGAATATCTAACCTGTAAATAAGCTTCTAATTAATAGCAAATACATTATGTATTGAATATTAAAAAAAATTTAACAATGTAAAAGCAAATCAAATATTTAAAATTACATCAAAGGGTTTTTACTTAACATTTTACTTGATATCCTGTAGTGTTACATTATTAATAAAACAATTTACAAATTAATCTTTCTAACAAAGAAAATGTATATAAAAAGAATTTAGAAAGTAACATTTCAC
This sequence comes from Sepiola atlantica, assembly GCA_963556195.1. NCBI lineage: Eukaryota > Metazoa > Mollusca > Cephalopoda > Sepiida > Sepiolidae > Sepiola > Sepiola atlantica. Next base: position 73,486,644 of record OY744530.1, read on the forward strand.
TAGTTAGCATCTATCATTTCCGTAGTAATAATTTGGTTTAATACCTATCTTTTTTTTTTGTCTTGACTCATTTCAATAATCTTTTTTAAAATTTCACTTTTATTTTTTAGTTTTTTACTTCATGCGATCTTAAAAATAAATATTTTTAGAAGCTTTTGTTGCTTTCTTTAAAAGTACACACATTAATATTTCTTTATTTGAAGTCACAAACATGACTGATTTAAAAGAATGCAGGATTCTTTCTGTACAAGGACTTAAAAAAAAAAGATTCTTTTTCCACAGAAGCACTGCTCATATAGAAAAAAAAATTAAATTAAAAATAAACACATTTTTTAAACTTATAAGATTAAAAAACTTTATGCAAATTAAATCTCACCACCTGTTGTAATATCACTAATATCAGTGTATAAATTAAAAGGTTGTAAATAACATAACATTGAAGGAATATTCAAAATTAGTTTTGCTTTCGCAATAGAAGGTGGGGACATAGACAACATTTCTGCTGACATGAAATACATTAACATGTCTTGGGATGAACCATGTCAGGTATAACTACCCCAAACATCCTGTCTGAAAGTGCACCAATGATACATTGAGGGGGGGGGGGGGGGGGGATACAGAATGATTTCTCCAAAATGCCATCTATGGTATCGGTAATAAAATTAAATCCTTTCTGAAAACCAACCATATTTGGTACAAATAAACTTCAGTCTATGCCCGACTTGTCCATCAAATTTCAGTAATAAATATCCAACAGTCTTTGTTTTATTGCTGTTCAATGATGTACTCCAAATGCGCACTTTTGCGTTGATCAATACTGAGCACTACCAAGGGGGTTAAGAAGTTTTTTGCAGCCTTGGACAGATAAAAAGGTCATGCGAGTGATGAACAGGGGTCTCAACACAATAGGGCAAGTTTACAAACTTCAAATGACACGTTGGAATGGATGTGGGGACACTTTGGTGATCGTCTCATCAGTAGATGTGACCTTGAACGGGTTTCACTTACTGAACCTTAAGCCCCAAATTTTTATCTGCAGGGTTATCGCAAAGAAAATGACTATCAAAACAATCTTCAGACTATTCTTGAATTGAAGAGCGCCATCACAGCCAAAATCAGGAGAGTGCCACCGAGTGTATCAGGTAGTATTTTTATTTTATTCTTGAGGAACTCTATATAAGAACATATCGTAATAGATCAAATACAAGAGAATCCTGTTATGAATTCATCATCATCATATTCAATTTAACGTCCGTTTTACATGCTGGGATGCGTTAAACGGTTTAAAGAAATTGACTTCCAAAGTAACCTATCTCTGACCAGGTCTTTATTTATCCCCCTTTCTCTCAAGTCCATTATTACCACTTCCAAACATGTTTTCCTTGGCCTGTGAACTGGAGCTGCTTCCTTAACTGTTCTACATCTACTAACCCAACAACTCTCATCCAGTCTTTCAACGTGGTCATGCCATCAAAGTCTCCTGTTCTGCACATATCTCCCTATACTGTCATCATCATCATCATCATCATCATCAACCGGTTTATTTGTTGAATCAGGCCACAATTAATCCTCTGATGAGGGTGGGCCTGATTGTCTAGTCTCGAAATCTAAGTCTTCCTCTCCACTCCTGTCTTTGGCAAGGCTTGATGGAATCCATACCCATGGCCTTCCTATCACGTTTGACTACGTCCTCCCAAGTCAACTTGGGTCTGCCAGTGGTGATGTTCTCTGCTGGCACATTCAACTTTCGGACTTTAGCAATCCAGCCATCGCTACGCTCAATGTGACCCAACCAACGCAGTCTGTTCTTCCGCATGACGTCTGCAAGGCTTTTCAAGTCGACCTGTGAGAGCAAGGATTCAAAAGAAACATACTGTTCAGGCCTCATCAAACAGATCCATCTGACCATTGCCCTGTCATTACGGCGCAGCTTCCTTAGTATGCCAGCAGAGACAGCCCAAGTTTCTGAGCCATACAACAGCACACTTCTGACACAGGAAGAGTATACACGCCCTCTCGTAGTTGTTGGCAGGTGTTTGTTTGTCAGGATTGGTAGCAGCTCTCTAAACTTTTTCCAGGCACACTTGCAACGTGTAGCTGCCGCGAGTTCACAGCCTCCACCTGATGACAGCACATCTCCAAGATAACAAAAGTCTGTCACTACTTCCAGCTTGTTGTCAGTGGTCTGCCATCTATTGGTCTTGCCGTACCGGTGCAACGAAAGCACATAAAGTGAGGATCTGCTTTGAGAGAGCCCTTTATGCCACTGCACCTTTTGTGGACCCAACCTGAACAGTGAGTGCAGATGATTGAGTTGCTGCCAGTTCCTTTCAGACATACAGCACACGGGTATTTTCCTGTTTTCTGTAGTAAGCTGCGGTTTGGACCTGCGATCATGACCTTAGTTTTACCCATGTTGACTCTGAGACCTTTCTCCTCCATGCTACTCTTCCATCTATCCAGACGTTCCTTGAGTGACTGAAGTGAAGTATCAATGATCGCTAGTTCATCGGCATATAGCAGCTCCCACGGGCAGCCAGTATGGAATTCCAGTGATAGAGCCTCGAGTACAATGATGAATAGAAGGGGACTTAAGACAGATCCCTGATGGACGCCTACTCTAACCTCAAATTCGTCGCTGTAGCTGTTACCGACTCGTACCCGACTACGTACATTGGTGTACATAGACGTTATCACCTGAACCAACCACTGAGTAACACCCAGCTTTCGCAGGGCCCACCAGATGACCCTTCTGGGGACACGGTCAAAAACTTTCTCCAAATCTACAAATGCCATGTACAGTGGTTTGTTTGCTGCTAGATGTTTCTCCATGACTTGGCGTATGATGAAAATTGCATCTGTGGTGCTCCTACCGGGCATGAAGCCAAATTGCATATCAGCAATCTGTATTTGTTGTCTGATCAGCTGTTCAACAATACTTTCCGGGACTTTCATGACCTGATCAATGAGCTTGAGTCCACAGTAGTTACCTCTGTTTAATGCATCGCCTTTACCTTTGTACAGACTTACTATAATGCTGTCTTCCCATTCCTTAGGTATGCATCCTTCTCTGATGATGGTTTCAATCAGTTCATGCACCAAACTGGCCCCTAGTTAACCGGTTGGTTTGAGCATCTCAGCAACTATACCAGATGGCCCAGCTGCTTTATCAGCTCCCATTTTATATCTGTCTAGATTTAATCTTTCTCTGAGGTCATCAGAAATAAGCCTGTCTTTAAGACTCACATTACACATCGATCATATAGAATTAAGAATTATCATTTTAATATTAGTATTAAAAAATTAAACTTTGCTAAAATTTGGACAAAAATCCTAATAAGAAAAGAAAGTTATAAATTGAAAATTGCCTACTTTGTTTTGCAATTGAAATTTCCTGGATATTAGGTTCTGGAATTGGGTCATCCATATCTTTCGTGAGGTCATCGTTTTCGTCTTCACGGGATGGCTTCTTTTTGCCCGTAGTAACAGATTGCCGATTACTGCTGTACGAAAAACAAAAAAAAAATTTCTTATCAGAAAAACAAGTACAAAATAAAAAATTAAAAAAATAACGCCATGATTAACATGCGCGCAGCAGAGTTTCCTCAAAATGAGCTCCCTTGTTCATTTTTAATGCTTCATCCGATGTGAAATAATCTTTGTTTCTACTGGTTTTTGCATATTTGCTAATCGTATAAATTATACAGAAACATTATAACAAGAGCTAAAAGCCCTTTTCACAGATTTTTCTGTCTTTATAGTGTCAGATACCCCTACCTCCAAATATATATTTTGTTGGCTTCCTTTCAGTCTTGAGAGACAATGGATACCTTATGTAAGGGTACCTACATGGGTAGTCTATAGTGAAGCAATGGTTGCACAATCTCCAACTATACCTCTCCTGAATCGGTATTGTTTGAATTGAATGACAAGTTTGGTTCGGTTGTTTTGTTTTATGGCACATCAACCCTTTTTGGGTTATTCAATGCCGAATACGGTCATTCTGGTAAAAGTTTTTATGCTTCAACCTCCCCACATCCATTCATGGTGCTTGGTTTGGCTGTTTTGTAGAAGTAAAATGGTTTTGTTTTTAGCTTTGCAGAACATTGAGTTTTGCAAAGGGAAAGGAAAAAAAGACAATAACATCAATGTTTGGTGCATTTTAATTTTTGAAAACTAGACGAGTTGCACAACCAAAGCTGGAGAGGCTAGTCTACCCTACTATTTAATTCATTGATGGGGGATGTATGGATTCATACCTTTCCCCGGGATATTAGTGAAAGTGATGCAGTAGCCCCTGATAGAATTTGAACTAGGCATGCCAATCCAACAGTTTACATCTGTAACCATTACACCATGCCAGTTCCATATATATATATATATATATATATATATTGTTATGGATTCTGTCAGGCATCAACAAAAACAAGAGTGAAGGGGGGAGACTTAGATCGTGATTAGACAATCAGGCCCCACCCTCATCAGAGGATTAATTATAGCTTGATTCAACAAATAAACTGGTTGATGATGATATATAGCGTATCAAAATTTGTTGAAAAGAAAGGAAGTTCTTGATCGTAAAATTTGCAGGAGCTAAAATAAATTATTTTATTTAAAAACTATACATTACAGTTTCTGTTAGGCGAACCAGGGTTTCATTGTTATGGACAGACGTTTTCTGGGTTAGAAATAGCCCCTTTATGCCCACTCAAAATCAGCCCTCAGAAAACAAAGACATTTATGAAAGTAGTTTTAATGCTGGGAAAAAATATCAACCGTTAATGGCTTACCCCTTTTTTCGTTTCTTCTCAATAACTGGAGATGGAGAACGTCTCCTTTTGTTCTTTTTGTCCCCTCTTTTGTCTCTGCGATCAGATTCCATGCCAGGACTTATCTGATGAAAAACAAAAATATCAAAATTAAACTAAAACAACACGAAAATGATGTGTTACAATGACATGGTAATCTGCGAAAATGAAAATAGAATTAAATTTTCAAACAATTTTGAGAGACAAGAATATAGACAATTTTTATTAGATAAAGTAAAGCATTTTGTTGATACATTTCAAATAATTAACATGCTGTTACATAATGAAGGAGATAGGACGAAAAGGTTTAAGAAATATAAAAGGCTCTGATTTTGTTAAAAAAGATGGACCATATAAAGAATAAAGACACCGGAAATTGGAAAGATGAAAATAGACAAAATTCGGTCTACACTGGTTGACCTTACCGGTTTTTGTAAACAAACAAATAATGCTGTGTTCTTTAGGTTTTCGTCAAAAGCTCACTTTTTAATATACGGAAAGATTTATTTTAAGAAATATTTATTTTTAATGTAGGATGCGTTATTTTATTTACAAAACATTTTTAATAATCAAACAAAACATTGCAGAATTCTCGTTCTAAAAGATTATTGTGTGACTATTTACTTGCCTCCCTACGAGGGCAGAATGCATAATAAAATAAGAAATCTTAGAGTGTCTTCTTTTTTTTTTTTACTATACGTTTCAATAAACATAGAAGATTCTATTTTTCGTGTTGTGTATTTTAGGAAAGGGGGGTATATTAAATATTTATTTTTTCATGTAGGGTGTGTTTTTTTATTTTTTTTTATTTACAAAACTTGCTAATAAATAAACAAAATATATACATTTTTATTTTTTTAATTTTTTTTATTAATCGGCAGACTTGAGTAATCTTCCGTTTTACCTCCCCATGAGGGCGGAGTTAAATTTACTGTCACTAAAGTTAATGTTTTTCAAAAATATTTAAATATATAAATATGGGATTGCATTTAAAAAGCACACAGAAAATATTTTTTTTCAAAACTGTCCTTGACCTTTTGGCTAGGAGCAAAGTGTAGTATCTGTTCTGATACTACACTTCATTATTCCTCTGCGGTCAGTGATGGAGAAATCTTTCTAGACTGAGGTAATTTTAATTTTCGTCCCGATTCAGAGTGCCCTTTTTGGGGAAGCTTGATTTCTCCTACATTAAAAGCTGACCATGTGCCTAATCTAGGCCAAACGTCTGTAATTTAAAAAAAATTAAAAATGTATTATTTTATAAATTTCTACGGTCAGTTTTTAATGTAGGGAAAATCCAGTTCCCCTAAAAAATGGAGCACTTTTATTGGGACAAAACTTTAAATTGCCTCAGTTTTGTAAACTTATTTTTTAAACCTTACTCCACCCTTATGGGGAGGTAAAACGAAATGATTACTCAAGTTCGCCGATTAAAAAAAAAAAATGTATATATTTTGTTTATTTATTAAGTTTTGTAAATAAAAAATAAAAAAACGCATCCTACATGAAAAAATAAATATTTAATAATACTGTCTATATAATCCATTCTTGACATGATTAAATGCTGAATATTTTAAAAATTTGACACCAGTTACATTCTTTGACATCATCTCGATAAAGATTAAACGTAGAACTAAAATTTGAAAATGCAGAGTAGAAAGTGGACCACGAGTTTACTATTGGCAGCCTTATAACTCTCGCTTCCGCCTGTCCTATTTTGTTCTTTAGTTCTCACATTTCATCAGCGATACTTTTGACAAAGGGAAAAGAATCGCTGTTCCCTTGGTCGGCTGTTGTTTTGAGTGGATGGTATTTTCAATCTTCTCATAATATTCATCATCATTCAACTGTCAGTCTATTCATTTCAGTAACCATTATCCTCAAATATGGTTTAACCTTGATAAGTGCTGACTTATTAGTAAATAAACAAAAATGATAGACTTACATCTTCAACTGTCAGTTTTACTATATTACGCCGTCTTGATTTCCTTGTATTACTGCCTTCCATCTGAAAAAGAAGAAAAAAAAAAGGTGGAGTTCATTAAGTACCTAAGGAATAACTATTAACATTCAATTTAATAAAACATTTTTCTGAAATTGCAGCATGAAAAAGTATTTTTATCTCAAAGAAATACAGGATGAGCCCCCCCCCCCTCTACATGTCACTCATGGAATCATTCAAATTAAATCCTTTCTGCAATCCAACCATATTTGGTACAAATAAACTTCAGTCTATGCCTAACTTGTCCACCAAGTTTCAGTCATGAATGTACAACAGTCTGTGTTTTTATGTCATTCAATGATATGCTCCTGATGTGCACCTCTGCATTAAGTGCTACTCAGTGTTTAAGAATTTTAAGGCGGACAAAAAGAGTGCTGTGAGGGATGAATAGTGGTTTTAATAGGATGAGGTAACTTCTCACATTCCACATGATTAGTTGAAATGGCTGCGGGGGGCACTTTGGTGATTGTTTCATTAGTAGGACACGTGATTCTGAATGTGCTTCATGCTCACCAGACCCTGACACCCTAGATCTTTATCTATGGCGTTGTCTCGAAGATAATGTCTATGAAATCAATTCCCAGGTCGTTCCTGAACTGAAGATGGCCAATACACAATCATAAGTCATAATTTTAGACTTTTTATGTATATTTTAAATACAAAAAGTTAAATTCTTTTTTAATATCAAAATGGGGTTCTTACCTCGTCTTCATTTAAATAATCTTCCTCATTCATCCATTCATTAAATTCTTCAAGATCGAGCAACCAACGAGCGTTTACCTGAAAGGCAAAAAAAAAAAAGATAAACATTTTTTTAAACAATACTATTAGCTAAAATAAATTTTAGGCTAATAGAAAAAGATATTAAAAAGAAAACCAATGTTTTTTGTAGTATTTTATACTTAAAAAAAAATTAAAAAAATCGAACTAAACTTAGAAATCTTATTCACAATAATTGTTATAAAAAATAATTGTCCAGGATTTGTTCACTGAAGAATTCCAGAATACCCTGATCATTAATTACTCTGATTACAAAGAATAAAAGGTAACTAGAAAAAAATGTGACCTGTTAGGTTCGGGCGCGATTGTTTGAATCAGGAAAAATTAGTTTGTAAAACCAGTTACAAAAAAAAAAAAAAAAATCTAAAATTAATCTTTCTGCTTGCTACATTTCCCTCTCTAATTACTATTTAAATAGTATCACTACTTGTGTTGATATTTATTTTTGTTTATAATATACTCTTCCAATCTTGAGTTTTATTACTTTAAACTGTTAATAAACAGAGGGAGATAGAGAATAATGAAGCAAGAGTGACAGACACCATGTAAAATAGCGTCAAACATACAGGGAGAGAGGTTTAGAGTGATAGATAGAAACTTAGTAAGATGGGTGATTTGCAAATTACAGCTAATTAGAACAATTAAAATACAAGTTTTTTTAAAAACATCACTCAATCCTAAAACCAAGGAATATTTTAACATGTATTTTGTGCCGTTAAAATATATAGGAAAAAGCCTGAGGGAAAACAAACGTTGGTTAACTCATCTTCTTTTCATGTTGACGAGTTGGACTGACTGAATTGGTGATTGTTAAATGAAACATGCCCGGTTGTTAATGACAATTAAAATACAAACATCTTGTTCTTTTAAACATATGAGAGAGAGAGAGAGAGAGAGATAAAGAGAAAGAAAGAGAGAGAGATAAAGAGAAAGAAAGAGAGAGAGATAAAGAGAAAGAAAGAGAGAGAGATAAAGAGAAAGAAAGAGAGAGAGATAAAGAGAAAGAAAGAGAGTGAGATAAAGAGAAAGAAAGAGAGATAAAGAGAAAGAAAGAGAGAGAGAGATAAAGAGAAAGAAAGAGAGAGAGAGAGATAAAGAGAAAGAAAGAGAGAAAGTTAATTTATGCTGCTACATTTTAAACAGGTTCTCTCTTATTTCGCTCCTAATGGGAGCTGTCGAAAATTTCCCAGATTCAATCATATCTCATAATTTAACTGTTTCTTACTTCAGTTTCTCTGTTCCCACACATGCTACATTTGACTTATTGAACTTTCTGCCAAAGGTCACGAACTATATTACAGCATGACTGTAATAAAGCACCCAACTTTTTTCAAATATAAACAGATTTAAAGAACTCTTAATGGAAGTTATGTAGCTAATTACATGTTTTATTTTAAGAAGTTCTACCATTGATATCGTTAAAAAGTTTACTGAAGTAAATTTTATATTTTAACATTTGGTCAATTATTGTTTACCAATAAATAAAAAGAAATGATAGAAATTAAACATTTGGCTGTAGAAATGTTACACAAAAAGATTAGCACTTCAAGAGAAAAAAAAAAGTGAATCCAAACTGACAAAAAACATTTACTCACCTCCCACGGTCCACTCGGACAATAAGGAGCTTCTGGATCTTGTTCAATATGTATCTCGGTCACCCAAGTATCATAACTGTATAGAATAAAATTTAAAAAAAAATAAATTCAGAGTGTTATTATCATCATACTCGATTTAACGTCCACTTTACATACTGGCATGTGTTGGATAACTTTTAGAAATTGACTTCCAAACTAACCTACCTCTGGCAAGGTCTCAATTCAAATTACATAACCGGAAATTATTTTCTGTAGTAGTCATTTCCTTAATTGAGGCAATATTTTTTATAGGCCGAATGCCCTTCCTGACACCAACCCAGTGCGATGATGGGAACCAGTGCTATTATTGAAACAACATCTCTAGATTATTGCTTACCAAGGCTAAAGAACGCTTCACCTGCCTTAAAATTACCTGTTACAAATTTATCGTTAATATAAGCAAATATTTGTGTGTGCTGGGGTGTGTTCAAAATGAAACTTTTTTTTTTTAAATTGTAAGAATAAGATAGTTACGATTTTATTTTTTCATTAAAAAATATTAACATTAACAATAATTTTAATCAACTTATAAAATAGTACTATAAAAAGGGGTGGGACGTAATGGGTGAAAATTTCAGATTCATGCGAGTAGTATTTTTGTGTGTTCATTTAAACATAAATAACACTAAACAATCAAACATTTTGAAAATTTTGCAAAAATTCAGAAGGTGCAGGCCAAAAATAGCTGTTAAGGCTCCACGGGACTCAAAATCCATCATTTTTCGGTGAAAAAGTGGTTTCATGCAACATTGCAGGTCCTAAAACATCCTCAAAAGCTATGAATTGATATAGATGGTTAAATCTGATATAGTACTTTAATTTAGGACCATTTTCAGGCTGTGAAAAGGTTTTCATGAATGTAAAATAGCCCAAAACTAGTGGCCTGCACCTTCTGAATTTTGCAAAATTTTCAAAATGTTTGATTGTTTAGTGTTATTTATGTATAAATGAACACACAAAAATACTACTCGCATGAATCTGAAATTTTCACCCATTACGTCCCACCCCTACTATAAAGAAAACAATTGCAATTAATTAATTTTAATTATATGATATATAATAAGAATAAATAATTAAAAAGAGCTTATCTTAACATATTACCGCAGTTTCATGTAAGACCCAATCGTCAGTAGTCTTATCTTATATGACCATATATATTAGAATGCAGGTTTAGACTGAGCACTAACAATATTTTTCAAATTTATTTGGCACTAGCAGGGCTATCCGGCATTGCCTAGGGAAAAAGTGTAACATATTTCTATTAAAACCTCTATCTACCTATCTCTCTTTCCAAGTTTTCCTCCTCTTTCTCCTCCACCTAGCCCATTCCCCTCTAGTTGGACAAATATACACACTGATAACTCTCCTTTATATAATAGCTTCCTCGATGAACGAGTCAGCATTTTCTTTCTAAATTAGTACATAATAACACTGAAAAAAACGACCCTCCCTCACAACACCTGACCCAGTTGACCCCCAGAGAATGAATTTTTTCTAAAAAGAAAAACCCAATCATCTCTTTTATTGTTGTTATTATTAGCATTATTATTCTTTTTTTTTTGTTTTATTATTTGCATATCTTCTCTACAAGAATTACTAATTTTAATACTATTTCTATTGATAATTTTAGATAGCTTAATATTTCTAAGGAAATATTTATTTATTATTCTCAAAAATACTTTCCCATTCTCATACTACACTATTATAAGTATGAAGCAAAATTATTTTTCGTTTTCTGTTATTTTCACAGTTATGTTAATTTATTAACATATTCCTTGAAACAAAGTAATTTAAAATTTAATAAATTAATACAAAAAATATACAATATAGAAAAAAAAACAAAAACATTAATATTCACTCTAAATTGCACTATAATTTTAAGCACAAATAAGTAGACCTTTTTTATTTGTAACATTTTACATTTAACAGAAAACCAAATATTAATTTAGATAAAAAAAACAAATCACATATTTAGGAATATTCTTATGCTATAATAACAAAAAACATGACATGCGCCGACATAGTGCCAAATAATTTTTTAAATATTGTTAGACCTAAGTTTGAATTTACACATATAAGGATATATGAGATAAGAATACTCAGTGCTTCTTGACATAACACTCCCTAATAATACACTAAAAAGTTCTAATCTTAGGAAAGACTTACTTGTTATGGTGATAAAAAAAACTGGCAGCAAAATTTTATGGAAAACAATCCAGTAGGTTTTTTTTTTAATTATTTAAGATATTTAATTTTTGTCCATTGATTTAGTATAAGACTTGAAAAACACCATTTTATTAATCATAAGGGTTATCAGCGGACGATTACTGCCCCTGATCAACCATGATCATTAAAAAGATGATGTGCGTCTTAAGTAATATACTAAAATCGATGAAAATTAGAATTTCTTAAATGCTAAAAAAAAACTACCGGATTGTTTTCCGTAAAATTTAATTACCTTTTTTTAATCACCATAACAAGTCTGTGTTTCCTAAAATTAGAATTTTATTTAGCGTACCGGGGGAATGTTATGTCAAGAAGCATCGATACTCTTCTGATGATCAGGTTTACCGTGAAATTGTGATAAAGTGTTTTATTTTTAATTATTATAAAGCTCTATCTTAAAGGATATCAGAGTTTTTGTGTGTGCGAGATCTACTGTCTTGATTCCGAGAAGTTGATTTGTAATGTTATTGATACATGTGTGTGTATGCATCCAACACTGCCTTTATACCAAATAAAAATGTAATTTTTAAGAAAAAGAAAAAAATACTGACTTTTTATATAAAGGATGCACCACAAAAAGTAATTTAATTTAGATTTAGGCCAACATTATATATTTACTCATCCAAATATTCTACACATTAAAAAGCAAATAACTTGAGATAAATGGGCATGCCGGCAACAAGACGGACCAAAGGCCAATACATCCAAGGAAACTGCTGCCTGGCTCAAAACCGATACTTCTGACTTTGTTGAACCAAACAAATATTTCACTGTTTGGAGTTAATAGTTACATCAATTTGAATTAGAGAGGAGAGAGGTCACAGTGATAAAATCCTTCAGAATTCTATTCAAGCTGGGAACAATGTCCCACTTGAAATCATTCAAAGTACAACTGAACGTTGGGTAGACTGTCTACATTGTTGTGCACTGAATAGCATATTCAACACCTCAGTTAACATTTTTGTTTTTCTTCTGTTTTTACAATGCTTTTGTTAACAACTGTTTTCTAATCCTAACAATTACATATGCAGGTGAAAATTTTCGGGGGGGGGGGGGGGTCCCGTAATTTAAAAGAATTATCTCCCTTGATTGTTTAGAGGTCTACTCTCTTTGTTCAGTTTTGAATAAAATTCATATATTAGGCAGTTACATTTCATACATGTTTTTATCTGCCAATAAAATGACATACCTGTCAGGATAAAACCACCAATGAACCATACAGTGACGATCTCTTTTCATAACAGGCCGGAACCATTCATCTTAAAAATAAAATATGAAATCGTTATTATCTTTTTTAAAAACTATTATGTAAAGCAAAATATAATTGGATACTTGAGCATTCATACTTTTTACCATGTTTGTTATCTATAGATACTAATGTTTTTCAATTTCACAAACTAAAAAAAAAAAAAAAAAAAAAAAAAAAAAAAAACGAAGATGGAAGATTACAGTTTATGTAATCATGAAGCTGTTTTAGAAATACTAATAAATAAAGAAGTTTAAAATAAATGAATACATAATTCAACTCATGAAGAATGCTCTTTAGACAAAATCTTTCAAAGAGAAAAGAGAATCCAATCTTACCATCCAGTCCTGGGTGAGCAGATAAAGGGTGCACTATATGAGTGGCATTGTCAATATTGTCACATATAGAACCCTGATGACGTTTGATAATATCCTTTAATTTAGGGATAAGGCATTTATCAACCTCGGGTCGGATGTAAATGTGGGGCAGAGTTAGGCACTTATTCTGTACAAGAGACTTCTCGATCTGCATAAACATTTCTACATTTCTGTCGACACGTGATGGCGACTGAAAGTCGAAGCGCCTCCTGAAATTATTAGAATTCACACTTGTATTTTTAAATTACAAGAATAAAAAGCATTTCAGCATGCATCAACATTTTAATTGCAACCCTTAGATAAAAACCACATACACTACATGTAAATAATTAATACAATTAAGCATTTTTTGTATGCGTCACATGAATATTTCGAAACAATCAATTTCAAATTATTATTAGAAAGAAAACTCGTCAAGAATTAGAAATGACCGTTTTAGACTTTCTTTTTTAGATGAGGCTTAATTTGTATTATTTGGATTAGTCAGACTACTGTTCTCATTTTGGACGCTATTCTCACAACGTTTCAGCCATTGTGACCTCCAACCTTCTTCAGTTGAATTCCGGAATCTGTATGGAATTTCAAACTGAATTCTTTATTTAATCAACAAGGGTAGATTGTTCTTATCCCATTAACCATGACCAGATACAAGTCTTAAATAATTCTTAATTATATTCTTAGTATCACCTGTACTGAGGATTGAACCTTTAACCTCTAGAAGATTGCCACTTAGAATGATACTAAGAATATAATTAAGAATTACTTACGACTTCTACTAGGTCATGGCTAACAGAATAAGAACAATCTATCCCTGTGGATTAAATAAAGAGTTCAAAATTCCATACAGATTTTCAAGTTTAACAAAGATATCCAGAGTTACACAAGACACACATGAAGGTCGGAGGTTACATCGGTCGAAACATTGTGAGAATAACATCCAAGATGAAGAACAGTAATCCAAATAAGAAATTACTATTAATTACGAGATTCAAATATTTCCTTTTACATTTGTTTATTTTACCATATTTAAGACTAGACATGTCAAAACACACACACCCACACACAGCATACATACTCTAAAAGCTCAAATATAAAGTAGTTTTTAAATAAGGGCAACAAAGAATATCTAAATGAGAACACTTACCATCCTTGATCACTCTTATACTTGTAAACAGCAGCAAAGATATGACAAAGAGCACCACCAGGCTTGAAGTCGAGGAAACATTTCATCTACAAACAAAATAGTAATAACTTTTAAAATTTTTTGAAAATCTAAAACTAAAATAAAAATTTTGATTAAAAATTACCTGAAAAAAAAAAAAAAAAAAAAAAAAATTTTCTTCATATAAATTTACATTTTACGGTAATTTTTGAAATTCACCCCTTATTGTGGTTTCCAGTTTCTGCAGAGCAGATTTCAGCGAATCGAAAGCCAGTGCAATATTACAAAAGGTTACTTCTGATTATAGTTTAAAATATGATATAGTAATAATACATTATTTCACAAGTAATCAATCTAATGTTTTCTTTTTATTCCTTAATAAACAAAATCAACAAAATACCAAATACATTGTATTAATAATTTACTCCTTGTTTTTTTAAAAATTGTTTTCACAAATTGGTTTTTGTTTTAAATTCTTAACACATTTACATTAAAAAAATATTTACTTTGAAATGTTATTTATTTTTACAAAGATTTTCTTTTTTTATTACACAACATTTATGTATCCAATATAGGAAAAAAAAAAAAGTATTATTATAATATATTTTATTAATAACAAAATAGTTCTGACAAAAAGACGAATTCGTTTAAGTATTTGAAAACTAAAAAATGTTCTTACATTTTCAATTATACAAGAAATACTTGTAATAAAAAAGTTCCGGTTACAGTAAAGATTTTTTACATATCATTATTCAGGAGAGACATTTTTAATGGTGCACCGGCTTCCAATCCACTAAAAAACGCTCCACAGAAAACAGAAACCACAAAAGGGATGAATTTAAAAAATTACCCATTTTAATTATTACAGGATTATTTAGAATTCCAGTATTATTTTTTTTGCAAATAATTCTCCAAATCAGACCAGTTGAGTCTAGGCCAATTTTGAAGATGGCTTGTTTGGTTGGTTGGTTCTGAGGTATCGTCCTAGTCAGTTCTAGAAAGTCCACCTTTCCAGGCTTTACTTTCTCGCCCTTTAAAAAGGGATTAGCTTATTGATAATCAGTTGAGGCGCCCCTGTTGGAGAATCCAGGCGGGGCTGCCCAGGTAATTTTTGTTTGGCCAGAGTGCTCTTCCTCTATAGTGCTAGTTTCAAATCCCACTTTCCGACTTTGTGTCACATCTTCCCACCGTGGGAGGGAGATAAACAAAACTAACTGTAATTTTAGTTCATTTTCATCACAAATCTTCAAGAATTCATAGTTGAATATGATTTGGAGACGAAAAAACAAAACAAAAATGGCTTTACCCCCCCCCCCCTCTCGAAAGCTTGTTTTTACCACTTAGTGAAATTTCCTTGTTATACTTATATGAATCAAACCATATAGAGTATTCTTTTCACATACAAACACTAATAATATCAGTTTATTTCTTAGATGAAGATCAATTAACTTTTAAACTATTGTTTCTCTTAATTTCAATAGCTTTTGATTACATAAAAATATTTAAAAACTTTACTTAAATAATCGTTTGGTAAGTTTTTGCTCTTCCGAAGATTCTATGACTCTGGGAGAAGTCGTTATTGGATTATTCGCTAGATTCTCCGTCCAAGTGAAATCTCTTGGATTATTTATAACACAACATTAGATATTTTTGATTTCATTACACGCGCTTCTTACTCATCTCTAAGCCTGATTTTGGAACAGATCAAGGGGGAAAACCAATTTGCCTTGATCTGTTGGGGCTATATGAACAGTACACTCGGTCAGGAGAGTATTCTCAAGCATCTGCTCTACTTTTTGTCCAAGTAATAGTCTTATGTTCAGTTTTTGAAAGTTGCCAACACAGGATCTAATTCTCGCACTAACACGTGGTCAAGAATTAAGATCACAATTCTTCCTCAATTGCTACCTAGATGTTCTACAGACAGGACCTGTCTTTGGGAACGTCAACTAACAGAAAAGATCCTATGGGGAAGTAAGTTTTATCATATGCTTAGCATATATGTGTTTTATCTTCTTATGAATAATTTGCGCATTTTTATTTGAATGGGAACAGTGTATTTTATCGTATGTTTAATCGATATATACATGTCTTATTTACTGTCTTTACAGTTTGCCGGACACCCCATTAATAAACAAAATGTCTTGTCCCCCCCCCCCCATTTTTTTTTAACTGCCCTATTTGCCGACACTTACTGCTAACATAATACAGTCATTGTTAGAAAGAATTCATTTAAATTCTCTATCCATGGGTCTTGATAAAATAGAATATCAAATATTCATATTTTTCAGCACAAGGTGTCTTTCAATCCCAATTTATCTTTATAAACCAGACTAGATAAAAACGATGAAGTTAATAATGGAAATACTTACAGGAAGCTTGGTGAGAGCCGGGTTGACTTCTTGCTTGCCAAAAGCATCTTCTTGAAATTGCAGCAGTTGAATGACTAAACTAGATAAGTTTTTATTGGTGGGTGGATCGGCTTGTATAGACTAAAGAAAAAAGCAAAGAAAAAATTATTTATACAAAAAAACAAACAAAAAAACACTTTAAAACGAGATTACATTTTTACTCATTCTAGTCAAAATTCCCTACAGGTTTAAATGAACAGATTATCACAAACGTTTATTTTATGACAGTAAAAAGCATTGCACTTGCCTTAAAAGATTCAATATAATCTGCTGTATTGAATAAACAAATAACATTTTAATAATTAAGGGTTTTTTTTTTGCTAGATATTAGATGAAAAAAAAAAAATATGTACAAGTAAAAGGTCTCTTTCCAATAAACTTCTTTTAAAGACATCTACAGGTAATCCTAAACTGAAGAAAATCTGGGCAAAGGTTCTTTTTTTTTTTTTTAAATATAAAAACATGCTAGTGTATTAACAAACTAATATACATATATCTATAAAAATAAAATCAGTCTAATTTTCAAAATCAAACCCAAAGATCAACCCGTCTGACAGACTAGACTATTTTTTTAATTAGTTTTCCCCAACATATTATTGATATGAATATAATTCATTTCAATTATTTCTTTTCTGATAATATCTCAACAGAGTAGGAGTATTGATTTACTCCTATCCAGGAGTTAGGCACAAGGCCAGTTTTTTTCTTACTCCCACAAAAAAAAATCTAATGTCAGTATTGATTTACTTCTCTCCAGGAGTTAGGCACAAGGCCAGTTTTTATCTTACTCCCACAAGTAAGATGTGACCCAAGGTCGGGTCGGGAAAGTGGAGTTTAAAAATTGCCTGGGCAGCCCCGTCCACATTCTCCGGTAGGGGCGCCTCAGGCAGTAAGCAATAACCTTACTCCTCCCCAAAGAGGAGAGGCGAAGCCTGGGAGGGTAGACCTTCTAGAACTGCACAGGACAGACCCATAGACCAGCGTAAATCAAGCTCCGAAGGCCAAGACAATACCAGTCTATGGGGTGCAGTATCCATCAGAACAGATACTACACTTTGATCTTAGCCAAAAGGCCAAGAATAGACTAGGAGTAATGTTAATGTAAATAGATGTTCCCTAACTGCCACAGATAAACGAGTGCGCTTAAGTCCTTCATAAAAAAAATTAAAGTTTTGCAATTTTGTTTTCATACTTTAGCTATCTGATAGCAATTACATGTGCAAAAATCAGTTTTAACAACTTCCTTTCCCTAATACCATGTAACATACTTCTTCCTTTTAAGTTCTACTTAAGCAATTGTTTATTTTCAATGCTGTATTTTTAAGGATATAAGGGGGTCTTCATATTTCTTCATTATGAACAGCCACCATCTTGCAATAAAAATATTTTTATTTTCCAGATATTTCTACCTTGCAACTTTCTTATTTAAAAAAAAAAAAAATTAAACAGTGGCAGGTTAGGTTTGCTTATGAACTCTTAAGTCTTTAAAATGACAATTGTTATACTATTTGGATCAATTGTACTTGAGGCACCCCAGAATGAGCAACGACCAAAAAGGACACATTTTGCCTGACACCGATTTTTAAAACGTTTACTTCCAATTGAATCACAAATAAAAAAAATATGTACATTTATAATTTGGTCTTCGCAGATTTTTTATTTAAAAAAAAAAAAAAAAAAAAAAAATTGGTTATTTACAAGTTTTACTAATAGCCTAAAAAGTATTTTATTTACCTCCTCACCAGGAGGTTAGACACAAGGTCAGGTGTGAAAAGCAAGCACAGTAGGAGTAGCGCGCTGTGTCCTACAAAAAAATGGCTGAGCAGCCCGTCGGCATTCACTGTCGGACTGATGTCAATGGCATAAGTATAGTTTTATTTTTTATATGCACATTTTTAATAATAATAAAAAGTTTTATTTACAAAAAGATATTTTGAATATTAGTGAATCTTGGCCTTTTGGCTAAGATCAAAGTGTAGTATCTGTTCTGATGGATACTGCATCCCATAGACTGGTATTGTCTTGGCCTTCAGGGCTTGATTTATGCCAGTCTATGGGTCTGTCCTGTGCAGTTCTAGAAGGTCTACCCTCCCAGGCTCTGCCTCTCCTCTTTGGGGAGGAGTAAGTTTATTGCTTACTGTCTGGGGCGCCCCTACCGGGGAATGCCGACGGGGCTGCCCAGGCAATTTTTAAACTCCACTTTCCCGACCCGACCTTGGGTCACATCTTACTTGTGGGAGTAAGATAAAAACTGGCCTTGTGCCTAACTCCTGGAGAGAAGTAAATCAATACTGACATTAGATTTTTTTCTGCCACTTAATTTAATGAAAAAAAATTTTTTTTTTGTTCTCGTTATAGTTCATTAGTCAATCTTGGGCAACGACAGGATGGGTCCTGCTTGTGTGTGTAGATGTATATATAAATATATGCATTAATACCCTTGGGAAAGGTATGAATCCATATATCATTCTTTCAGCTATGGATTAAATAGTAGGATAGACTAGAATCAAGCTTTCGTAGTACGACTAGTCTAGAAAGAAAACTCTGAAAATAACACCGTTTTTTTCTGATTCTGACATTGTGTCCAGGACTGCTGTTTGCCATTGGACTCAGATAATGCTAGCACTTATAGATCGTGCAACCCTTGCTTCATCATAGACTCCAAGCGGAGACACACTTATAGGATAGGGGATATCCATTATCTCGAGAGATGGAAAGGAGGCCAACGATATGTGTGTGCATGTTTCTTGACTAAAAATGAATGTCTTCACATTTAGCCTCATAGAAAAAATGTATGTAAATTTAATTTTTTTTTTAAATGTGAAAAGGTTCATTTTTAGTCAAGAAACATTTTAATTACAACAAAAGGATATGTGGAATAATCATCATTATGAATAATGTATATACATACAGACATGCACATATACTCGAGTTGAACATTTTAGGTTTGGTATCAATTTTGTTTTCTTTTTCTTTATACCTAGGTTTCTATTTTTTTTTTTTTTTTTTTGTTTTATTTAGTATTTTTCTTTCTAAGGAAGTCATTCATTTACTTGTTTGACAATTAATTATTATTTCATGTCTAATTGAATTATGCCACTATTTCAATAAGGGGCTGGTCAACTTCATAACTCAATCAATCTCTTTTTTTAAAGGAGTTAACTGTTGAAATCAAACCTCTATGATTCATTTCCAACAGTTAACTCTGGTAAACAGTGACTATGAAAGATTTTGTAAGATTTATGAAGAATAAAACTCTGAATCTTAATTTTTGTTCTAATTATTTAACCCCCTCCTCTATTTTAGGTCATACCTAAACAGAAGAAAACAATGAAAGAAATTGTCGAGAGATTCAAATCAACTGCGTATCATTTTGGTACACTTTCGTTTTTGTGTGAATTTTTTTTTCTTTCTTTTGACAGATCTATATTTTATTCTGTCTAGCCAATGTTTATTTTTCTGCTCTCCATGTTCTTTGCAACAAATTAATGTACTTTCATTTTCATTCTTCGTAAAATTTAAAAAAATATATATACATTTTTCCAGCTATGAATACTGTTAACATGGAGGAATTTCTTTGCTATTCACTTATACACCAGCCACTGCTTAGATCATTAACAAAAAATATTTCTACATTTTTATATGTAAGCTTTCATATAGTTGATACTGCAAAATAACAACTGGTGATAGAATGTCATCACAGTTGTTACAACAGACGTAGGAACATCTAAACGGACAAGATATGGCAGAGGTAAGACGTCTATGGTTGGACTAGCTGCCCCCCTAAATTATTCAGAACCTCATGCGACAGGACAGGTTTCTTAATAAATTAGCATATATCGCGAAGAAAATATTTGCATCAGTCACACATAAGGGTAATGCAGAACCTAACATAACTATCGAATCCACCTTGGCAATCCTACAAAAGCATAGTCCGAGTCTCTCGGAATACACGAAAAATGCGGTCAATCATACCAATGCAGTATATGTTTTTACCACATGTGTTTCAGTAAAACCGTACAAAAATGTAAGGAACCTTGCGATTACAACAAAAACCATAATTCAGGAAACAAAATTGCTACCAGTTAGTGATGACATAACCATTTGATTTGTAGTACACAAATCGTCTATTTTACATACAAACACAGGAGAGTTTGAATTACCTATAGGAGAGTTCGAATTACCTACTAGACACCATTCTCGAATGTCTTTGATCTCTCTGTACAAGGGTTTGTCAGGACATGAGGATACGTCCTCCTACAAGTAAACCCTGACCAAATATTCAAAATCACATAGTATTCTAAGCTCAAATAAGATCCTCTCGACACAGCTATACACTGGCTCATACGAGGAATGGTGTACCTTCTTCAAGTAATGTTACCTCAAGTAACAGCACTTAGCTGAATACTCGACCAGACTAGATGAATTCTTGTCCTGGAATCCGGTAAGATCAAGTTACCACAAGAAAGATATGCTATAACATAGTTTACTGGTCAATTGGAGATAGGAAAATTAATGTTCTTAATTTTTTGACTAACTTAACGTTTGACAGGTAAAAGAGAACTTTAATGGATATCTATGTATCTCATATAGAGATCAAGTGTTAGCCCCTTGATTTCTGAGAACTTCGACTGTAGTAAAATGAAACAAGAGAAGAACATTATGGAGGCTGCCAATCTGAAAAATAACCTTTCAGATTACCAAACTAAAATCTGTGTTTTTGGAATCAGGACAGGATACATCACATCTGGATTAATGAACATAATAGGCCACAACGAACAATATCTCGATATTTTGCAAAAATACAAGGATAACATTGTTCCTATCAAAAACGACGATTATCAAGCACAAGCTAACACACGTCACATGCTAAAGACAGTAAGACAACCAGTATATTCACGTTCACATCGTTTAAATCCAGAAAAATATGCTTTCACTAAGGAATTCAACAAAATGTTGAAGCAGGGCATCATTTGACCATCAAAAACCCATTCACCTCCCACCTAAATTTAGTTTCAAAATCCAACGGGCGGTGGAGATTCCAACCTTGCAACTATCCTTGACCATTACTCAGTTCCACACGTTCACAATTTCCTTAGAAAAACACATTTTCAAATACCAGTAAAAGAAGATATTCTACATTTTGAGGATGTCTAATCGATCAGAATGGATCATTACCTTTTTTGCCTATTGGAACGTCAGAACTTCCTGATATGGGCTGTCGTAAAATCAAAGTCACTGAACATGACGCCTCATAGCACCTCTACCACAATAGTCCAACTGATAACTTTGGTCTTCATGAAGTTGCCTACGCTCTTACTGATCGTGCCAATACATCGTTTCTCATCTAGGAACCGATACCCTCACCACCCACCCGACCCGTAACTGCTTGAAAGGTCTGGTTATCAACGTCAGTGTCATTGCCGTCTATGCTTTCACCCTTAACACTGATGATTAAGACTATTTCTACAACAACTTGCAGGCTTCTGTTGATCATGTACCTTTGAATGATCTAAGTATTACAGGTGATTGCAATGCCTGCACAGAAGCAGGTGACACCAACCAGTCATATTCTTGGACAATTTGCGATTGGAGACCAATGATGAAAAAGTTGTCAACTTTGCTGCAGCAAACCAAATGACTGCATCCAGCACGCATTTTTCACAACCACGGCAGCACCTACTTATTTGGTACTCCAATGACGGTGTCATGGCTTACCAAATCAACAACTTGTTAAATGCCACTGGTCGTCCTTGATTGTCGAGTGTTCCGGGTCACAGAAACCAATAGCGAATTTGATTCCGATCGTGTACTGGGACGGGGAAAAACTACATCTTCAAAGCCGTCAAGATAGGACATTTCGAAACTGAAAAGTAAACAAACCAATGCTGCATTCCGCATAGAACTATCCAAGAGGTTTAACGGTACGAGATAGACCAATCTGAAGACGCTCCATCAGATGAGCTTTGCCAAACTGCCAAAGCATAACCTCTAATCCGTAATGTATGAGATGCTCAGAACCACAAGGCAAACAAAAAAACAAACATCGGATCTTGGGCCAAACAATTGAAATTACTGAAAAAGCAAATAAAACCTATTGCAACAAATCTGACAACTTCAGACAACTATGCAGTGAAGCTACCTGTTTTGCTCGCGCTGATCAAAATACATTCTGGAGGAAAGTAGAAGACATGGAATGCACCTTGGCTGTTTGGAACTCACGTAAACTTGAAAGCCTCCTCCGTTCAAACACAAAGACAAGCTGGGGTGGTAACCAAACCATCTTGAACTAGAATGGCGAGCCAATCACCAATTCCAATGAACACCTCATCCGCTAAAGATATCACTTTACCAATCTGCTAAACCACGACCAACAATTTCCATCAACTGCTCCGATGAATAACACCTATCCAACTCCTTATGACTGCCAAACACCCCCAACCCACACTTGAAGAGGTTGTTGCTGTTATCAAAAGTCTAAAAAATAAAGCTGCAGGCGAAAATAAAATTCCTGCCAAGATCCTCAAACACAGCGCAAATATACTAGGGCCTACCATCCATCACATTATCAACCGGATCAGGAAGACTGAAATACTGGAGCGATGCAACACTGGTAGCATTCTTTAATAAAGGTGATAAGCGCTGCTGCAGCAACTACCGTGGTATCAGCCTAATCGACGAGTCTGCTAAAATATTCACTTCGATTCTTCTAAGACAATTCCAATCAGATTACGACTCCAAACCAATGTGGGTTTCGTTCGAGCATGGATGCACCGATCAAATCATCACCCTAAGATGAATCCTCGAACATCATTGGTGCTTCCAACAAAGGACAGTGATCTGTTTCATTGATTCGTTGCTGCATTCGACTGTGGCACTCTCTGAAAGCTAATGCAAGCAGATGGCATTCCGCCTAAACTTCTCAGTCTTCTTAAAGCATACTACTGCGCAACACGATCCTGCATGCGTATGTATGGCGTGATTTCATAACACTTCGAAATACAGACTGGTGTTCGGAAAGCATGTGTTCTTTCACCAACACTTTTAATTCTGTCATTGACCGGGTCACTTTGAATACCTAAAAAGAGTTTCCCGGTGTCATTGTTGGATGCAACTTTGCTGTGAAGGACTTAGATTATGCAGATTATATCGCGCTGCTTGATGAAACATTTGCTGATGTCCAGTCTGCTATTAATGAGCTTCAGCATGTTGCATCACAGATTGGGATGAAAATAAATGCCTCAAAGACAAAAATACTTGCTGCCGGCTTCACCCCAACACACAAAATACCCATCGTCCTCAATGGTGATGTTCTTGAAAAGGTTGAGTTTCAAATATCTTGGAACCATCATTGTAGCCACGGTGTCATGATGGAGCTGACATCAAAGCACGAATTGACCCTGCACGTCATGCCTTCTGCCAATTCAATTCCTGGCTCTAGTCAAGATCTGAGATAAGGCGCAGCACCAAAGTAAGAATCTACCAAGCGCTGATACGAACAATCCTCCTTTATGGCTGTAAGTCCTGACCAATGATAGTGGAAGACATTAGACAATTGGAAACTTTCGATCACCACTGTCTGCATTGCATCATCCGTGTCCAATGGCAGCACTTTCTCTCAAACAACACAGTATGTTTCTCCTGCAAAATTAACTCCCTTTGACAAGTCATGCTCGTGAGATCTCTACGCTGGCTGGGTCATACCCTTCGTCGTTAACCAGGAGAATGCATCTATCAAGCAATTGTACTATCTCCCTTACAGGGTTGGAAAAAGTGATGTGGTGGACAAAGAAAAATCTGGCTGATGACAGGTAAGAGTTTCCCGGTGTCATCCTCAATGATGTTCTTGAAGAGGTTGAGAGTTTCAAATATCTTGGCACCATCATTGTAGCCATGGTGGAGCTGACATCAAAGCATTGACCCTGCACGTCATACCTTCTGCCAATTCAATTCCTGGCTCTAGTAAAGATCTGAGATAAGGCGCAGCACCAAAGTAAGAATCTACCAAGCGTTGATGCGAACAATCCTCCTTTATGGCAGTAAGTCCTGACTAATGATAGTGGAAGACATTAGACAATTGGAAACTTTCGATCACCACTGTCTGCATTGCATCATCCGTGTCCAATGGCAGCACTTTCTCTCAAACAACAGTATATTTCTCCCGCAAAATGAACTCTTTCTGACAGTTGGTGTTTGAATGCCGGGTGTGTGTATCACGTGGTTTACGTGTTCTTGAATATAATGAAGATGTCCACACTAGAAACGTTGATGGAAGGCAATAAGTAGAATATTCTGAAAAACCAGAATGTAATTTTTTTTGTTTTTTTAAAAACCGTCATAACATCAAGACGAACGTCATCTTGGCTGAGACAATGTCCCAATCAAGAAGGATTAAAAAGAAAAGTAAACGAAAAAAAAAAATGCTTATACTTTTGACAAAGGCGTATTCGCTGAAAAATCAAGTTTTTAGAATAAATAAATGATTTATTTTAAAAAACAAAAAAAATTATGTTCTGGTTTTTCAAAATATAGGCACTTACTTTTCTAGCAACACTAAAGAGCTGTGATACAGCAAAACTGTTTGTGGATGACGATATATGACTTATACAAAAGTAGATTAGCCCTCTCATATACCTTACTGGCCTGTGAAATGTTTCCACAGTAAATATTACTTACGAGTTGGGAACCCATCTTCAATTTTAAGTTATCTTTGGAAGGTGATGCGTAAACTTATCTACATATATATGGAATTTTTTTCTTCTTTAATACCTGTGGAGGTTCTGAAATACCTAACTAATACACAGTCACAGGATTACCCCTCTTAGTGCAATGAACACGTAGACCTTGTCATGCCATCCATCTAGGAGAAAGAAAACTGATATAAAAACTGCTACTGACTACTCACGTCGTAGCAGAAAACCGTTGGGGGAGGGAGGCCTCCTGATCGACAACCTTTCTAGACTTGAAGTCTCCAACAAAATATTTGGATTGCAAACCTAAAACTTCTTAAAGAGTAGATGGGCTCTGCCTATCGCCCGGCCTGTGCTCTCCTCCTTTGTCTATGAGACAGGAACAGAAGTACTAGCGCAGAGACACCTGAAAGACACCCAGTACTTGGCCTTGTTTCCTAGGACAATGAACACCGTCTTTCTATCTAGGCAACTTGGAAAATTTTGTCACTAAGTCTCTCATGACTAGTCTGGGTCGCTCTTGTTCCGACAGGTCGAGGGTATAGGTTAGACAGCTTGTGTGGCTACCGTTTCCGACTAGTAGTGCATGCGGGAGCTCAAACTCTTAGGTAGTGCTAAGAACGGCTGCTCCATCAACAATTGTATAATATTGTGGATAAATGTATGTCGCGCATGGAATGGGACTCTACAGTTATTCCCGATGGGCTTTCCAGAGGCCACGACCCCCATGGATCAAGTCTCGACTAATGGTTTGGATGTGTGAGCTTATTGGCATCAAACAAGCACCCACTTTACCCTCCCCACTATCTAAAACCAAAAGGACAATACAAAGAAAAAGAAACAAACCTAAACCAGACACCCACCAAAAACATCTTCGTCTCTGCCCTTGAGGCTAGCATTCACAAATATCTTGGGGCTTAGCTTTCTCCTAGTAAACTCCCCAGATATCCTAACACTAAGTGAAACAAACCTACAATCCTCAATCTCCTCACACCATTTTAACATGACTCCCACTCTACCATAAAGACTGACAAACATATGCACGGGCTAGGAGTTCATGTTCGGAACACCCTCCCCTTGACTAGAGAACATGAACCTGAATCACATGATGAAGCCTACATGTGCTTTAGATTAACCTTACAGCACAGCGTTAGTTACTTATATTTCTTATACCGCTGTTCTTCAACCCAGGACTGTACTCTCCTTAACTTTGTTGCTGAAAGCATAGATAGAGCACTCTCACTTGACTCGAGTGCCCAAATACATGTATTTGGGGATTTTAATGCACATCACCGTGACTGGCTTGGATTCTCCAGCTATACAGACGCGGCTGGTAACTCAACGTATAGCTTCTCTATAGTGCACTCTCTCTCACAGACTGTCACTTTCCTGACCCGCCTCTCTGATCGTGTAGACCAGCAAGTCTCACTGCTCGATCTTTTCTTGACCTCACTACCGAGGCTTGTATGCCGAATGTCCAAAGCCCGCTTGAGAACACTAATCACCTTATGGTAATGATTGATATCAACCTAAAATCTTGTTGCAAAGCTGATGAGCCGGTGCTCAAAACGACGAGATAATACAAGTAGGCTGATTTTGATTCCATCAGAGACACCCCATGGAGTGAAACTTTCTCTCCCTGCTGATCAGTACGCAAATAAGATAACCGAATAGGTCAAAGCAGCCATTGAAGCACATGTCCCCATGCAAAAATTCTACAGCAAGTGCCACTCTCCACAATGGTTCACCCAGAAATATGCAGCTGCTATTGTACAGAGGCAGCAAGCATTCCGAGAATTCGGCCGCCATAAGTCAACTACGAATAGACAGAAATTTATGGTGTCAAGAAAAATTGTAAGACGGATAGGTGAAGCAAAAAGAAGGTATTCAGAGATAACCAGAAAACGCATTCAGTTGCAGAAATTAGGTACTCTTGATTTGTGGAAAATCTTTAATAGTGTGGTGAACAATTGGTAATCAACAATTACCCAGCTATCCAACAATAATTATGTTGTTTGCATAGCAACTGATAAGGCTGAACTACTTGCCAAGCGTTTCGCCGTAAACTCCACTTTGGACTCTGCAAACAACTCCCTCCTAAATTTCCCATTGCAGACTGAAGCCACACTTGATGACCTGGTCATCACCCCATCTCATGTCCGGACATCATAAAAAAAACCTTGACACCTACAAAGCATGTGGGCCTGATCTTATACCAGTAATAGGAATAAAAAAAATGCCACACTTGATGACCTGGTCATCACCCAATCTCATGTCCGGGACATCATAAAAAACCTTAACACCTACAAAGCATGTGGACATGATCTTATACCAGTAATAACAATAAGAAATGCTCTGCTGAACTGACCCTGCCAAACTCTACAACAAATGACTTGCAGAATCGTGCTTCCCCGATAGTTGGAAAATTGCCTCTGTGGTACCAGTCTTCAATTATGGAGATAGAACTGACCCTCAGAATTACTGTCCCATCAGTCTACACCCACTCTTCGCTAAAATCTTTGAATCCTTAATCAATCTAGTGATAGTCCGTCACCTCGTTAATGCTAAACTTCTTTCTGACCATCAGTGTGGATTTAGACAAGCACGGTCTACTACGGATATCCTAACAGTCATCTCTGAATGCATATACCACACACAGGACAAGCTAGGACGGTAGCGCTTAATATATTTAAAGCCTTTGACAAGGTCTGGCATGAAGATCTCATAAAAATTAATTCATATGGTATTACTGGACAAATATTTAATATAATTAGATCCTTCCTAAGCAAAAGAAAGATCCAGGTTATCCTCGATGGTCGTTCATCCAAACATGACATGAATCCAGAGATCGATCCTTGGGCCTTTATTGTTCTAGATTTTCATAAACGACCTCCCTGATTACATTGTGTCTGAGATGGGTATATTTGCTGATAAAACCAAGTTCTACTCTCGTCATGCTGGTAAAATAGATGCGCATATATACGAGGCAACGGCCGAATCCTTAGAAAGTGACCTCCACTCTGTAGTGGAATGGGGTCATAAATGGATGGTAACATTTAATGATGCTCAGACAAAGCTCCTTTCCTTCAACAACTACAAGAAACCTCTTCAACCACAGATTGCCATGGGAAATAATACCCTATCTGAGAGTCCAATATTCAGTCCTCGACCTAAAATTCACAGGTAACATGAATTGGAATAAATACATCGAAGACATTGACAAAGCTGCTGCAAAGAAAGTGGGCTCCCTCTACCGTGCTAGAAAACTTCTTACACCTGACAGTATCCTATACCTCTACAAAGCCACCATCCGCCCATGCATGGAGTATTGTTGTCACATCTGGGCTGGTGAACCATCCACTAGTTTCTCCCTTCTGGACAAGGTCCCAAAAAGAGTCACTAATCTAATAGGTGCCTCACTATCCACCAAGCTCCAGCCCCATCGCCGCAATGTTGCATCTTTGTTTTACAAGTACTTCAATGGAATGTGGTCCGATGAACTTGCTGCTCTGGTGCACCCTTGACCAACCCGACAATCAGCCAAACCCCATCCATTCACTGTGGATGTCCCCAGATGCCAGAGAGCCTTCTACTCTAATAGATTCTTTTCTCATGCTGTCGAAATTTAAAACTAATGTGAACAAACATCCCGCTGCACAACTCCCAATTTAGAATGACCCCCGAAACTTTCACCCTAATTCTCAGTAACTCCTTACATCTACAGTGGCAACTTGCATTGTTTGGGGTGAACTATGTATAAAAAATTAATTAAAAAAATATCTGACACAGACGGTATATTGTTTAGTGCTTATATTTTGAAGACGATTGCATATTTTTTAATGATTTAGGAATTCAATGGTACTTCTTAATGAACAAAATTTTAATTAAGTTTATAAAAAAAAAAAAACAAGACGATTATCACTTAAGGACACAGTTTTTTTGTTTTTTTAAATTTATTTTTTGGTTTTGTGATATTTTTCATTATGTATCACTTTTCTTTTATTGATTTTAGAGAATTTCCATTCCACATTCCTTTTTGTAAGATTTGAAATCAATGCCAGACAAACTTGCTGACCATTGCTTTAAAGCCAGGTGTACTTTAACACTACTAATTATTATGTAGACAAAAAATGATTTCAAAATATCGAAACTCTAGTGCAATGTATTTTCTAGTATTTTTTCTTCACTCTTTATGTCTATAGATCTTACAAAATATAAACTTTACATAGACTTGCAATCAGACGAATTGTACAGGGCGTTTGAGACAAATTTGATAATTTAAAAAATCTTTTATTTCAGAACCATTTGAAGTATTTAATAGCGGTAAAATGCAACAGATAAATGTCTCTACTATTGTTGGGTTTTAGAACAGGAGACTATGGACGACTGGAAACACCAGAATATTAGAAGAATGCTTTGGATTAAAAATAATAATTTAAAAAATAAAATATTATTGCTTCTATAATCTTCCATACTTGTTTAGATCTAAACGGCCATTTTATTAACTCTCTTAAAATGACTGAATTTTAATGGCAATGTTACTTTTTGGGATAATTATGTAATTTTTAATAAAAAGTAAGTAAATATTTTTTTATAAATTCAGTATCTTAAGACTTTAATTTACTACTTATTTTTTTAAATCGTTTCAGAAAACTGTATTTAAAGAGATATAAAAAAAAAAGTTCATTTCAAATTTAACTGTATTTATGCGTTTTAACCGCCGTCAAGACAGTTTTCATTTAATATTTATTTTTAGACGTAAAAATACATTTTTTTAAGAGTAACTTTTAGACTATTATCTTTCAAAATTTAACGGAAACGAATAATCAGATATGATGATCCACCAGTTTAAAAATATAAGCCACTCCCACTTTTGCACATTGTTACTTTTATGATAAAAAAAGATAACAAAAACGTGATTATAAATAATATTATGTGATTTTCAAGCAAAACTTTCGACTCAAAATTCAATTCTAACGCTGTAAGCTAATAATGGAATACATAAAGAATGATATGCAATGATAATTAAATATATCGAATTAAATTTTTTTAAAAATAATACTAATAATAAAAGCCCAAAGATTTCAAGAATATTTTAAATCGAAAAAGCGGAAAACATGATTAACAGTCAGGACAAATGACTTTCCCGCCAAAAACTACGATCAATTATCGAACTGAATCTTTTTGATAACGGCCTCATAATACAAATTTGAGGCTGGCTCCTCCCAGGTACTATCTCTTCGATTGCACCAAAGTGGGAGGGTCAAGTCTGTCATGACACACCCACACGTGTAGGTGGTAGAGGTGGGCCTGGTGATATTTTTGTAAACAAATGAACGATGAAAAACACTGAATCCCCTGGCCTCGTAGCTAACAAAGTAAATATTGGTAAATTAAAGTTAATCCGATTATAGAGCAGAGTGTAGCATTTGTTTTGTTTGGTTCTCAGATTGTCATCAGATCAGACATTATCTCCCCCGAAATGGATGAGTGGGTTTGTCACCTCAATGAATGCCAACGGGGCCGATCAGGCAATTTTTATAAATAATTCGTTATCAACTGTAAGCGTACAATGGTTGCAATCCCACATTAAGTCACCTTAAAACAATAATTAAAATGAATGAGGTCAGGTAAAAAAAAAATGTCAAGATTATCACACAAACGTTATTTAAAAACAATAATAGTTGAAAAAAAAAATTACTTTGTGACACTTCGAAATTTGAAAATAATTTAGAAGCATTTAAACTGACGAATAGCTATCCAATCTTATAAGTAGAAATTAAAACTGTATCAGAAGAAAATTATAGTTTCATAACACTTTGGTTCGATTCATAATTTAATGACCAAACAATGTCGTGATAAATTAAGCTTTGCAAATGCTATAACAAAATAATTTGGTTTAAAAAATAAAGTAAAAAATATCAAATAAGTACAGCTATTTGTCAAATATTTAATTTTAAAGAAAATAAGAATAAACTTTTTGTTTAAAAAAAAGAACATCTACATAATCCAAATTGGCAACTACTGAACTCAAAATTTAACATTTTTAAATACATACAATAACACATTTTGAACATTTGAAAATAAAATAAATAGCTTAATTCCTATTTCAGTCACGTAAATTATTTAGAGTGAAATGGATTTCGACATTACTACGAAATATAATTTTTTTATGGGAAAATAATTGTAAATATAAATTCTAAAATATAGATATAATTTTTTTAATGACAAAATTGTGACGAGTTTAACAAAATGAAAACATGTTTAATATATTTGAATGGGAAAAAAGACATGATATAAATATTTTTTGTTGTTTTTTTAATTATATAAATTATTTTTCTAAAGAAATTTAATCAATTACATAATTAAAAAAATAAAATTTAGTTTCTAATTTCCAGTAAAACATATTCAGTTGTGCACTTTTTTTCAGCGTCGCAAAATCTTTGCAATACGTTTCAAAATTACAAATAATTGAAATTTAAGATATTCATAAAGATTTAATTTAATACCGATTTTCTTTTCTAAGAAAACATAGTATTCTGTTTTCCTAACTTTATTAGCAAAAAAAAAAGAAATTGGTACTTATATAGATCAGTTCCCATGGATAGCAGTAAAACCCGGTAACCAATTACAAGAGCTGAACTACACAAAATTAACCCCGAGTTCCCGAAAGGTAAAAACACTTACTGAGATATTTACATTGTATTTTTATTTGCAAATTGTTTTTTTCTTTCAGTTACGGGGAGAATTTGTTTTAGTAAAAAATAAAATGCAACAATTTACAAAAACAAATGGTGCTTCTCCAGATTATAACCCGAGTTAAAATCGACATGGCGTAACTCGGGTCCTAATCTGAAGAAGTACCAAATAAATAAACTCTCCGCGTAATTGAATAAAAACAATAATATATATATATATATATATATATATATATATATGAAACAAAAAGCAACAATTTATAAAAAATATAATTCAACAATTTAAATATATATGAGTAAAAAAAAATGCAATGTAAATAAATCGGTGCTTTTTTTCATTTTGTTTTTCGTTTGAGGAACTGGAGTTTCATTTTGTGAGATCGCCTTTTGGCTGTTATCGAGCCAATATGGACAGCCATGGGGGCTGAT
Source organism: Sepiola atlantica (assembly GCA_963556195.1). Classification (NCBI taxonomy): domain Eukaryota; kingdom Metazoa; phylum Mollusca; class Cephalopoda; order Sepiida; family Sepiolidae; genus Sepiola; species Sepiola atlantica. The sequence goes on from OY744530.1 coordinate 73,519,107, forward strand.
CTGTACAAGCACCGTATTTTTTTTATTTTTTTTTTTTTAAATCGAATAATAAAATTACATCTTTCGAAAAGCGAATGCGTGACGCTGAAAACAAACGAATCAATCGGTTATATATTTAAAATAAAATTTACGAAAAAAATACATTTTTCCTGTCAGAAATCTTTTTTAAAGAGAAACGATTTCCTTAAAATAACGCTTTTATAAAGAAAAAACGCCGACTATAGGATTTTTTTCATAGAAAGAAAGTTAAAAACGTGTTTAATGCAAATATAAACGACCAGAAAACTATGGGCGTTTATCGAAATTTAAATTAGAAATAAAAAAGATAATTTTATATAATCTTAAAAATAAAGAGGACTTTTTTATTATAAAGTAGGCCATTTACGCACTACTGCCACCACCACCACCATCATCACATTCATTCTGAGGAAACAGATTTAAGAAAATTACGTAAACATATAATCAAGCTTTCACTTTATAACACACTTTTTAGTGTGTTATAAACAAATAGGAAATAATAACGGATAAAAAAACAAAACAAAAACAAAGTGGGTAGTTTAACCATCTGCTGAATTAATTCGTATTTTGACTGAATAGATTTTTTTTCTTCTCTCCCACTTTTACTTCCGGTGTTATTTTTGTTTTTTGTTTCGAACATTTACGATGAGACACAGATTACGAGAGAAGAAAGAGAAAATACAAGTTGCATTCAAACAACAACAAAAAGACCCTCTAGAAATCTAATCTTACCGTATTATCTCACAAGGATGAAGAATATCTTATCTTTACGAAGAATAAAGATATTTCTTTTTTTAAACTTTTCTTTGGTTGAAAAACGTTTTTAGAGAGAGAAAGGGGGACGGAAAAATGGCTACTTCCTTGCTGGTGATCTCAAAAAGAAGATCCGTTGGCATTGTTAAAAAATGGGTTATTCCCTTCCGATGTGGGCTTTTAGGGAAGACTTTTAGCTGAACGGGGTTGACGGATAGATTAGCTGGGGGTAAGATAAGAGAAAAAGATCGAAGAGAGGGAAACTATGAGGAGCCGACATGGTTTTTACGTCAAGGGCAGATCCACATCAAACATGTCTGCTGCCTTGAGTGTGAGAGAAGCAGTGCTACTCTAAAAACGTAAAGAACGAGAGAACGTAAATGGCCTCACCTTTGAATACTAATGATATCATGGCCCCTTTAGCAATAGTTGAGACAGCCATGGGAAGCCCCAGGTGAGATAGATTAGTCATTTTAAGCCGAATATTGGGGAGACTTGAAAAGAAAATGCCTCGATAGATGGACGGACGATGAGAGTGTGTGACCAAAACAAAGTTTCCACTTCATTGTTTCGAGGAGCGATAGCAAGCAGGACGTGTTTGCTTTAACGAATAAAAAACAATGTTTTCCTATTTTTTTTCGTAAATTTAACTTTTATTAATATTCATATACACAAATCTATTTAAAATATTAATCAGAGAAGTAAAAAGGATCGGGTTTGTTAAACAAGTGCGAGTAGGTCAGAAAGTGGGGGATCGATTTATAATGGTAACTGTATTAAAAAAAATGATCCCTTCTAACATTTAATAGTAGTATTAAGATGTATATATGATTATACATCGGTTCCCGTACACCGAAATTAAATGATATTGAGCCTGGCCAGTACTTAGATGGATGACCATCTGGAAATGCCAGGTGGTGTATGTAAAACAAGATCATAGTGACTTTGCAAGCCGATGACCGGCTGCTAATCTGCAATGAACAGTCCTGGACCCTTCGTTGTGATCTGCGCCAACCAGAAACTGGCTGTCGATTACAGATTGAAATGGCTTAATGCAAGTGGATAAATCAATGTATATAAATTATTTAGACAACCACAGATTGCTTTTTTTTTGTAAAATAAAATTAAAAACCCGAGAAAATTACATAACCTGATTAAAATTTACAAACAAACTATTGATTCAAATTCAAGGAAGTGAACAAACTAAGTTACAATATTTTTCATTTATGCATAACCTTGAAAAAATAAAAGCTATTTGATTTAAAAAAAATAATTAGAAAAACAACAACAACCAACCTAAGTTTTAGTACTTAACATTGTTTTAAAAAGCCATCTATTGTCATAATTTCTTGGAAGTTCATCTGGGTATAAATATTTGTACATTTACGAAGGCCGAGGCCGACTGGACTGACCGTTTGTCAGAACTAACCCACTTTTAATTGTTATGGATGACTAATTGTGCAACAGTTTATTGTATTTTTGTGAAATGTGGTAGTTTAATAAGGATACAAATTTATTTTTTTACAATTTTCAGTTAAAACATAAATGATATTGACTTACTTCAATAACTAATTATTCACGTTTTTTCTTAATACAGTCAGTCCTAAGTGACATTCTTCTGGAGGTTGAAGGTTCAATCTTTATTACAGGTGATCATCTTCCACATAATAAAGACCAATGTGTTTTTATTTGTATATAAATAAATATAAATCCCCCCCCCACCCCACCCACCCCCAAAAAACACTGACTAAAAAATAAATTAAAAAAACGTGTCTTTTTCTAGCCCCGGGCAAAACTATTTCAAGTAATGAGAGGGGATCGAGAAAGAAAATAGCAAGTCAGACCCCCCCCCCCCCTGAAATGAATTCGCAAAGAAATCCTCTACTCTAAATAAAAAGTCAACGGTAGGTATTTTCTTTTCTTTGGGTCATCAGAAATGATAATTTCAAGTTTATATATGAAAAATTACATTACTGACATAATTCTATTATGTTATATGAATATTAGTGCGAATACTGACGAAGCATAATTTTTTTTCCCGTCATATTTGACGGAGGGTGTACACTAATAATATGTTCGGTCATGCCTTTCGGAACGAGTACAATCTATCCCCGTGGATTAAAGGGGTCAGTTCGAAAAGATGCACTTGAAGAAGGTCGGAGGTTACATCGGCCAAAAGTTATGAACATAACGGTTCTAATCCAGATTTTTTTTTCTATGTCTCCCTTAATCTGGATAAGCACCACTATAACAGCTAAGATGAGATAATAGTAGTACGCAACATCAGATCCAGATTTGATATAAAAAATTAAATTAAATTTTCCGAATGTATCCAACTGAAAATTTTCTAAAAAGTTAAAAATCCCAGATTGCTATCCCTGCCCGAGTCATCAATTTACAAAGTGTTTGGATACTAGAAATTTTGAGTCAATTTTTATTCAATAATTAATTAGGTTTTGGGAAATAAACAATGGCTATATTTTATTGGTACTTGTAAGGAATGTGCACCCTGAGGATTTCAGTAATTTGACGGAGAATCTCTAATCAGTTTCAGAAATGGCCGAAGCAGGTTACGATTTCAAAGCGGTGAAAAAAATGTAAAAAGGCAGACGAAATTAAGTCTGCGAATAGTTAGGTTAGGGATTTTAAAAAATTTAGCCCGAAAAAAAAAAAAAGTGGCTTTCAAATCGTTAACTGCTTCGACAATTTCCGGGACTGACTCGGGATTCTCCCTCAAAGTACTGAAATCTTCTGGATGCCTATTCATTACAAGTACCAATGTTTATTGCCGCGTGGAATTACTGTTAAATATTAAACATGAACTATTAAGCATACGTTTTGTTTATATCAGGAGCTCTTTTTATTTTAGTTTTAAGAAACTGCTCTAAAACAGTTGTGAACATTCCTCAAAAAGCACAAGAGGGGGGGGGGTGAAAGCGTATAGCTCAATCAAGCTGAGACCATATAACAACTAAGTTATTAGTTATTCAATTAACTAATCCGGTAAAGATCTGAAGTATCGATCAGTATATATACCTACAGTAAAGATATATAGGTGATATCTAACATTTATTTGGACATATAAAAAAAAATTTACAAATATCGTGTGCATTCATTAAATACTAAACAGCGGCTATGAATATATAACTAGCTAGCACGCTACGGAAATCAACTCGAATTAAAAAAAAAATCCGATGTTATTTTTTTTCTAACGTTTCTTTTTTTTAATTATCTCTCGATCTCAAGAAAACTTTATTCGTATATATTTTCGAGAAAAGAGATCACGATTTTATTGGTTAAATTCAAGTAACGTAGATTAAACAAAACCGGTCACCCCTTGTTAAATACTCGTGCTAGACGAGGAGACTTAAACAAAGGCAAGTGAAACAACCCGAGCCGGTTCAATACGAATCGGACATCTAACACCCGATCACGACCAATATTAAATAAAAATGCCTCCCTACCTTCTTGCAGTTCTTATGTAGCCATGTTCGAACAGAATCGAACATGGCAATCGTTTCCACCGACTCGAAGAACTTAACATTTGGCCCACCGTCTTTCTTCCGCTGGAGCGCCATCTTCTCTTCTTGACAGCGGAGTGAGCAAAACGTTAATCCATTTCGTCGCCGCAGTTACGTACACTAGAATTGCATTAGTCACGTCTGGAATTATTGTTTTTTTTTATGTTGTTTTTTTAACACTTATTATTTATTTGTTCTTAACGGTGTTTCTTGTGTCTGCGTGTGTTTTTTTTTAATGTAACCTAGTGTCCATACTTCAAATGATAATAATGTTTTTCTAGTGGTTCATATGCGCTTCCTGGCCAAAACCAAACTTGTTCATTCAAAAGTGAAACATTACATTTGAGTATTACTCAATTTTTTTTTAAGATGGAAAATTTCTCTATGACTACAACTATCCGACAAGATCTCGTTGTGTTTCTCGCAAAAACGTAACTTTGCTAAATACACAATTTTTTTCTTCTTTTTACTATGAATCGAATATTTATTGAAATCAAATTTAAAATACGGGAAAATAAAATGGATTCTTTTCTTATTGAAAAAAAAAGTAAACACGACTGTATTTTGAATCATTTTTAAGCCCTCCCTCCCCTGACAATATTTCTCCGCCAGGAAAACGCCGAGTAAATACAACTAGTAAAGCATTTTTTTGATGTTGTAGAAAATTCCTATCAAAGCAATAAAAAATTAACAATAATCTCTCAAGAAAACGTTTTTAATGAAACAATTTTAGATTTTGAATGTTCTTTTAAGAATCATTTGAAATAAAAATGTAGGATGACTAAGTACTATTTTTTAATAGGTTAAAAAGGAAATAGCTTAATATTTAGTTAATTCCTATTTTAATCACGTAAATTACTTACAAACAACTTATTTTTACGTAAACCATTTTTTAATAATAAAAAAAAGAAGACTTTTAAATAGAAAATTGTGAACTTGAATCATCGCCTTTTCTTAGCTAGCATCATTCTCGTCTTTACAGATAGCGACTTTTCATTTCGACATTTCACGTGTACAATGCATTTTGCTATAACTTAGTGCTTTTAATGTTGCTTTATTACTAAAACATGGTTTAAGTAAAAATAAGTTTGGGAGTAATGCCGAAACCAATTTCACTCTAAATAATTTACGTAAATAAAATAAGAATTAACCAATATTTTGGCGATTTAGTCGTTTCGCAGCCATAATGCCGGACAATGAACAAATGAACTCATTTCCGAATTCACAAATGAGTAAGTAAACCCAAATAAATTGTTTTACTTACACATTTGTGAGGCCGGGAAAAATCAGAAATTAGCAGACGGTTCATTGTCCGCCATTGTGGCTGCAAAACGACTAAATCGCCAAAATATGTATAAAATATCTTTATAACATTTTATTTTTTTACCCTTTGTTAAACCTTTATTAATTATTTTTGCGATTGAATACGGACATTCTTTAATTTTCGATAAAGTTACGTTAAGTTTGTTTACGGCTCCAAACTGTCTGTCTGTCTGCCTGCTTATCTGCGCGCACTCTGAGAGAGAGAGAGAGAGAGAGAAAGAGAGAGAGAAAGCAGAAGGCGAACGAGAGAATTTACTTGCTCTCTCTTTTTTATGCAGACTGACTATCGACTTTCTCCGTCTGTTTTGTTATCGTCTGCTGACCAAATATAAAACAATCATAAAAACACACCAATGCAACATGTCTCTCTACAATTCGGTTATATATCTATTATTATACTAAATGTGAGTTAATCAACGTTTGTTTCCCTAAAGCGTTCTTCCTATATACTTTAATAACACAAAATACATGTTAAAATATACTTTAGTTCTGAGATTGAGTTATGTTTGAAATTCTGTTTTAATTCTTCTAATAAGCCATAATTTATAATTAACTGAACAAGTCACCCATCCCTCTCTTAGCTATCTATGTATTTCTCGCGTCATAAAGTGTAGTATCTGTTCCAATGGATACTGCACCCCATAGACTGGTATTGTCTTGACCTTCGGGGCTTGATTTACGCCTATCTTTGGGTCTGTCCTGTGCAGTTCTAAGAGGTCCACCCTCCCAGGCTTTTCCTCCCCTCTTTGGGGAGGAGTAAGTTTATTGCTTACTGCCTGAGGCGCCCCTACCGGGGAATGCCGACGGGGCTACCCAGGCAATTTTTAAATGTCCAGAGTGCTCACCTCGAGCGCTGGCTTATCTAATCTCACTTTCCCGACCTTGTGTCACATCTTACCTTGTGGGAGGTAGATAAATAACATGTTGACTCAACCACCCTTCATTGGCCCTTTTGGCTAAGATGAAAGTGTAGTATCTGTTTCGATGGATACTATACCCTATATCGTCTTGGCCTTCGGGCCTTGATTCCGCCGGTCTGCGGGTTTGTCCTGTGCAGTTCTAGGAGGTCCACCCTCCCAGGCTTTGCCTTCTCACTTTTTGAGAACAAGTTAGTTTATTGCTAATCGCCTGAGGCACCCCTACTGGAGAAAGCCGACGGGGCTGTCCAGGCATTTTTTGTAGGCCAGAGTGCTCACCTTCTCGGACGCTGGCTTTTCAAATCCCACTTTCCGACCTTGTGTCACATCTTACCACTGTGGGATGAAGATAAATCGATTGACTCAACCACTCTAATATTCGTTAATGTCTCCGTGAGATTTTAGATACAGGCTGACTTTTTCAACATTGCGATCTAATTTACATACATGTGTCGGTACACACCACGTAGAGGTATGTAAATTAGATGGCAAAATAATAAGTCTCTTTACTTCTACATAAGAATATATTTAATAATAATTCTGCATTCGTATATATATATATATATATATATATATATATACATATATATATATATATATATATATATATATATATATATATATATATTCAATGTATTTGTAGTAGTCGAAAACATTCATATTTATTTCCTCCTGACCAATCAGCCTCCAGGACATATTAATTTCAACTGTCCCTTGAAGGACTACTTACAGGAAATTACGGAGAGTCAACAGAGAATTTCCTGGCACCCACGAAGAAAGACGTCCTCTCTCACCAACGCCAAACAAAGTTATCTTAATCTGAAGATATATTGCTCCATAAAGACTTTTGGCATCCAACTGAACTTTCTTACTTCCTTCACTCTTCTATTTATTTCTTCATGGTCTAAACTTCTGGCTACCTACACCCAACGGTGTAGGTCCTAAAATAAATACATGTTGTTGTTTATCCGTTTTATTATACAAAATATTATGGGAGTTTGTGTTGCTAAGATAGGCTACTTTGTATGCATATTGGTTTTCAATGTGTGCATAGACGAGTTGAATAGAGCGACAACAGTTATGCTTATGTGTATGACATTAATGTATGTGTCAAATTTGAATTATTCGGACTACTGTTCTCATCTTGAGTGTTATTTGCACAACGCTTCGGTCTTCTTCAGGTGTATGTTCTCAAACTCGGGAATCTGTACGGAATTTCAAACGGAACCCTTTATTTAATCCACGAGGGTAGCACGCTCTCGTTCCATCAGCCATAAGAGAAGTCTTCAATAATTCGCAATTCTTCGTATCGTCTGCACCGATGATTGAACATTATACTTTCATTTGACTATCACTTAGAACTAAATTATACTTAGTACTATATTCACTGCGCCACAGGTTCGACAGAAATATTTCTGAGTTCGAAAAGATACACCTGAAGAAGGCCGGAGGTTACAGCGGCCGAAACGTTATGCGAATAACACTCAAAATGAGAACAGTAGTCCAAATAATATAAATTATACAAATTATCAATCCTCATCTAAAAAATTCAGAAACATTAATGTATGTGTTTATTTTATTTGTGAACCATGGGATGTTGAAACAAGTAGTAGTGCTAGTATTACATTATCAGCAGAAACTGTGTATATATACGTATGTATAGATGTGTTTAAATATTATATGGGTGGTAATTGAAGCATGAATTGTGTAGAAACAATGTATTTATTTTCTATTTTTATTCATTCAGTATTTCGAACGCTCTGCGTTCTTCCTCGGGAATGATGAATTAGGTTTCACTTGAACCGCATGGTGTTAAGAGTGAAAATAAAACCATTTTAGTTCATTGGGCAGGGGGGGGGGGGGAGAATGTCGACTTAGAGTGTTGCTTAAATGCGTTTAATTGGTATACTAATTTTAGAGAGTTTTTTAGTCAAGCGTGTGTGTTTGTAAACACGGTGTGGCTATTTATTTATTATTATTTGTATTATTTAGATTATTCGCACTACTGTTCTAATCTTGGATGTTATTCTCACAATGTTATAGCCAATGTAACCTCCGACCTTCTTCAGGTGTGTCTTGTCGAACTCGGGAATCTTTATGCTGAACTCGGGAATCTGTACGAAATTTCGAATGGAACCTTTTATTTAATCCATCCGTTAGCCATGACCAGGTAGAAGTCGTAATTTTATTTTAAGTATGGCCCTCACTGAGGATTGAACCTTCAACCTCCAGAAGACTGTCACTTAGAACTGATTATTATCTGTTGTGGTCAATTCTAGTATGTTTTTAAATGTGTAGTCTTACTATTTATCAGTATTATATATTACTACTTATTACTATATATATATATATATATATATATATATATATATATATATATATATATATATATATATATATATATAGGTGATTTTATGAAGGCTTACCAAAGCATTCCTTTCAGGACACCAATGATCACCATTAAAAAACCGGAACAATTTTTTGGGTTTTTTTTTAATGTATTTGGGACCGATTATTTGCTTGTTGGCTTGGTGGAAGAAATAATGCACGAGCTACTTTTCTAAGACTTTTTCTAGGACTTTTTTTTTTTATCGTTGTTCTTCCTTGTTTTTTAATTTTAACTTTTATTTTTATTTTTTTCCTCTTCACTTCTTAAGTGACCTCAACTATTGTAACGCCACATTGTGTATTGTCGGCAGTTGAAACCAGTATTCCAGACATTTAATTTCCCTGATGATCTGCCAAGCAAGTAACTGCTTGGTAGTGAAACACGTGTAGGAAAAAACATTTAATTTGAATAAATAATATTTGTAAGAAAAAATATCTTTAATGGTGATCATTGGTGTCCTGAAAGGAATGATTTGGTAAGTCTTCATAAAATCACATATAAATGCTCTGTACTCTGTAATCGAGTATCATCGAGCTTGTTTTTATTGGAACAACCCCGGTCTTCACTGAATGATCTATTTTATAAGTGAAAAATTTAAATATATATATATATATATATATAAGTTATGAAAATATATTCATGGAAATTAAGCTACACAGAGACTTCCAGGTTTCATCCTCGTAGAGAATCGTCAGACTAAAACGCATGGAATTCGTGTTACCGGATGTTTTTATATATACACATGGTGTTTAGTCTAGCTAGTTAACCAATCAGATTCATTTTAACATGTGCATGCTTGGGGTAGTTTTTCTATTTACGGTGTTGATTTATTTTAGGTTTTTATTTATTTATTTATTTTTCTTATGTATTGTTATCCTAATGTAAAGTTTATTCTGTGTATACATTTGTTTGCTATTTAACTTCTGCAGTTTAATAGGTTTTAAGGGTCTTTAAAGTTTAGAATTTAATATTTCTCATTCAGACATAATCTACATGGTCGTATAAATTTCTACATGTACTGGCTTGTATTATTTTCCACACGATTATCGGTGAGCATACGCTTTCTTTGAGCTCCCAGTAATGAGTTGTTAGTGTTGTTTTTATTCAGCGTTTTTGTTATTGAATGTGCTTTTATGGTCATAATATTTGGTTTTAAAATCTAGAGAGGTCATACCCATGTAGTACTCCTTGTGTTGCATACCTACTGAAATTAAACGTCACGAGAAGCAAAGGGGGGGAGAGAGCTTATTTATTACTACAGGCAGAAATCCTTCCGACTGAGGCAGTTCTCCGAAACCACCTCACAGTTCGCTATCACATCCTCTCCGGCCGAAAATAACGCGAAATGTTCACGAGAGGATTAATAGTGATTTCAATCTTTTTTCTTAATACTTCTGATGATACAATCTTCATAGACATTTTCATAGTCATTCTTTAAGCAAACATGTTTCTCAATAATTTTAACACATTTTGGAGAGTCATTTTTCAACAGGGACCTTAAACACACTTTTCTTAAGAGTCATTTAAACGGATTTCTAAACACATTTTTCAAGAGTCCAAAAGTCACTTTGAAACACAGTTTCCAGATATTTTACATTATAAGAAAGTTACCTTTGTGGTTCTCGTTCGTCGCTGGCCCTCGTCTTGTTGTTGGCTGTGATCGCCGCGCGGCACCTGTTTTTGTGGGCAAACTCTATCTTTAAGCGGAGGACAAAGACACTCGAAGTCGGATTTTCTGATAGATTTCTTTTGTTCTTTTTATTTCATGCTTTCATTCGAGTGGAGGGGTTTCCATTATTGGTTCTTCATTCACATCTTCCTAAGTTTGTACTGTGTGGGACGTTAGACGCTGTTAGCTTTTCTTAGTAGCTTTGGCCCATATCTCTTCGATTCACACCCGAACTCTTGCATTCAAGAGCTACCTCATGCGCTCGCCACAAGCTTCCATGGTGATCTCTTTTAGATACAGCCCTTATCGCGAGCGATTACATTCTTGGGAAAACTTCGCTCGCTTTTCCGAAACGACGTTGTCGTTTCGAGCCCCCATGGCGAACTGATCTCGATTCCCGCTCCGACAACAACAAGTGACGTCATAATCCTTTGTCTTGTCATGAACGAAAACCCCTACGTTATATCTGACCTTTACTAACCCCAAATCTTTTGAAGCAAGCCAGGTCCTGTCAACCCACTATGATTTACAAAACAAATTATTTGTGGGAACCGACTTGCTCATCCAAAATAGAGGTCAGCTCAACCTGCACTGAACCCGACCAATTCACCCCGGTCACAATCAATACTAGCTGATCTACCCGTTTAAAATACAAGGCCCGTCATAATATAACACTTGTTAACGTGGACAAATTGCACGAGTTATACAGTTACAGCTTTCCTTTCATTATTAACTTTCTTATTTCTATTTGGGTAATTGCTATTAGGGTTTGGGTTATTACTATTTCTAGTAGTTATATCTTTGTTCTTTTTAGTGTTATTTTTATTATCATTATTGTTGCTATATTGATAACTATTTTTATGCATTTTGTTATTGTTTTTTTTTTCTACTGCTCGCATTTAGTATCTTGTTATTTTGTTTTTTTATTATAATTCTTAAGTTTTCGCAGCAACTGTAGGACAGTTTTAGGTTATTTTTATTGAATATTTTGTACAAGGGATAGGTTATGGAGAAATGATTTTCAATGAGATTTAGGAATTTCTTGCCAAGTTTAGTTTTTAGCATTTTATTATAGGGCGGTGTATACCAGAGTATATTTCTTTTTCTTCTATTTTTAATTTTATTATAATTATTGGTGTCCTGTTGCTTAAATTTAATTTTGATATTATTATAGCCACTATTTTTTGGAGCTGTGTTGTAAATGTTGCTTGACTTAAATACATTTTCATTACTAGAGTTATTGCTAAGCCTATATTTGATAGAGTTAGGAATATGCTTTATGATTAATGGGGGTTGGGGGTGATTGGACTTTGGGTTTACATATATTGGATTTGGGTTATCCTTTAGGTAGCTTCGTAAGTATTTACATTTAAGCTTAAAGTGACATCTAAAAAGTGAGTTATTTTTATGTTAGTGAGTGCTTCTACTCTTAGGCCTATTTTTTTCATTTCCATATAAATAATTTTCTTGAAGTTTTCTCTCTTGACCTTGTTGGAATCCCTTATTATAGCTAATCCATCATCTCTATATAGGCCAATATCTGCATTATCAAATATATTTGTGAGGGTATATAAAATAAATAATCCCACAAGAGCTGCAGAGTCCAGGGCATCCATGACCATATCAAAGGAGTTTGGCATTTTTGTTTAAGCCTGATGATTCCCTATGGGGATGAAATGCGGAAGCTTCTGTGTAGCTTAATTGCCATAGATATACTTTCATAACTTACTACCTAACTCTACTCACGTATTGAGCACTGAAAATCGATACATAAAATTCTATATCTCCTTATAACATTTTATGTAGATACATGATGAAATAATATATATATATATATATATATATATATATATATATATATATATATATATATATATATATATAAACTTCTTTGTAAAATGGTAGGAAAAATCCCAGCAGAGTGCTCGATTAATTAAGAATTAAAGTTAAAAATTAAGAGCATAATATTTATTTATTCTGGTACAGAAAAATTAGTACAACATTCGTACCGTCGGTTTCAAGCATGGAAGGTCTTACCCATCCGGCTCTCTTTAGCTTCTGTTGTCATCTGTTTTGGAAATGTGAGGTCACATGACACTCTTGTTGGGACGCGTTATTTGCTCAGTGTGTTGTGTGTGTTTGTTTAAATTTAAATTTAGTGTAATAAGACCGTTGAGATAATATATCTCATATAAAAAAATATTAAAAAAATAAAAAAATATAGAGAATAAAAAAGAGAGAGAGAGAAAGAAAGAATAAAAATAGAAAGAATAAAATATAAAGAATAAAAACATAATGAATAAAAATAAATTTAAAGATTAAAAAAATAATAATAATAAAAAAATAAAATTAAAAATTAAAAATTAAAAACAAAAATAAAGAAAGGGTTTCTCTGAAATTCCCGTGAGCCAAATTATGAATTTGTATCATTAGCCGTTATATTTTTGAAGGTATGCGTTCTAAAAAGAAAAACCGTGTTAAAAATCTTTTCCCCAGATTGGAGTGATTTTAATGAAGAAATTCGGATCTAAGGGAGGTAACTTAGTTGGAAATATGAAATGTTTGAGTTTGTTAAAATGGATTTGTAGATTAATCTAGTGGCTGATAAATAAATTAAATATTTTTGCATTTTGGTGAAAGTCGAAGTTTTTGCTCTTGGAATTTATGTGGATATAGTTTGTTTAAATGGATTTGTAGAGTAATCTGATAAATAAATTAAATATTTTTGTATTTTTGTGAAGGTCGGAGTTTTTGCTCTTGAAATTTAAGTGGATATAGGTTGATGAGGTGTTTGTTCGTTTTTATTGTGTTTATATTAGTAGAGGGGGGGGTAGTTAGACATTATGTGAATCGGTCAGACCAGTTTATAAGTAATGCTTGTCTCTTGTGGATACACCCCCTAAATATTTCATCGCGGATATTTAAACAGGCTGTATTCGGATCGATTGAAATGTGGTATTTTTCAGCGTCACATAGAGGACATCTGTTTATGGCTGGAGAGAAGGATGGTTTTCTCTCAATTATTTTCCATTTGATGGTGAAGGGTGTATTTTCTTCTTTAAGCTGCCATATTCGGGTCGCGAGTGCCGTATTAGCCTTGTTTTTGTATCTGAAGGAGTTTCTGTGTGCGTATAGCCTTTGTTTGAAGTTTCCCTTCGTCATCCCAATATATTTTTCTGCATTACTGGTATTCTGGTCTGTGACGGTTGCTTCATATATGATTGAATCGATTTTGCAATTTCCCTCCAGGGGGCAGTTGTTTTTGTCTTGGCATGAGCAGCCTGCGTTTGTAATTGTTTTGGGTTCTTCAGAGATAATTTTTCTTATTGAAGGGGCAGTGGAATAGCTGACCTTAACAGAATTTCTGTTAAAAAGTTTGTGTAATTCATTTGTGGGTGGGAAGTGTTTGTCGAGTAATTTGAGGAAAAGTTGGCCTACCTTTGTTTTGGTATTGGTCGAATAGGGTGGGGAAAACCAGATCACCGATCTCCTTCTATTGCGGGTCCCCCGTGGTTGGTCTTGGTTGGGGGTGTATGAGATCTCTTCTCTGAACCCGCTGTCGCGGAGCGCTTTGTTGTAATATGGTGCTGCTTGGTTGAAAATTTCGGGACTGGATGAGAGGTTTGAAATTCTTTGGCTAATATTATTGACTAAATTTTTAAAGATGGTGGGGGGGTGGCAGGATCCCTTGTGTATGTATTGGAGTGTTTCATTGGGTTTGTGGAACGGTTTGTGTGTATTGTTTTTAAGGTTCAGTGTGGTATCTAGGAAGTTTACTTGGTCTAAATTTGTTTTAATGGTGATTTTGAAGCCGAGATTATGGAAGGTGTTTGTTAATTCTTTTCTAAATCTATCTAATGTGTTTCCGTTGTGGTTGCGTGACAGACAAAGTCCGTCATCTCTAAAGAGACCAAAGAAGTGGTCTGGAAATTTATTTTGGAGTGTATCTAATATAAGCAAGCCGACTAAGTCACAGATGTCTGCACTGTCGTAGGCCCCCATTGCAACATCAAATGGGTCCTCTGGGTTTGATTTTTTAACCCAAGCCCTTCCCTCGAAGAAGAGAAGGGTTTGTCTTGCTTGCAGTATTGTGTCCCTTTCTAGTTGACTGATGTTTGTGTGTGAAAGTGCAAATGTTAAGGCCTTATCTAGGGTGTCTTTTGTAATGGATGGGTAGAAGTCTACTATATCTAATTGTGTGAATTTGCATCTGTGTTTATCTTGTATGTTATGGAACCAATTTAGGACTGAGTTAGTATTGCCCCACAGACTTAGGTTTATTTTTCCTTAATTTTATTAACTATATTTTTAACAATGGATTTGCTTGCTAGTCCTAGTTCGCTTTTAGCTGGGTTGATAAGTCTGCATGAGGGTTTATTTGTGAAGTTTTCTTTGTGGTCTTTTAAAGTAACAAAGGCCTTCCTCTTATCTAAATAATTAATTCTATATTCGACACCTAGTCTAGTAGCTATTTCAGTAGTATCATTATTAATAGATTTATATGTATCTGCCTTGGCTAATTGATATTTATCGGTAATGGAGCTAATTGTTAGGTCTGTTTTTTCCTTTTTAGTCATTTTATAAATATTTTTAGTTTTGTCGGAGAATACAAGTGCGTTATTTTCTCTTTTAAGTTTTTTTATGTCGGCGGTAAGTGTCTTCTGAAATGGATTTTGCTTGTTTGTAAAAACTAGGTTGTGAGTAATGTTGAGTAGGTCTTTTTCGAAATTGTCTAAGGCCTCTACTTTTGGCGGGTATTTACCAGATTTTAAGCCGTAGTAGTTTTTTTCTGTTTGCCTCTGTTCTGTATTCAACACTTTCCACCTCATTCTTCCTATGACGTCCCCTATTTTTGTCAGGAGTATCCTGGTATATGTTTGTTTTTTGGGGGTTGGGATATTTTTGGTAGAATATCCGAGAGTGTATAGTTCCATTTCCCAGGGTATAGGTGGTAATCCCTGTTAATTAGTTTTTTCCGTGGTGTTGGTAATTTTCCCGAGAGTGCTCGACTACGAGGCTAACAGGGTTTAACTGTAATTCCTGGTAGGGGCTGAGTAACTTCTTTGTAAAATGGTAGGAAAAATCTCAGCAGAGTGCTCGATTGATTAAGAATTAAAGTTAAAAATTAAGAGCATAATATTTATTTATTCTGGTACAGAAAAATTAGTATATATTGTGTATTTTGGCAGCATTTTCTCATTTATGCAAACATTGTTAAAAATAACAGAATTCGTCTGTTTAATTATACCTTTTTATTTTTTCAATTTTTCTTATGATCTTTTTGTATTAAAATCAAAAAAATTAATAAATGTTCCATAGGTTTCATGAACGTTTTCGATTCTTCGTCGAATCATCCTCAGGTGTCAAAAGCAAATGAACAAAAAAGCTGGAGAAAGAAGAGAATTTTAAAAAGACGGCGAAGAAACACGCATAGAACATTTTCCGCATTGTTCCAGGAAGTCGTTGATGATTTTAATTCAGCAACGCTGACTGGCATCACAGAACAAAATCGCATTATGTTAAGCATTTTAAAATGTTACCACTGGTTTCATATGTGATGTTGTTAATTTTAGGTTGTTGTGTTTTTATGTAGATAGCTTCCAGTATTTAACATGTTTTTAAATTGGTTTCGGAATGTATAATTTTAGTGTTATTAACTAGAATTTGTCTTAAATCTTGTAGTAAAAAACAACTCCTCCCAACTCAAAAACCACTAGAAAGAACCAATGTTATTTATAAGTTTAAATGCCTTTTGGGAAAATGTAACTCCCATAATAATAATAAAGCTAATAGCTACATTGGTTTTACAAGCACTACCCTATCCTGCCGCCTTACCATGCATCTTGATAACTCTAGCTCAATTTACCAACATCTACAAAAACATCACTGGCCTCCCTCTGATTTAAAACGAAACCCTTTCAAGTGGTGAGTGAAAGCAAGAAAGCAAATAGAAAAGCAGACGACCTCTGCCGCCTGAAATGAATTTGAAAAGAAATCCTCCACTCTAAATCAAGTTAGCAGTGGGTGCTTTTTTGTAGATAATCATAAATGCTAAAAATTTATAAAAAAATAAATTACTGAGATAAATCTATTGTTTTTAAATGAACATTAGTGCGAACACTGGCGAAGCATAAATTTTTTTTCCATCATTTTTGACAGAGGGTGTACACTAATAATATTAAGAATAATAAGAATAGGAGTAAAGAGACTCATTATTTTTAGTTATGTAAGAAGAATGTCGTAACAAATATGTCACAGTTTATGAAGTTTTGAATCAAATCAAAGTAGAATAGATAATGGTTGTGACCCAACGGGTCACGCGTACGTCTAGTATATTAATGAATGCAAAATATATTAAATACCATTATTTGTATCGATTGTAAGAAGAGACTAATAATTAGTTAGTTGAATAAGCAATGTTGAGTTTGGCCAGTACCAGATGGGTGACCATTTGAGAATAACAAGCGCTGTATGTGGAAGGACGAAGAAACATTCTTGCAAAAAATACAGCCCTAGATGCCTTTAGCAAGTACTTCAGTGTAGCCTGCTAATCCACACATATGTTGACACAACGGAACAACTGAACCCTAGGCGGAAGTTCTCTCCATAAAGAGTACGCAATTCGCTTCTTTTTTTTTTGCATAAAAAAGCTACTTCAATAAACAATAAATTGAAGGTGGAGGATGAATTAAATTTAATCTCGATATTGATAAAATTATGTGACTACTATTCGTGTGTGCTTCTCGCCTCTACGTGACTTACTCATCATTATTTTTATTATTTACTCTCAATCAATTATTTATTAAAATCAAAAAGGCAATAGCGTCGTACCCAAAATAACTTTTTAAAAATCCTATTTAACAAAAATAATTTTTAATTACGAAATGAAATCCACTAGAATCTCTTTTGGTTTCTGTGTAAACAAGTCAAACATTGTAACCGTTTGCAGATAGTTGAAGAAAAAAAGAAAGTGTTACTTTGTGACCATTCGAAATCCAAAAGAAATTTAGAAGCATTTAAACTGTTGAATGGAAGTCATTTCTGGCTTTGAAATTCTGGTACTTATGCAAATTAGGACCAAAGCTAACCCTAAACCCTAACCGACGCCAAGTCGACTTTAGCTTGGGTCCTAATCTGTACCAAAATTTTTAGCAAATCCTCATGTATTAAAAGATTGAAGGTTTTGGAAGTTATTTAATCTAATAATGTTATAAATAGAGATTAAAATAACATCAATATTAATTATAGGTTTATAACAATTTGGGTCAATTAATAATTTAATGACTTAACGATACCGTAATAATAAAATTTAACTTTCATTCTATTTTTTTAATTTGATAAAAAACAAAAAAAACAAATGGCATAGTTAAAAAAAGAGGAAACCAAAATGAAACCAAAAAAAAACAAACTCCTGGGCAACGCCAGGTAGGTACAGTTAGTTGTGTCTACAAGTAAAAATTAAACTTAAATATATTGAAATAAATTGTCCATTATTTTTTATTTATTTTTAGAACAAAAGCTGAAATTTTCTGAAAAACAAAACAAACTATAACATAACATTAAAATATTAAATCAATATATTTCTACTCATTTTCTTCTCCTTTTTGAAGAATGTGGTCATACAACAGTTTCACACTTTTTTTACGCAGTCCTTTGCGTTATTGCTGTACTCTACAAGATCTTTCAAGCTACACCGGTTGGGCAGTGTAGTATCTGTTCCGATGGATACTGCACCCCATACTGGTATTGTCTTCTCCTTCGGGGCTTGATTTACACCAGTCTATGGGTCTGTCCTGTGCAGTTCTAGGAGGTCCACCCTCCCAGGTTTTTCCTCCCCTCTTTGGGGAGGAGTAAGTTTATTGCTTACTGTCTGAGGCGCCCATACCGGGGAATGCCGACGGGGCTGCCCAGGCAATTTTTAAATGGCCAGAGTGCTCACCTCTCGGGCGCTGGATTTTCAAACCCCACTTTCCCGACCTGACCTTGGGCCACATCTTACTTGTGGGAGTAGGATAAAAACTGGCCTTGTGCCTAACTCCTGGAGAGGAGTAAATCAATACACCGGTTGGGCAGTAGAGGGCAGACCAGGCAGTGGTACATCGTATGGTCTTCCTCTCCACATTCGCAGATGGTTCGGTCTGTTTTGTAGCCCCATCTAGTTATAACAACTTTTGATCGCACTACTCCCCTTCTCAGGCGGTTGAGCGTTTTCCACTGGAGTCAAGGTGCTTCTGAACCGGGAGGGAGAGCCTCAGAAGGGGAGATTCCGATGTCAGTAGGAGCGAGTGGGGGGATTCTCTAGCCGTCTGGTCCACATGTGTAGTGTGTTTTTTTTATATACATGATCCCATGGCACCAATTTTATAAACGTGTAAATTAACACCGAATATTAATTATGTGTAAGGTGGGAAACCCCCGCTCCCCTCACCACGCGTCTCCTATCCTTTATGTTTTAATCGGGCCCGCGGGTCTTTACATGTGACCCGCGGTAGTAAAACGATTTTTCATTAAAACGATAAAAGGGAGGCACAGCAAGTAATCATGGTAGAGAAAGAACGGGGCACATTTGAATCACAATTTATAAACATAAAATAAGAAATAAGACACTTGTAAGAATTAACAAAACATAACAAGTGTTTATGAAATCAAAAAAAGACCAAGTAAAAGTTCTGCCCCGCACTGGGGAGTTTTTTTGATATGGTGCTGGATTAGATAAGATCGAGAATGGTTGATCAGTCCAGAGTTGTAAAAATTTGCAAATAATGAAAGTTAAAAATAAGTAATTCGTTTTCTTTTTTTTGTTTTTCATAAGGCACATACCTTTTTATAACCTTTTTTTTGTGTGTGTGTGTGTTAATTAACATGCCGAGTGGAAGATATTTTACAGGATTTTAGATCCTGACGTCAGTTCCTTCGCAGAGTTTCGTTAATGTGGAGCTTAGGTTATCTCATAAACCTTGTCCTTCCTTGTATACGGAGTATAGCTTGCAATTTGAAGTGCTGGCCCGACACAAAATCTTGACACGGCTTCACCCCTCCACTCCTGAAGTCTGACTGTCTCGTCTTTCGCGGATAGTTTTTTTAGTGTGGAGTTGACCGCTATATGAAGGATATTTTTACTAAATTTTTTATTCTGAGCTCGTCCTTCGCGGATAGTTTTTAGTGTGGAGTTTCAGCTATATGAAAGATATTGTCACAGAATTTTAGATTCTGATGTCCGTCTTTCGCAGATAGTTTTTAGGTGGCGAGATATAGGTAATCTCGTATCCAGAAGGGAAATTGTTGCCTTCGTCTATATGGACAACTTTGTCAGATTGGGGTTTTCCTTGTGAATCTCCTTTTGTTTTTTGTATGCAGGGATCTATTATTTTGATTTCTGCTTGGTCGGCAGCAAATCTTGGAAATGTCATCTTTCCTCCACCATTTTAATCCGTCCCATGTGCGGGGATATGTTTTCGATTGACTACTCTTTGAGCCTCAAATCTAAACATGTCAATTCTCCATCACTGCCGAAATCCGTCCCTTTATGCGGGTATATATATTGTCGACGATTTGTCTGCCCCGCCAGCAGCAAATCCAGACACGTCTTGACTCCACCACCGCCGCGAACCAACACCCCATGTTTCTTGCCCGGCTCTATTCTCATCTTCCCTTCTTCTCTGCCTAGCAACAGGCTTTCTTCAATCTGATTTGTTGCCCTTCATCTGCCCCCGCAAACTGCGTGGGCTGACTTTATGGCTCTTGGCCTCTTGCTGTCTAGACTACATCTGGTCCCAATTTTTAATGTGTTCCCTTTTTGTTGAATTGCGCCATACATTTCTTTTGTAGGAGAACATGTGCCAACAAGTCCCCTATTCTTCTTTTAATGTTTCATGGGGCAAAATATGTGGATATAATAGTTTTTACTAGTTTATACCCACTTGTTGAGTGGTGTTGGAACAGTATCTGGGTATGTCAATTTCCATCTTTACCTAGCTTCTACTACTTTATAGCTAATATGAATGTCCAATCAAGAGTTGATACATAATAACCACATTCATTGCCACTGTTGCATCCAACAGTTCCAGTAATAAATTTATTAAACTCCATATGTGTATTATATTTTTCCTCCACTTGATTTTAAAGTTCAAATTTTGCTTCCAAAAATTATACTACTATAAATAACTTCAACGCTGGGTCCAGCAAACTGTACAAGGAATTTAACATATAGGAGCTTATCTTAGACAAACCTCTATAATATTTTTATAATAACATGAACGTCAAACGAGAGGAAAACAATTCTCTTCTGTTAACAACAAAAGGTATTTATTCATGTTACCAACACCGTTAGGTGTAGGTTAGGGAAAGTTAGGTCAGTGTCCGAGTGAAGAAAGAAATAGCATAGTGAGAAAGTTTGACTGCCGAAAGTCTACGAGCAGTTTATCTTCAAGTAATGATAACCGATGTTTGAGTGTTTAGTGGACAAAGGCAGCAGAGAGAGGAGAGGAGATGTCCTTCTTCGTTGGTTCCAGGAAACTAGGCTGCTGTCCAAATTCGACAAGGTGTTGAAGTAATCCTTCAAAGAGGTTTGAAATCAATATGCACTAGAAGCTGATTGGTCATCGTGTGACCCAATCACCTTGTTGCTCACCGAGAGAGAAAATAAATGCCAGTATTTATGACTGAATGTATTTTTGTCTGATTACTTATTATTTACAACGAAATGGGTTTGGCAGGTTAGGGTTCATTGCTCTAAAATGTAAAAAAAAAATATGGACAGTCGAGCCTATAGAGTGGGTGAGGCCTTCAGGAGGGGGGAATATGATACCCAACGGAATCGGACTAGCGCATTTTTGGTTGAGGAGAAAGGTGGTACAAAAACCTATATATTCGGTTCTGCCTTTCTCCATTCAGTGCGAACATAGGCAGTGGCCAACAGGGTGAACAGTGGCGGTGGCCACTACCATTCCCCATTTGGGGACATTAAGAAAAGGCAGGTGAACATTGGCGTCACCATTCCCCGTTCAGTGGTAAACGGTGGTGGCCGCCATTCACCGCCTGAACATGGCCGGTGGCCAGTACGGCAAACATCGACGGACTCTCTTACGAGTCAGAATTTTTCAACTACAGTTTTTCCACTTACAGTAGTGGATATGGACAGACTTTTACGACGCTGAAGGAACTTCGACACTGAGGAGTTCATTCAGATTCAGATTCGGATTCACACGTCAACCCTTCAACGAGACAGACTCTGTTATGAGTCGGTGTCAACAATACGACTTTGCTCCATCTAGAGACTCCATTTCTTTTTAGCAGACGCTGTTCGGTGGGTCGCTGAAGGAGCAATTATTTTAGCAAAACCTTTCCCCTTCCGACTGTTGCCTTGGCCCCCTTCAGGGTATGGCGAGGAGATACTTTTATATTCGATAATTTTGTATATCCTGTGTATTACGTATTTTTTCCCCAACAAAAACAACTTATATTTTACGGTTTTAGTAAAGAAAAAATAACATTAAACATTCAAAACAATAAGTTATAGCAAGTTTAATCACGAAACACGAACAAACGAGTGGACAGGCAAAAGAAAGATGACCGATATAAATAAAGAAGGGAGATAACTGTAAGTTTTACCTTTTCTTATGGTAAAATAATATTTTTCTTTGCTTTTGATTACCTACAGCTTATTGAGAGAGTAGAAAGGGAACCTTGGTTTTACTTCCGGCAGCCTTGTAACTCTCGCTTCCCTTATTTTGTCTTTTAGTCCTCACATCTCATGAGCGATGTTTATGACAAAGGGGGAAGAATTGCTGTTTTCTGCGTCGGAATCTATCCATCTAACACTTATCGTTGGCTAGTTTTGGGCCTTGAAGTAGTATTTTTCTTTTTTAGCTCCTTACATCAAGTGGCTTCATGCTTTGTCTGGAGCGATTTCCATAAAAAAATATTATTGCAACTTGCTAACTCTGCACTAGAGAAAATGTTACTCCATTTATTTTTAAATAAATACATTTTAAAAAGATTATCAAACTTGGAATTATCCCCCTTCTTGATTTAATGATATATCGGCCATGTTCCTTTTCCTGGTCGTCTTGTTTTGAACGCGCTTCGTGTAGACGATTAAGCTTGTTATAACTTACTATTTTATGTTACTTTTAATTATTATTTTTTTTAATTAAAACATGATTTTCAGAAAAAATTAACTGTTTGGAAGCAATAAACCTTGGCGAAACCTATAAGCGATCACCACAGAATACGTCTAAATATAAATAAAGTAACAGTGTGTCTATTTCTGAAAAAAAAGTAAACAAATATTTTAGAATTTAGTGTAAGGGATCAGTTCGCATATAAATTTAATGTAAAATGATCCTCCATTTTCGCGCTATTCTAGCGTTTCATAGCAGTTAACCAACATTGTTTTTTTTGCTATGGGAGATAAATTCTGTGCGTTTTTTTTAGGGAGTGTCTATTTTTTAGGCGATTATGTGTGGTTTTACGACCTTGCTGCTTGGACTTGGGGTTAGTGGTAAAATAAATTTGTTTAACTGCCCTAAAAAGTTAGAATGGCCCGTAAATTGGGTCATTTTAGGTTAAATTTATATACGAAACTGATACCCCACTTTAAATCTTTCATTCTTGTTAGCTCATTACATCAAGTGGCTTCATGCCTTGCCTGGAGCGATTTCCACTAAAAAAAAAAAATTTAAAAAATCTAAATCATTGCTATTGTTTTGTTTTTTTCTGTCCACCAAGTTTTCCCGGGTGTTCACGCGTAATCGCCTAAAAAAGTAAAATCTCGGTGGGGGGGGGGTGATAGCGGAGTGTGTTAATCTACAAATTTATCCTCCCACCACTCCAAAATATCATTAAATGTAATTTTAAAAAAAATGTTTGCTTTGTTATATTTTTTAATAGTGCATAATGGAACTTGAACTAATTTGAAAATTGAAATATAATTTAATTTCATGATTATAATTACGAGAGAAACTATTGATTAGGGTGGGGGTGGGCACGACCTACATAATCGTTATGGTGGGGGCGGGGATAATTTTTGTTTCATTGGAAAATCTTTCGTTTGAGATGAAAAACATTAATATATTTAATTGAAAGCAGTTAAATTAGAATAATTTTTTTTTTTAATAAACAAAACGTATATACGTGATCATATTTTTAAAATATACAAATTTGATTTAGTAGATGTCTAAGAGAAGACATGGTTGCTACACCCCCTCTAAAAAATGGAGTAGCAGTTTAAAAAAAAAAACGCTAATTAACTCCAAGATTTAAGTTGGACCGGGTTTATTATCAAAATGAAAAGGCGTGCGCTTTAAATAAAAATAACAAGAATGAGACGAGCAAAAAAACAAAAACAAACAGTGTTGGTAAAAGAGCCGGGAGGCTTATTTAGAGGCCACGTGTAGGAAGGAGAGCGCCATAACTGATCGCTCTGATTTGATGTTATTTACGCCTACGAATATGCGGTTGGTGGTGAGATAAGCTTTTAAAAATGAGTCTAGCTCTGCTGGTCTTATATTTCGAACGAAAATGTTGTTACCAGAAAAAAACGTCGCACTGATCTGATCACTTCTTCCTCTTCTCTAAACAATTTGGTGTTTTTGTTTTTATTTGTAATAGAGATTCTTTTATTGTTTTTTAGGAAGAAATCTGTTTTTAATTAAGTAAAAAAAAAAAACATGGCTGAAGTTGGCGAATTACAAAGTGCGGCACTTAAAAGAAAAGAAAAACTCGAAGAGATGAAAGCGAAACGTTTAAAACGTGATGAAAATACATCACAGCAAAATAACAACAATGAGAATGATGAGACAGCAGAAAAATTACCAAGGTGATAAAAAATATGTATTTTTCATGTTTTTTTTTTTTTAATTAATTACCTGTTAGTGTTCAATTTTTAAAAATAATGGCACGATCGAAAAATACGATTTTTTATTTTGTTTCGGAACCACAGCAACAAACAAAACATACTTGACTTTTCTCTTTAAACTTTAATTCAAGCCAGAAATTACGTTCTAATTTAAAGGCTTCAAAATCACTTTCGAACCATCAATTAATTACTAACACCGACATTTTTTCTTATAGAAATTTAGGTACTTCTACAGTATTTAACCCAAGCTCATGGCTAAACCAACTTTTACTGAAATAAATCTAAAACGTAGGTTATGATTAGTCTAGAAGGTAAGCGTTGAGATCGACGTCGGAAAACAATGCGATAAAACAATTGCGATATATATATATATATTACTACACGAACCGTCTAGATCCAGATGGTTTACCAATAAGGCCGCATTATTTATGCCTGCCAGTGTTCGCCACCAATCATAATTAGGGGGTTGTCTAACGTGACTCAAATAAACCAATCAAATGACGATCCAAAGGGTTATCATTCAAAATTGAAAAAGAGCGTCTGCTCAGAATATTTAATTTATTTGGTATTTTTAAAATTTTAAACTTTTTTATGCTTTAAATATTTGCCGATTTTACAATATTTCTTTCTTTTCGGTTTATTTTTAAAAAGAAGAAACACATAAAATTCTTTTCACCCCCCTCCCAATAAAAGCATGTTTACTTAAAATAGAATTAAAGTTATTTTTGTTTGGTTATTTTGTTCAGAGTTTTGTAATATTGAAGTTTCTTTTTAAATAAAATAAAAACAAACGTGAATGTGTCCTTTTTATTTAAAAAAAAAAAAAGAAAAAAAATGTTAAGTAAGTTGACACTTGTTCTGTCTTTTTTTTTTTTAAAGACAACACACTTTGACTTACGTAGTTCTGATTAATGCAAGGAAACACTCACAGCAAGACTTTATCTTTCTACCACTGCTGCCAAGAAATTTCTTTTCTTTCTCAGTGTTCCTAACATCAAACAGAGTTTCTTTCCAAGAACTTCCCATTTGTTCAACATATTATCAAAGGCATGCTTCCCTGCAGGCTACAATATGGTCATCTTCAAATCCAATGTCAATAAATACTTGTTATAAACCGTCTCCATAAGTAATCAAATTTTGTCCATTCTATTCATTTCCAATCCTCTCATAATATTCTTCATCATTCAACTGACAATTCATTCATCTCATTAACCGTTATTGAGTGGTTTTTAGTCTTGATCTAAGTGGTGACTCATTAGTAAAAAAAAAATAAATAAAATGTCAGCTGCTAGGGGCCTTTAACTATTAAAAGGTATCTCAAACCAAAATTTTATTTTCATTATATTTAAAACCTTTTAATGTGGTCACATAGATCTTTGCAAAACACAATGATACCAAATGTATTTTAGTAGCACAAGTACTCACTGAATTATTACAATTCAAAGTTTGTTGGAAATTAGAAAAATTGCTGTCTTGTGTGCTATTGGTCCAGAAGCCACATTTTAGAATGTATAACTAAAAATCCTTACAAATATAATGTCATCTTGCGGTAAATGAAAATTAATCATAATGGAAGCAATAATTATTAGATTAAATCAGCCTAAATATGAGGCAAAATCTCATTACCTCTTAAAAAATGCCCCAAAATCACATGGAAGTGCAACTTTGAGTGTTCATATTAGATTTATTTAAACAGCTAACATTGAATCTTCTTAATATGATTCATAGCATGGTAGAGATTAAGCTAGATTTTTATTTTTAATAGTAAATCAATAAAAAAAAACCCTCAAATTCGGACCATATAAAAATAAACGGAAACACAATTTGATAATAGGACAAAAATTGGCACTATTGCTGTATATGTTTAGCAGCTGCCGATTTAGAAATCGAAATTGAAGAGTTCCATTTGTTTTCCTCCAAGTACCATTCACTCAGAATTCACCGGAAGCGAGTTACGTGCGTTAAACGAATTTCGGAAATGAACTTAAATGATATAAATCTTCGAGACATTAAGAATTTACTGAACAAAAAATTCAGTTTTACCCCCCCCCCCACCAATCTAAACTTTTCAATTATAATTTTAAAAAAAATCATTGTTGACTTTTCAGAAGTTTTTAATTCATATAATAAAAAAAAGTTTTTAACTGTTATATTATACCCAAAAAGAAATCAGTGTTGCTTTTTTTTTTATATTTTAATTTATACAATAAAAAAATTAAAAAATCACTTCCCGTTGAATTATCTCCCTTTATTTTCAGAAAAAGGAAAGAAAATGTGCTGCTAAACATATACAGCAGAAGTGCCCAAAAATTTTATTTATTAAAGTTTTCAACTTGGAATTTTTTCTGAAAAAAACTTAAAACCCTATATTAAGCCCGCTATATTGACGAGTTGACCTTTTTCTTTAGGATGAGACTGTTTTTATATGCATAGGTACACACAATATTGTACGCATTAAGTTGACAAACACCAACATTAAAAAAATAAATCGCCCGTCACTGAAAATAGTAACCTAACTTGAAGTAACCTGGAAATAAACTATTAATGACACAAGAGAAAGAATTGTACATTTATAAAGAAGAAAGATTAAATTTTGTTTCCATCCAAATTTTATCAAAATAGCCCTAAAAATAAATGAGTTATCACAAGTTGAAATTGAAGGGAATTTCTCCATATTTACTCATTTTCGCATACTAAACTCTAAACTGGTTTGTGATACCTCGTATTAGTACTGAAAATTGTAAATATAAAGAAAACTGTTCTTTCGAATGTTAAGTTTTTTGTTTAACAAAATGCATGGAACCCTCCACATGTCAACTTACAGTATGTCATACTTTGTTCAATACGCAAACTTTTCAGTTGAGTACAACACCTCACAATGCAAACCTTTCAGTTGAGTACACAACACCCCACAACACAAACCTTTCAGTTGAGTACACAATACCCCGCAACACAAACCTTTCAGTTGAGTACACAACACTCCACAATGCAAACTTTTCAGTCGAGTACATCTCACATAGCAAACCCTTCAGTTGAGTACAACACCTCACAATGCAAACCTTTCAGTTGAACACAACAGCCCACAATGCAAACCTTTCAGTTGAACACAACAGCCCACAATGCAAACCTTTCAGTTGAACACAACAGCCCACAATGCAAACCTTTCAGTTGAACACAACAGCCCGCAATGCAAACCTTTCAGTTGAGCACAACACCCCACATCGCAAACATTCAGTTAAGTACAACATTCCACAACACAAACCCTTCAGTTGAGTACACAACACCTCACAATGCAAACCTTTCAGTTGAGTACAACACACATACAGTGACCGTTGAAATTCCTAACACTTGCTCAGCCTTGGCATCATTCCAACTTTCTTGATCCTGTCCAGTTCACACCAAGTCCTGACATAAAGGAATAACGGAACTAAAATCCACATTACCTATCTTTAATCTAATATATAAAGTAGAGACATTTTTTCCCCTGTACCTTCTCGGAGTATAGGAAAATAACCATATACAAAACAGGCTACTAAACTCACCGCTATACTACACTTATTCACTCGAGCGTGTTTTAGTAAAGTTGTTATTATTTTTTCCAACCTAACACTCAATATTACATTTGGCCCACCATCAACGTCTCTCCGAACAACCAACTCCATATACGTGGTAGCAAAGACTTTTCCCCCTAACAATTGTGTACTGTGACTACACTCATCGACACCGGGAAGTAATAAACACAGTTTACTTTTCACAAAACAGTTTGTCCTTATTTATTATTTGCCTGGTATTAATTTACTACATAATATGAAACAATACGCAAACAAATAATGATCGCTCCCGTTGAATCCTATGATATTCCGCGAATATCAGATTACGTTTTTCCTATTTCTAACTATGATTTCCACATTTACATTCATTCCGGAATGAAGCGAATGACATTAATGAACACAGTTCCTGCAACATTTATTCTTCAAATATGGCGGCTACAATTCCTTCATTAAATCGACTTCCTACTTAATTCAATAGCCGCCAAGATGCTGTTAGACCCCGACACATTTATATTTTCAAAATCATATACCTTTCACCCGTCCCAAATAAATGACATAAACCGTGTCATTGTTGAACTTTACTTTTCGCTGCCAGAAGCTGCCAGTAAACAAGCTTACGTTAAGTGGCATATTTTCACATTAATTTTTCAAGTAGTAACTGTGGCGCAATGGTTAAGAAGGGAGGTTTCATTATCTCCAGTATCGGCGTTCGATCCCATACTGCTCTAAACCATTTTCTTTTCTTTTTTTTTAATTTAAAACATTCACCAACACGGTAGAGGGGGGGGGGAGAAGAACAATAGGCGGTTTCTTTTTTATTCAATACGTACTAATTTCTCCCGTGTAACGCCGGGCGACGGGTTCCGCTAGTTTAATATAAAGTCGTAGTACCAAAATTCATCATCTCACCTATGCTCATAACTAGAAGGACTGAGGTTTAAGTCTTTCGTGCTTTCTACGTTAACTCTGGGCAAATTCACACTTCGTGTTCTCCTTTCTTTAACCTTACACTGATAAAGTTGATGAGATACTTTCTTCAGGGATGTGAATTCTCTGCATTTTTAGCAGAATTCCACTTTTTTTTTAATCCAGAAAAAGCAGATTTCCGTTTAAATCGCTAGAGCTTCTTATATATGTGAGTTCTCAGCTTTTTGATCGAAATCTGACATTTTTTTTTTTAGTAAGAAAAAGCTGATTTTTCCTTTTATGATGGTTCTCTCTGAAAACTGAAAATATTAATTTTGCTGTGAAGACTAAGATTTCAAGCAATTCATGAAGGGGGTAGAGTAGTTAGATGACTTCTGTTTCATCAAAGAATGACTTGTTTCTTCCCCCTACATATGCACTCAGTGTTTTTCTCTTAATTTTGACTTTCTTCGTTGAAACTAATTGGAATTGTTTAGGAAAACAGTTTTTTATTTGTGCTGCTCTCTCTCTCCACACACACACAGGTGGTCGTGGCCCCTAGGTTTGGGAAATTATCTCGATTTCAGTTTTTTTTGCCATTGGTACTCACATCCTTGTTTCTTGCAGAGTATTATTTTATTGTAATCTCCTTTTTTACAGAAATGAATAGAATAAAGTGTTTCTTAACAATCCATGAGACTTGTTATTATATAGATAAGTAATATTCTGAGTTTTAGTGAAAACAAACAAATATTATGTTTAGTCATTTTTGAGATGAGGATTGATAATTTGTGTCATTTGGATTTTTTGAACTGCTATTCTCATCTTGGTTGTTATTTTCACAACATTTTGGCCGATGCAACATCCGACCTTCTTCAGATGCATCTTTTCGAACTTGGGAATCTTTGAACTTTAGTTTGACATAAAGAGTTTTTAAAAATGCACCGGAACATTGTGAAAATAATGACAAAGATGAGAATAGGAACGTTGTGAAAATGATGACAAAGATGAGAATAGGAACGTTGTGAAAATGATGACAAAGATGAGAATAGGAACGTTGTGAAAATGATAACAAAGATGAGAATAGGAACGTTGTGAAAATGATGACAAAGATGAGAATAGGAACGTTGTGAAAATGATGACAAAGATGAGAATAGGAACGTTGTGAAAATGATGACAAAGATGAGAATAGGAACGTTGTGAAAATAGTGACAAAGATGAGAATAGAAACGTTGTGAAAATGATAACAAAGATGAGAATAGAAACGTTGTGAAAATGATGACAAAGATGAGAATAGGAACGTGAAACTGATGACAAAGATGAGAATAGGAACGTTGTGAAAATGATGACAAAGATGAGAATAGGAACGTTGTGAAAATGATGACAAAGATGTGAATAGTATTCTTAATAATCTAAATAATACAGTTTTTTAAAAAGTTTTTCAAAATTTCTTGCAAATTGAAGCTGGTGGACATCATTTTAAATACTTAACCATGATTTAGTCAAAGCGAGTTATATTTTCTTGCAAATTACTGCATCAATTTGAGTTTATTAACTGAATAAATAATATGTAAAATGTAAATTCCAATTGATTTTGTTTTGTTATGGAAATACAATTTTGGCCGAATTAAATGACATTTTCGTTTTTATTTTCTGAAAGAAAAAGAAATTCATATTACTATCGATTAAGCAGCAACTTTTCAGATTATAAAATGTTTTACTTAAAAAAACCCAGCTTGTTCAGTTTTTTTGTTTGTTTCTAACTTGTCATGTTTAGCCAACTTTAATGACATTTGATTTCTGTTTTTCTTCAGGCCCACATTCAGAAGTTATCAACCAATGGATGACAACCTTAAAGAGAATGCTTTACCTAAATCTGAACCTGGAAAAGGTAGGTTTTTCGGTGCTTATTTTCATTCAGACTCAAGTAAAATATGTCAGTTAAAAATAAAATAACAGGAAAACTTATGAATATACTTACTTATCAGTGAAAAATATTAGTGTACACCAAAAATGACAGAAAATTATTGAGTAGAATTTTAATAAAAAATAAAATTAATTTACTATTCGGAGTCCACAACCTCCGAACGACATTCGTATCAAGCCAAGCTTGTCATAGAAGATTATCTCCCTTCTTCTAATATGAAGCCGACGCGCTGGCTTGTTATTCAGAGTTCAAGGACTCTGAATAGTAAATTAATTTGATTCTTTATTAAAATTCTACTTTATTATTTTCTGTAGTTTTTGGTGTACACTAATATTTTTCACTGATAGGTAAATATATCCATAAGTTTTCCTGTTATTTTATTTTGAACTTCAATATTTCACTTGAGTTTCAATATAAAGAAGCACCATTTTTTTTCTATGTTAGCTGTATTTACCCGGTGTTGCCCAGGTGGAGGGGTTAGAGAAAAAAAATCTCAATATAGTCATGTTTAAAATTTTTTGTTTAAATAGGATTTTTAAATGTTTTAGTTTTCCGTTATTTTATATTTCATTTTAATAAATATTCAATCTATTGATTAAAATAATAAAAAATTATAATTGAATGTGTATTAATCAAAGTTACGTATAGGTGAGAAACATACACACACAGGATCTTGTCTGAACGTTTTTATTAATACAATGATGATGAAACGTTTCTTGTAAGTCCTGTTCAACAGCACAGCCTAAATGAATAAAAGGTATGCGTTCAATTTTACATAAGGAGCTAATCATGTTTACATTTTTTTAAATAAGATTTTAAAAAAATAATTTTAGTTGTCCCTTATTTTCTTTTTTATTTCACTGAATATTCAATTAACCCTTATCCTTGAGTGGCCTTTGGGCCTTGGTAAGCGGTGACCCACTAGTACAGAAAAAAGTGTTTCAACATTGCCAGTTATGTTGTGCTAAGCAGAGCCAATTGGAAAGTGAATTTGATATTTGTAACCAAAATGTTGCAAATAAAAATTCTTTTGATAGTTTCCTATAGGTGTGAAAACATGGTTTATAATCATGTTTTTAATGTTAAAGTTATTAAATTATATATTTAATAATATATATAAAAAACATTGACCCACTGGGTCACAGGTGGTTTATTAAGTGTTTAACATTTTTTTTTATTCAGTTGAAGAGAAAATTCAAGATCAGCTGGAAGCAGCCAATGTGAAAACCGTTGTTGAGGATGTTGTAAGTATTCATTTTTATAAGCTTTATGTGGTAAGAATGTGAAATATCCATTTTTATTTTAAACTTACAAGTTACTGAAAGTGGAAATGGCTGAAAATGTTGGTGTTTCTTTTTTTTAGTGTGAACATTCCGAGTAAAAGAAATCTTCAATTGTAGTTAAAATCTTTTCTTGTTACATTGCACCACAGCCAACCAAGTGCAAATTGACCACCTGCTAATATGATGACCAGTGTGATGATGACAATGATGATGGTGATGATGATGATGATCATCATCATATAGTAGTAATCTAATTCTTCCAGTCCTCTATATTGGATTAAAACAATACGCGTTTGTCGATCTGAAAAAAAAACGAAACAACAATGTTCACATTGTTTATTATAATTCCCCAGAAAACAAAAACTGTGAACCATTCGTTTTAAGTACCCTAGAGAGGGTCTAGACACAGACCGTCAGAAAACGCGTCCACTTTTACTGAAATTCAAGAAAAATAAGGGAGAGCAAGATGGAACCGCCGTGGCTTATGAAATCGACTATTCTGAGTTCACATGTCATTGGATCTATTTAAGAACTAATACCATTGAGATGAGGAGGTATGAACCCATACTTTCTCCCCAGTTATGAGTAAAATCGAAGCTTGTGTTCAATTAATTATATACAATGAACTGCTTACAATCGATATTGTTTCAGCATTAAATAACCTAAAAGAGGTTGATTTGCTATTAAAGAAACAAACCAAACCAGAATAAGAGGATTCTTTTTCAGGGGTTGGGTGGAGGGGTCTAATTGTAATTGAATAAACTATCCCTGGCAGACATTATATTTGCCATATTTGATCACAGTTAAATGCTGTTAGTTTTGGTTAATATTTGAATTGATGAATTGCAGTTGCTATATACATAATTTAAACTCTTATTCTTTATAATTAATCCAAGAAAAAAAAAACAACAATTTTCTAAATTTTAAAATGTTATTTCCTTATATTTTGAAGCAAGAAAAAAAAAACAACAATTTTCTAAATTTTAAAATGTTATTTCCTTATATTTTGAAGCAAGAAAAAAAACAAAACAATTTTCTAAATTTTAAAATGTTATTTCCTTATATTTTGAAGCAAGAAAAAAAAAACAACAATTTTCTAAATTTTAAAATGTTATTTCCTTATATTTTGAAGCAAGAAAAAAAAAAAACAATTTTCTAAATTTTAAAATGTTATTTCCTTATATTTTGAAGCAAGAAAAAAAAAACAACAATTTTCTAAATTTTAAAATGTTATTTCCTTATATTTTGAAGCAAGAAAAAAAAAAAAACAATTTTCTAAATTTTAAAATGTTATTTCCTTGTATTTTGAAGCAAGAAAAAAAAAAGCCCTGCATATTTTGGAAAACTTGTTGAAAAATTTAATAGTTGTCATTTTTTTTTTTCAATTCACCCCAAACAAGGCACACAACGACTGAGACGTAAGGGTCTACTGTAAATTAGGATGCTCCTATAAATCTGACCTCGAAGTGTGGAGTTGTGCAGCGAGATACTTGTTCACATTACATTAAAATTTTTGCATGTTGGTAGTCGAAGAATCAGGGAGGGAATTCCAAAGGCAAGCGGTTGAGAAAATAAGCTATTAGAATAGAAAGCCTTCAGGCATCTACGAATCTCTACCGTGAAGGAGTGTGATTTTTCTGCTTGTTGGGTTGATTGGGGTTATTTACATTGAGCGAGCACAAGTGCAGCCGCCCACATTCCGACGGGGATGCAATATTGTGGCGATGAGCTGTAGAATAGGTAGCCTAAATGTTCAACTCAGATTTCTGAAATCATACAAGGTCTGACTCCCACCTAAGAAATTTTTTTCAACCAGTAATAATTCATATATACAATGTTATTTATAGTGTTTCGATTTTAAAGTGAGTGACATGTTTTTCAAAGCTCTGAGATCAAGATTTTCTTTGTGTTCAAAATCTAAAGAATTCAATTTTGAAAAGAAAAATGTTAAACGATAGTTAGATAATTGCCACTCAATAAATAATATAAATATTCTGACCAAAAGAAGAGTCTACCAGGCATGTGTGCATAGTTTAATGATGTATGGAAATGAAACCTGGAAAGTGAGGGTTAAAGATATGTGTTGCATGGAGGGAAATGATATGAGAATGATACAATGGATGTGTAATGTAGGTCTTAAAGACATGCTTTGATCTGATAACCTCAGAGGAAGATTAAATCTAGACAGTATAGTGAGATGTGTGCAGAACAGGAGACTTTGTTGGTTTTGTTACATTGAAAGAATAGATAAGATTGCTTTGGTTAGTAGATATAGAACAGTTGAGGTAGCAGGGTCAATTGGCAGGGGATGGCCAAGGAAAACATGAAAAGAAGTGATAAGGATGGATTTGAGAGAAAAATGGATAAATAAAAACCTGGCCAGGGATAGGTTAGTTTGGAAGTCAATTTCTAAAAGCTGTCCAATACATGCCTGCATGTAAAACGGACATTAAATCGAATATTATGATGGGGCATTTTTCATCATGTATCATTTTTTTTTCTTTTGTTTTCTTTTAGTCAGTGTTGGTCAATTTTCGCTGATTTCATGGGCCTCTTTTCTGCATGAGTAAAAAAAAGATTTCCGATTGCATCCTTTGAAATCTCTTTCCACTTCCCAATCATTCTTTTCGGTTTTTTTTTTGTTTTGCCTAGGACTTAATCAATTTAGCGCCCCGTAAACCAGATTGGGATTTGAAACGAGATGTGGCCAAAAGATTTGAGAAACTTGAACGGCGAACACAACGAGCTATTGCCCAGTTGATACGTAAGTATATTATTATTTAAAGATTTTGTAGTGCATAAAAAAGAAACCTTCTCTACATCTTTCTACTCTCTTCTCTCTCCCTTAGAGCATATTACCTACTCTCCCTTTTTTTTTCATCTCGACATTTTTATCAATTATTGACTGGTTGTGACATGTTGTGTTAAATGTGTGTATGTTATGGTGTCTGTCTGCATACATCTCTAGTTAAGATGTTATTATGTTTGGGGGAGGGGTAATCTTTTCAACTGCAACAGCTTTTTTTTATTTTCGGGATATCCCGCTCTGCCTAACCTTCAGTTTTTCAACTTTGATTTGCTCGGTAAAACATAAAAATCATCCGAAAAGATAAAAAGCAAATTGTTGCATATATCTCCCTTCCAAGGGGAGATTTTGATGTCTCGCATGTCACAATCAAATAAAATACGTGTTTGTTATAGAATGCAAATCAGCAAATCATAACAGCACAATAAATCATACCTCGTTACCCGCTCTTCCTCTGACTGAGACACTTCATCCTTGATCGTTTTCATGGGGTAAGTTCTCACTTGAATTAAAGCTTCACAACAAAAGAAAAAAGAATATTCTGAATTTGGAAAAGGACCATTTATTAAGCTGTTGTCGTCTCCCCCCCCCCCTTTCTTCTGCTGGAAAAGGAGAACCTTCCAGAGCTACATGCATCTTAGTTTATAATCGATTCTTAAGTCATTTCTTTACACATGCTGTCTGCTCAAAACTTCACAACGAACTCTCTACTTCTCTTGCCCACTCTCTCTTTGGGCCATGTGACATCATGTCCGTTTTTAGTTACAGCAGGTTGAGGTGACATTTGAGTGCATATGCTGACCCCCTGGCCCGATTTCCTGTGTACGTGTTAATGTTGCCCTGCAAATTTAAATAATCAGATATGTACTAGCGAACATACGCTTTACTATTTAACAAAATATATTGGACAGAAATCGTTATTTCGACCATATTTTGTTGAATATGATAGACATTCTGTGTCTATTAGATTTGTTTGTCATTCTTTCCCAAATTCTAACAAACTTTTGCAAGTCAAGGTGTAAGGTGAATAAAAAATATTCCAAAATTTATGTTGTTTGAGACTTCATTTCTCAAGCTTTCAACTAACTTGAAATCATCTTGATGGGAACTGAATGACATCTCTAAATTTCATCCAATTCCAATTTTATTTTCCAGTCAGCATATGTACCTTTGCATTTGATCAGACTTGGTGCATATGCTTGACAATTCCTCCAGAAGATAACTAAAGCTCAGCAAATAAAGTTCCAAACTTTTGTAAATCTTTTATCTACATTACTCTCTGACTTGTAAAAGTTTGTTCTAATTTTGTACAAAATGATAGACATCGTATGTATATATTAGAGTTTAGGGTTATTTTGTGAGTAATATTTCTGGTGCTAGACACAATGGGTTCAAATGGGATATTTGTTTTGTTGGTTTTGGGTAGATGATACAATGTAGGGATGGTGGGGTGGTGTACAATGCAGGATGACCATGTTTTATTGTTCATAATTGCTTTTTTGTACAACCTCTGGTGAATTTTATAAGATTGCGATCTCGCTTAAATCTTTAAAACGACTTGTATATTTCATTCTACATGCAAGAAAAACATCCATCCAGATAACAAAAATTCCAAGAACCACACACTTAATGCACTCAGACCTTTCACTTTACCTGCCAACACATACAACAAACACAGTTAAGCACTTTATCCAAATTTGGGTTCCGCATCATACAAACTACTTCACAAACCATTAAAAATCTTATTAATGAACCTAAAAACATTGGCACTACATCTACTACACAAGCTGATACCATTCCATGCAACACATGCAGCAAAAAGGGAAACACAACACACAGTGAACAAAAGGATATACAAACACAATACATCTGTTAAGCTTAGTGATAAAAATGCTCTTGTTGCTTATATGATGGATTTCAATCATGAATTTGACATATTAACAATGGGATTTTTTTAAATCACACCAAAAAAGATCACCAGAGAAAATAATATTGATTTTGACACAGGTTGAAATTAGCCCTCCCCCCTACTTCTGACTCCCCTCCCCTACTTTTATCACCTATTCTGTGACTATCCACTGTCATCACCCTACCATTATGTAACTACTGATCATACTACTGAATTACTATTCCCAATTCTCTTTCTCCTTCCTCTTCGACCACACTCATCTCTATCATCTCTCTTTGACTTTCCTCCTCACATTTGTCTCTATTAATAGGTATCAAATATAGCATCACTGTTTTCACTCTGAAGAAGCTTCTGTCAATAAAAGAAGCAAAATATTAGTCTACTTGATGTGTTTTTATGTGATTTTTGTCTTCTATATTTTGTGGTTTATCCACTTATATATATATATATATATATATATATATATATATATATATATATATATATCGGTATCGTCAACGGCCATTAGCTTTAAGGCAATGCTCATTAGGTAAAACTAATTTCGAGCTCAGGCATTTGCAATGTTTACATTTCGTTACATTGAGATATCTCTTACATTCAGTCAGTGTTGCATGATGGCGTAGGGGTTAGCATCGCCGACTGTCAGCTCGACGGTTGCGTTTCGATCCCGGCTTGAGACACTAACTGGTCTAGCCGCACTGATGAGCTGTGAAACAGTGAAACAGTCTGTGTGTGGATGACTATATATATATATATATATATATATATATGAAGGAGTTTAAAACAGAATGTTTAGTAAATGGAATAGTGGATAAGCTTGAAAACAGACTAGTAGAAATAATAACACAAACACATCTCTAAAATCAACCAACATTTCGGTCGATTCAAATGACCTTAATCTTTGGTGTATAAAGACTTTATTGAAAAGAAAAGAATGCCTTTCTACCTCATATCCTCTCTTTTCACTCATACTATCTCTCCTTCAGTGTTCTTCTAAATATAATACTACACTCTCCTTCCGGATTGTCTTCGACTATTTACTATATAAAAGGCACTATTTTCTTTTCAAGATTAATGTCATTTGAGACAACCGAAATATCAGTTTGCTTTATGCGTTTGGGTTATTATTAGTCTGTTACATGCTTATCCACTATTCCATGAATTAAAAATTCCATATATATATATATATATATATATATATATATAAATAATAGATGGTTATCTTCCAATCACCATGTCTTTATTCATTTCTAAAAAGATAATTTCTTGATGGACCGTTTCGGTAACACTTAAACAGCCAAAATACAGAGTTATATATCCTGGTTTTTCTATGAGTGTAACTCATCAGAAAGAAAGTAAAAAAAAATCGTGTCCAAAACTCCAGGAAACAAAAAACAAAGAATAATACAACATTTATAAATGTAGGTACAATTAGGAATATAAGTTTCTGTTTATTTCCATGAACGCCATATTTAATAACTAACTAAGCCAACAAAAATATGTACTTTCTTAAAGTTTGTAATACCAAATTAAATTGTAAAAAAACTAATATGAGTTAAAAAAGAGTGGAAAAATAAATAAAAATAGAAAAAAGGGAAAGAAAAGAAAAGGGTTAAAAATTACGAAAATATTCAATATTATTCATTCTTAATAAAATGGAATTTAATTTTTTTTATTTAAAAACGAAGGGAAGCCCCTCTCCATATTTTTTTTTAAGAGTTCCATTTATCTATTATATCTAATATCAGAATTAAATTCTTAATTTCCTTAAAATTAATTAAATATATATGTATATATATATATATATATATATATGAAGTTAAGCGACGTTGAGCCTGGTCAGTACTAAAATGGGTGACCATTTGAGAATACTAGGTGTTGTATGTGCTTTCCGATTATCTTGCCATTGTTTCCTGGAATCAGGCAGTGCTGACTCAGAAGAGATATGGTTGGAGATTGCGCAACCCTTGTTTCACGCAGATACCCTTTCAGGGGGAATCCATTGTCTCTCAAGACTGAACGGAGGCCATGATATATATATATATATATATATATATATATATATAATAAACAAATGCTTAATTTAATTAAAGAATTTAATATTCAAATCTCAACTTAATAAATGCCTAGAATATATTAAGAACCATAACAAAATGTAGAAGTCATCAATTTGGTTACTATCTTAAATCTATGGACTGTATATTTATTTCTTATCAAATTATATATTATTCTTATAGATATGACAATTATGTTTTTTTTACTGTGTTATTTGTAATGTGAAGTATTTATATTTAATATTTTACTGTTTATAATTAACAAATAGATTAGTGCCTTTAATTCAAATTTCACAAGTCTACTTTTAAGGTATTGTTTTGGATTCTTAATTAGACCTAAATCGCCAAAGTGCAAATTTTAAATGATGCATACAATTAAGGAGAATTTCCTGTTTTATGTTAATTAAATTATCATATTGTATGTTTCAAGAATACCTAGGTAACATTTCTAAAATTTACTAGGGTTTATTTATTTACTCTACGAATAATGGACTATTTCAATTTATATGGCATATTATTATTTTGTAGTTCTCTTACATATTTAGCTAATGATGTTGGGTTATCATTAGGGTCAGTATTATTTTAAATGAGGATATGTGATTTCTATACCTTGATTTTAAGTTACGTTTGGTGGATCTTATGTATGCTCTAGTATTATTTCCCTCTATAAAATTACATCTATAAACTATGTTTGAGGTTAAACATTTTCCTCCTAATGGGCATTCATTAACATGTTTCCAATTACATTAGGGTCCTAATTGGGGATTTGAATAGTTATTTAATACTTCAATATTTATCTCCTGATTTATTTAAATATCTGGAGAAATCTAAATAAATAAATGCGAAAGTTTTTTTCATCAAAAGTGTATTAACATCAAAACAGATTCTGCTTATTTAATTCTATGATACAACATAGTTTTGAAATACTGTATATATAGTAAACTGCAAATACTCACAAACAGCTTTAGGTCTGTTTAATTTGCATATTTTTTAATAAACAGCTTCTAATAAATTAATATTTTGTAATATACAGTTGTAATTTTACATTGTCATATTTTCTTATATATACGCAATATTTTCATCGATAGAACATTCGATGACACTAAGATGCTGTGAACAGATACTTCACTTTGATCTTAACCAAAAGGTCAAGAAACAATAAAAAATAATGTTTTTATGGCTAGGAATTTTTAAATGAGTGAAAAAAAAAATGATTTAATCTATTATCCTTTAATGGGGGTGAGTAGTGTAATATCGTTTCTGTTGTTATAAAACTGTCCTCCCAGGAATTACCTCCTCCTTTATTAAGGGGGTGAAGGTAATTCTCCCAGGTATTACATCCTCCTTTAGAAGAGGGGATAATATAGTATCTGTTCTTTTTTCATGAGACCATATACCTTCTCCTTTTTTCTCGGGGGAGGGGGACAGTATAATATATGTTCATTCCTCATGATACCATTCTTCCATGATTATCTTCTCTGTGTTGGGGGGGGGGGGGGGCATAGTGTACTATGTTCTGTTCTTATGATACCATCCTCTCAGGCATTAACTCCTCCTTTGGGGGATGGGGGTTGTCATGATACCATACAATAATTCATTACCTCCTCCTTTGGTGAGCAGTGTAGTATCTTCGTTCACCATGATATCATCTTCCCAGGCTCGCAAAAATATGTATATATTTGCTAGTTATATATTATGCTGACTACTGGCCCAATTTCAGTGTAAACAGACATAACCCCATCGACGAACATATGCTTAATACATATTCTTTCTTAATATTAATCTTAATATAGATATTAATGAACTGAATATTTTTTGGTGCTTATTGACAGAAATACACAGGTGAAATATGGCAGTTCAAAATAAATTAATTTAATATAGTTTCTGTAAAGAAGAAAAATTAAAATTAATAAAAATACAAAAACATTAATAAATTTCATTAATTAAAAAAAAAAAAAGTCTGTTTATTATTAATAATCTTTTTTTTTATCTATACATTTATACAAATGAAAAGCAATACTACTTCCGGTCACAAGAAGTAGGTTTATTTTAATATATTTTTTAATAAATAAAACTAAAATAAATATAGATAAAGGTAAATTAATTAATTATTTAATTGTAGAATTAATTTTCTTATGTATATAAGTCAAGTATATGCGAGTATTATGTAGGTGAAAAGAGCGAGAAAGAAAGAAAGATGATAATATACGAGTCACAATTCTCGTCAGATTTTCGCTATTAAATTATTATATCTACACAAAAAATTAGGGAAAATTATCGTGTAGAATTTTAGTAACAAATAAAATTTATTTCTTACTCATATACGTTGAAGCTCTGACATTATGCGTCTTTAAGCCAGCGCGTCGTAAATTATCTCCCATCTTCTAATAAGAAGCCGCCATGCGGTGTTGTTGGTTGGAGTTCGTTGACTACGAATAGTAAATTACTTTTATTTTTTATTAAAATTCTACTTGATATTTTTCCGTAATTTTTGCCTTAAACATAAGTATATCAAAGAGTTTTCCTGTTAATTTATTTTGAACTTCTGTATTTCTGTGAATAAGCATCTACTTTTTTTTTTTCAGGAGACAGATTGAAAGGCAGCAGTGATAATCTGTTGGATGCCGTTAATGCCAGTGATGCATTAGCGCGAGCAGATGAAGATGTTGAAGATAATGACTGAAGAAGAAAAACACCAAACATTAATATTAAGAGTTGGAACTTTTTTTTGCTCTCATCTGTTTTTATACTTACATCATAAACATTAAGAAACGTTGTGGAAGGGAATGTTCAAAGAAAAGTGGTGTGTCACTCTTCTCCTCCCACCCCGGTCAGCTTGATACCAACTTCTTTCTATTCTACATTAAATGGAGAGAAGTAGACATTTACATGAAGCATTACAAGAGGAAAGATTTATGCAATGTCTTTTTCCAATTGTACTCATTGGAAAGATTGATTTTTTTTTCTTAAACTCCTCAAAAAAATTTTTTTCTAAATACTTCTAAAAAAAATTTTTTTCTACTGAACTCCTCAAATTTTTTTTTCCTAAATACTTATAAAAAAATTTTTTTTTCTAAACTTCTCAAAAAACTCTTTTTTTTTTTTCTAAACTCCTCAAAGAAATATTTTTTTCTTCTGAGCTCCTCAAATTTTTTTTTCTAAACTTCTCAAAAAAGGAGTTCAGTGTTTTCCTTTCGTCCAGTTAATGCCTTTGTGTTATGTTCTTGAATGTTGCGATACATGATCTTTGTCATCCATTTGATTCTATATCATGTAAATTATCTGAATAAAAATGACTCATTCAGCATAGATTATATGTAAATAAATAGAAAATCACAAATAATTCATGCAGTAATAAATTATTTTCACATTTGTTCTTTTTTAAAATTATTTGTTCACAAAGAGCTTTGTATTCACGTGTTTGTATATTTATGTTGGCAGACTGCATCTTAAAATATTGATTGCCAGAAGACAACTACAATGCTATCATTTAATTTTCATAATGAATGAATCCTCTATTTTGTTCGTTCCTATGTACTGCTTATTTTTGTCCTGTTCTTATTTTCCTCACTTTTTTATTACTAAAATAATAGTCTGCATTTGTTTATTGCATTTTTATTTGATATAGGTATGACACTGTGTGATGCTTGTAACTTAGTGCTGTTAAGAGATCCTTTCAAGTAATCATGGAGAAATGGTAGAAATAATATTTAAAACTAGCAGGCTTCACCCGTTCACTATTGCCCCGCAATTTAATTCCTATTCATTACTTATAATCATTGATATGAAACTTATTGATAGGAAAAAGAAGACAAATTTCCCTCTCTTTCTTTATATAAGTAAAATTAAATTACTGACGTAATTCTATGATTTTATATCAATACTAACAGGACCTGTATCCCGGCATTGCCCGGGGGAAAATATAAAATACTTATTTTTATTAAAAGAAAATCAATAGTAGAGTACCCCCCCCCCCCCCAAAAAAAAATCAGAAAAGAAACCATTTGACTGTAAGTAATTTAGTTGATTAAAATAGGATTTAACATGGTCCCGTCTCCCGGCATTGTTGTGATGGTTTTCAGTATCACAATTTATATGTTAAGACTTTTTTCTATACAATATATTGGAGGTAAAATAATTTGGTGAGTTTAGGTTGTCCATTATCTTTCGAGAGACAACTGCTCTTGTAGTACGACCAAGAGAATTGTTTCGGAGGCATATTTCACGTGTTTTCTTCCTGGAAAGAATCGGACTCAAAAAGAGGAAAATGAGAGCTGAAAATTAAATAAAATGGAAAGGTAAGATTACTATGTACAAAACTAATAAACTTGTGTTTGTTATGTGATGTGGTAGAAAATTCAATGTTCTTTATATGTAAGAAGATTAGGATATGATAAGAGTTTGACTTGTAGTGCAGGTTTAATCAGTAAACAGCCTGTGTAGTGTCCTCCTACCACCTCCAGAAAAAAATATTTAAAAAATGTAACTTTTTTCACCGCTCAAGAAAAAGCAGGACAAAGAAGCTCATTTGAGAAGAAGCTGGGCTGGAAAAACCCATGAAGACTTAGGCTAATTGCTTAGCGGAACAGTTCAGCATATGAAGTGGTCGGTTGTTTTCCTATATTGTCTGTAGTTGCACGGGAAAAAAAACGATATTATTATATAGATTAGTGCAAACACTTTTTCTTTTATGTTAATCCCAAGCTACGACAGGGTTCGCAATGATAGATTTTTATCTCAACTTGGCATGATCACAGGCGTCTGCCGATCTCATCATCAGCCTTCCTCTCAGTTAATTTTTAGGCGATTTTTAATGTAAAAGTAAGTTTCACAACAGTGTCGTCCTCATCACATGTTCAAACCATCTGAACTGCCATTCCCTTATCTTGCCTTTAATTGGTACGATGCTGTAACGCTTTTAGATGCTGTCTTTGCAGATGTAGTCGAGCAGTGTAATTCCGAGATCTATCAGAATATTTTGGTTTCCATAAAGACGAATCTTCGCTCCACCTGACTCATTGTTGGTAAGCACTCGTAGCTGTACAAAGCGATGATTCTCATAAAAGTCCGGTAGATCTTCAACTTTAGATGGTCACAGAGGATATCGGTGGTTGTGCGCCATTTGAGCCACGTGCAAACACTGGCAAAGAATAATTGTTTTTTTCTCCGTCATCTTTGACAGAGGGGGCACACTAATATTGTTATCGTCTACTCAAATCGGGTGTTTTTCTGATTTAGGCTACACAAAAGATTGTGAATGAATCGAAGACAGTAAAAAATATAACAAAAATTCAGTCTGTGAAAAGTTTTGCATATCTGTTATGATTTTCAAACAAAATAGCTCAAGCAAGTGTAGTTTTAAAAAACAAAGATGGATCTTGTCTAAAAAAAAAAGGAATTGAGAAAAACTGTTAAACTGCTTTTAGTAAATACATAAAGCTCATTCACCATAAGATTTATTCACAGACTAAATTCATTCTTCATCTTGAAATCTGTACAAGAATTTCAAAGCCTTCTCTTTGCAGACATCAAGCAGCAAATATTAACGATATTAATATAAAAATTAAAAAAAGAAAAACGAAACAAATTTTTTTATTTTTTATAAAAACAAGAACAAAAAAGCATTTTATTGTTTCTAAAACGTAACATTTTCCAGTGACGGAGTAATCTCCCTTTAATTGCTTTTATATATTAAGATAATTAAAGCTGTATTTCTTCAAATAAAAGTCATCAAAGTAATTAAAATTATCAAAAAAGATAAAATCTACTTGGCTATTTAATGCTACATCAAAAAGAAAAATTTAATCTTATATAAATTAAGGTTTCATATTTAAAAACCATGCTAAACTTATTTTGAGTGAACCCAGTCAACA
Organism: Sepiola atlantica; assembly: GCA_963556195.1. Lineage (NCBI taxonomy): Eukaryota > Metazoa > Mollusca > Cephalopoda > Sepiida > Sepiolidae > Sepiola > Sepiola atlantica. The sequence goes on from OY744530.1 coordinate 73,563,864, forward strand.
TTTCGTTCTATGCTTTATATATATATATTGTGACGTAATCCCAAAGCTAGATTTTTAATTTAAACATACAGCCTTAGACTATGTAAGATATCATCAAGTGAAGATATATTTTTTCTTTTAAAATGTTATTTTGTTTGCTTCCAAACTTGAGAGATAGTAGAAAAAAAAAAAGATATCACCAAGCGGGTATATATACTTTTTTTTCCTTTTCAAACTTCCTTTGTTTGCTGGCTTGAGAGATGAAAAGATGAATATAGATTCGGGGGGGGGGGGGTATGTTTTCGTGGGCCTGTCTATCCCCTTCCCACTTTTGAGTCTTAAGAATGTGACCGTTTAGAAAAAGGGATTAGTAATCTCGCTATCTCTGTGTACTCCGCGACCTGTCTTCCCTACTCCAACCTGACACCCGGTCCAGTGTGAACCAGTTTGCTGCCAAAGGGAAAAAGAGGAGGACGGGAAAACTGCTATACAAAAAAAACCTACCCAGGTTTGGGAGTGAACGGACATATTGGTCACTCTGGGAAATAACGACAGTGAAAAAAAAATGGAACGAATGCCATGCAAATCACTGCATATTGAAAGCGGCAAAACTGTCTGGACACCAATGCAAAGAGAACGCCCAAGATGTATCCTGTTTAATGCCAAAGGCATACCAAAGAACAGTCGGCTAACGAGATATCCAAAACGTGCTAAGTCGATAAGAACTTTTTCCCCGCAACCAATAAAGACAGTCTGACAACAACTACCAACAACTGCTCGAGGATTTGAGCATGTCCTATGAATTTGAAAACTGTGAGTCAGACACCCCTTTCTTACTCTCAAGCTGGTACGTTTTGTATAATACATATATTTTCGCTCGGCCTAGTTACATATCTGTTAAGATAATGAACAGAGTTTCTTTTTTTAAAAAATTATAATCTGTGGAACATGTTACCACAAGATTGCTTCACTGCAGGCTACAACATGGTCGTTTTCAAATCCAATGTCAAGAAATACTTGTCATAAACTGTCTGAATAAGTAATCACATTTTGTTCATTCAATTCATCATTTTTTATCCTCTTATAATATTCTTCATCGTTGACAATATATCCATCTCATTAACTCTTATACATGAGTGGCTTTTAGCCTTGATAAGTGGTGGCTCAATAAAAAATAAATAAATTGGAAAATGGCACATTACTAATATAAATAGAAATATGGATAGAAAAATGTTTTAAAAGAAGAGAACCTTTTCACCTTTAAAATCGGAAAAAAAACATCCTAGATTTTACCATGGGATCAAACAGCAATTTATATTGGTTGGAAGAAACCTCTTCAAACACTAGGCTTGCCTAAAGAAAAGAAAATTTACTTTGTTTTCTTAACTGAACTTAAATAAAATTATTGCAAACATTTGAATGACGACTAAAAGAATTATATTGTTTATGACTCAGGTGGCTTGGCCATGCCAGGCGAATGGACGATGGGAGGATCCCATAGAATATTCTTTATGGCGAACTTGCAACCGGCTCCAGACTAGCAGTAAGACTTGTCCTATGCTACAAAGATGTTTGCAAGCGAGACATAAGGGCAAGTGGCATCAATCCAACAGGCTGGGAGTCTGTGGCTGAAAACTGCAGCTGCTGGAGAAGAGCTGTAAATGCACGCTCCAAGAAGAGTGAGGTGAGACCAGCAGTGGAGGGAGAGAAGAGAGCACAGATAGCAGAGGGCTGCAACAGAGCTCTCGCAACAAGACACAATCTACTTCTGTTGCAACTGCAACAGAGCCTGTCGATCCAGGATAGGCTTGCACAGTCACAACAGATGCTGAAATTCGACAATGGACTAACCTGATGCACAGAACTCCATTACCTCCTGAAACAGACGTATGCTAACCTATCTATGACTATATGTAAAATGTGTATGTGTGGCACATATTCCTCAACTGAAAGATATATGAAAAAAAGGAAAAATCAACTTTATTTGTGTATATCCACTTAAGATTTTATACCTATAAAATTATTGCAAATGTTTGAATGACGACTAAAAGAGTTATGTTTTTGTGGCATACTTATCTATGACTATATGTAAAATGTGTGGGTGTGTGTGTACACATATACCTCAACTGGGAGGATATATGAAAAAAAGAAAGAAAAAAAAAGGAAAAACAGATTTGGTTTGTGGATATCTACTTAAGATTTCATACCCATGTGAAGGTCTGACGTAATAAAGTCTTTGATAAAAGTAAGTACTTTTGTGTAAACTATTTGGTCAGCTCGGATCAGGGCGAGGAGCATGACACCATCCGTAGCATCGATATGACGAATGATTGAATTCATTTTTGCATGTAGAATGTCTTTTTCCCTTTGTGGTAGTTTTAAAATTATTTCACCCACTGGCTTGAACTGCTGAGAATTATTGTATGCTACGAAACCACCAATGCTACCACCTGGAATGAATTGAAAAAGAAAGAAAGAAAAAATATCAATTAATAAATAAGAAGCATTTTTAATATTCTATATCTATTATTATGTGAGTTAATCAACGTTTGTTTCCCTAAGGCTTTTTTTTTCCATATATTTTAATAACACAAAATATATGCTAACATATACTTTAGTTCTGGGATTGAGTTATGTTTGAAAAAAAAAATGTTTAAATTGTTTTAATTAACCATAATTTATAATTAACTGAACAAGTTCTCTCTTAGCTATCTATATCTCTATCGCCTCCTCTCACTATGTTGATTCAACTACTCTCTAATATTTCTTAATGTTAGAGAAAGAGTGACTCCATTTTTTCAGCCTAATCATCTAATTTACATAGATGTGTCTGTACACACCAAACACATGTGTAAATTAGATGACAAAATAATAAATTTGGTTTGTTTTACGGCATATCAACCATCTATGGGTTATTTAATGCCGAATAAAGTTGTCAAATATAATTCTACAGGTAGGATAATTATTTATATTCCTAGAATACATTGCTCCTAGAATATATTGCATTACTCTTAGAAGGAAATTTTACAGAGAAGGTATCATCATTACTCTAAAAAATAATACTTCTCCCAGAATACATTGCTCTCAGAATACATTGCTTTTGAAGGAAATTTCAGTGAGAGTGAGAACATTAATCTTAGAAAACATTACTTCCAGAAATCATTACTCTTAGAAGGGAAATTTTACAGAGAGGGTAGGGGCATTACTCCCAAAAGTCATTACTCCTAGAAAAACATTACTCTTTGAAGACATTACTCTTAAAAAAAAATTACTCTTGGACATTTGTAATATTCTTTGTTAACACGATTGAGTCCCAGCCCCCAAAAAATGAGAAATACGGTTTTTAATTTTTTGAAGAATCAGATTGAATAATACGGTTGGGGATTAACTTAAAGATACTAAGGCATGACATGACCAGCCAATTGATCGGATTGGGCCTCTTCGATATCCCGTCTAGCTGAAGTAAGGGCCGAAGTGGAAGAATGGCTCAACCACCAGAATCCCGTCCTAAGGCATCACAGGTCGTCATCCATAGTCTTCAAGTGGACCTGTTTTCGGAGGGGGGGGGGGGTACACCTCTGCATGGGGTTGCAGTCGGCGAATTTGTGGCCTCGCCGATAGGGTGAGCAAAATATTGTCTCTTTACTTCTATATGATGATACACAAACGTATTTCATGTCCATATGTACGTTATCACCTTTCATACACATTACAAAAAAATGAGATCGTCTGATTAGTAAAGATTGTGTTTGGTGATTAATCTGATGCCGACTTTACCCATTTTAAAATTAATTGTTTCAACATCAAATTATGTCGTCCCATCGCCTAAAACAGTACAATTTTTGATAAATACATTTTAGAAAGTGAATTTGTTTTATTGATTTGCAGAATATATTTAACTGACAATTATTTTACAGTAAGAAGACAAAGAATATTATTAAAAAAAAATTAAATTGCTACAATTTTAAATAAATACAGAAAAGACATTAGTTTTATTTATTTAAGGAATATATAGTTGACAATGAAAATCATTTTTATAGAAGAAAGAGTAATTTTTTTCTTAATTGTATTGAGCCTGGAACACATAAAAAAAAAGGACTATTATTATTATTAACAATAAATTATACAGATTGATGTAGACAATACCGTGGAATTTGCATGGGGTCCCGCTAGTAAGAATAATTATACTTCTTTATTATAATAATAATAATATAAAAGTAAAGAGACTTATTATTTTTTGTTATGCAAGAAGAATTTCTTAAAAGATTTTAAGAAATTCTTCTTGCATAACTAAAAATAATAAGTCGTTTACTTTTGTATTATTATTATTATTATTATAAAGAAGTATAATTATTCTTACTATCTTTTAAGAAAAATGTCATGCAAGTACATCGAAATATTGGGTTGATGAAGTCATGACTTCTCTCAGCCCGGACCTTGGTCCTGCGCTCTTAGTAGCCACGGCTACTACTTTTTCTCATCAACCCATCATGTCAACCCAATATTTCGATGTACTTGCATGAAATCTTTCTTAAAATTATCATCCTGAGGAAGTCTTACAATAAAGATGAAACGCTGATGAATATATAAAAAATATCTCTTGGTTTTTCATTTCCCATTACGTCAGATTACTCTCATTCTTCCTTTCTCATATATATATATATATATATATATATATGATAAATAACTCACCTATTAACATGCCTGGAGGTCCAAATAATAGCCCACCAATGAGTGTGGTACCACCAGCAATAAGACTTCCTTTTACACTTTCTTTTGTTGTTGCATATACTTCGTTATCGTCACAAATAATTTTTAAGACATCAAAGATGTCTTCCTGTCTGATTGGCATTTCTAAACAAAACAAAACAAAATAAAACATTAAAAATTTAAATACAAAAATAAAAGCAAAAACAAGCAATGTTGATTTTTTGAGGAACCTCTTTTTTATGTACTAAAGAGTCACCACTTACCAAGGCCGAAAGGCTATTCGAGGATAAGGGTTAATGAGTTTGTCGGTGAAACAACACTTTGAGGACTGGTGATGATGGTTGAAACTGGGCAGAATTTGATTTAAGAGGATGGCTCAACAAGAATTTGTTTACATTGAACTTGAAAATGACCATGTTGTAGTCAGCTGGGGAGCAGTCTTATGATATTGTGCTCCACAGACGGGTAGTTCTTGGAAAGAAACTTTGTTCATGGAAGTTATGTTTAGTTTTAGGTACGCAGAGGAAGAAAGGAAAATTATTTACAGTGGTTGTAGCTAAACGGGTTGTTGCTGTGAATGTTTTTCAGAGGGGGAATCAAAGATTGGAGCTAAGTCGAACACCTACTATGAAATTAACGAAGAGTAGAAAAAGACTAGCAATGTCTCTTCTTAAAATAGATATTGTGTTCAAGCATTTTGTGAAGCTTATTTCTGTAATGGATGATGAGGCCGATCGTTCAATCAATTATAACCATGAACGTTCAAGTGACAGCAGTTCAAGAAGTGACCAAAACTGTTATGCGGCATCTCTCAAGAAACCAGAGACAAAAGAGACAGCCCTGTAGCTGCTACATGTGTGATGAAATCAAGGTGGAGTGTATTCAACAGAACATATCCCCAAGAGATAAGCGACTTAGGATCGCCTGTGCCGTGCATGATAACAATGATGAGATAAATGAAAGTAGTTATTCGTACTGGCTCACTAGGAACCAGGTCTTGAAAGTGACAATGACCGAAGGAAGATCTGAAAGAAACGACGGCCAAGAGTAGACTAAAAAAAGCAACAATGGTTAAAAGTTATACACTTTGTAAACCTAAAGCCTCATAGAACTAATGCTTAAAAAACTACAGTGAATAGGATTTTTTTTAAATCTCTATTCATATAAAGTTAGGTATGTGTATATGTTTATATATATATATATAGGATTCACTCCTAAAAAAATTAACCTATCATTATGAATTTTGGAACACAGCTGATAGGCATAAGGATAAGTAATGTGGGCTATATTTAGTTTAATTTAGTTAGAGACAAAGAGGGGATGATGAAAGCCCTTTGTGAAAATTCAGATACTTTTGATTTTTGTAAAATTTTAACAATAGGTATTAGACATCAATTAATAAATATTCCCTAAATTTCACTTTCTTTAGAGTATTTTAAAGTTTTTTTTAGGGGGCATAATATGGGCACAACTTCCTATTTGAAAATTAAAATATTTCAGATTTGCATTAAATTTTATCCGTAATCATTAGAAACAAGCAAGATTCTCTAAATTTCAATTTTTTCTTAAGACCGCTTAAGCCAAATTTTAGACATTTTCTAGGATCAAAATCATGTAATAGATTTTGATTAAAATTGGAATCAGAATTTTAGAATAAGATTTAGTATCATTATATCTTGATTTTATTCTTCGTAAGAGGACATAAAAGTGGTGCAAAATTGTTCTGTTGAAGGGAATTAACTTTACCCTTCCCGAGACGAGTATTCTTCTTGTTCTGTATAGTTTTAAATTTACATGGGTTACCTTATTGTTTTAACCATAAGTCGATGTAGAACTGCCTTAGATATCTGCTTGAAAAACCTCCCTCGACTTATGGGCATATTCATCGAAAAATTAATCCTTAATTGGCCACCATTTTGAATTGGCACATTTGATTTATTACGATCAAGAAGTCTACATGAACACAAATAATTATCAGCGTAAACAATCTGACACAGCGTTATCTAATCATCACCAATCTATTAATAAATCACAATATATTTTTCTTTAATCCATCATCAAACTGTCATTCTGTTAGTATTGATAAATGTATGAAAACATGAGACAATGTTTTCAACCTTATGACGGACACAAAAACTATTGGTAACATTTCTTGTAACGTTGTGGGCCCCCTATCTTCTTTAAGGGAACAACATATGAAAGTCTGTAAAGTACTTCATATGGTTATGCGTTACATTGCTTATGTGTCACAAAGCCATTATCTTTGTTGATGGAATTCACTGGTAACTTGTAAAGCTGCTATGTCACATAAAACTGAAAATCTGCACTTATTGGGTTTCTTCGGTCGGTGGATTCATCTAGCATTTTGAGAAGTATTTACTTCTGCACAAATGAAGACTCAAAACAAAAAAGATTTTGTTAACTTTTATTGCTAATGCATGTATTATCTTACTCCCAAATTCATTTCATTATGTACAGTGGACTCTCTGCCATAGTCCCACTTATAGAGCAAAACATAAGACATCCTCGCTATTATGCATCGATATTTACTGTCATTGTTATTCAATCGGTTGACCGTATTTATTAAATTTACAACAAAGTCAAATGTTTATTTTACAAATTTATCTACCACTTTAAAAACAAACTCAGCCTTGAATTTCAAATACAACCCAGATTTACATACCATTTGCTAACCTATATTTGTATAACACACTTTCATAACAAAGACAGCTATCGTCATCATAGCTGTTACTAGTTATCACATTAGTAGTATCATTATTATTATTATTATTACTTTCTCTACTTCCCCATAGCTAATCTTGTTACATTCTTCTCACACCGTCACTTCTTCACAACTTCAAAATGTTGATCAATAAGTATTAATTTTTCCTTGTCTTTTTTCTTATTGGTCGAGTATCATTTAGCAGAGGAACACATTAAAATATAATTTTTAAAGAAAATCAAACAACATTACTTGTTTATTATTAGCATACAATTCAATTTTAGTTATCTTAAAAAAACATTAAAAAAAAACAATGCCAAATAGAAAATATACACCTTACAACAATGCCTTACAACTTAGAGTTATAGTCCTCCTTCCAAAGCGGAGCTATATGTCTATATTGTTAACATATCGATTGATAATTAATAAAACATGTTGGCCCTCTATATATCAATAACTAGCAGGAAGACCCGACGTTGCTCGGGATTGAATGAGGATCACTACTATGTACTTTTTCACTATTATCATAACACCATATTAATTTCTGTGTTTTTATTGCCCTCCCTCGCCCCTAATATAGTCAGAAGTTGAAAAACTCTTTGAATTAGTGTCTTATACATATGGTTTAAATTTCATTAATATTGGACATGCATATTTTAAATTTTACAGGTTTTCTGTCCCCAGGGGTCACTTAGAGATGCACTTAGAGATTCGAGACCACTTCCATTGTCTTCTACAGAAAATTTTATACATATGATTTAAATTTCATAAAAATGGGATATATTTGAAGTTTTAAGGGGGGTATGTCCTCATAGGTATCTTAAGGGTGCACTTAAAGATTTGAGAACACTTCCATTGTCTTCCCTGATAAATTTTACACAATAATGCACTTTTAGATTTTATGTAGATTCTCTAATCTTTCTTTCTATAGTGAACACACAAACATTTTTATATATATATATATATATATATATAGATAGAAGATAACAATAATTTTTGCCTCCCTTCCATGTGACTGTCTTGCCTGTTGATAATTTGTGTTGCCTTTATTGTTGTGATGGTTAGGGTTTCACTGGATCGGTTTCATTGTTTGTGCTATATTTTTGTGAATCTTTTGTTAGTTTCTTTATTGTCACTGTTTTATTTTCTGCAGGAAGTTCAATGTATGGTTCCAATTTATCTCTGGATATATATATATATATATATATATATATATATATATATATATATATATATATATCTGTGTCTGTCTTTTCTTATTTCTATTAAGGAAAATGTTGGTAACGTTGAACTTTGGAATGACCTGGATATGATGATTACAAAGTTTTGTTTTCTTATTCGATCAATCCAAATCTTATTACATGTTCACAGTTTGTCAGAAACAAATGACTTCATAGCGGAATGTGATCTTGATGATTTATCACCGATGTCTATTTCTGAGATCAGTTTTGGCACTGAGCTTGTAAAAGAACAGTTCATTTGTTTACAATCCATGTGTCATTTAATATTTGAGGATGCAGTATTTCAGAAACATTAACTGTAAAAAAGGCGAGAAATTTGAATCATTTGGCATTCTTAGCAATCTTAGTATAATGGGTAGTGCGAAAGCCAAGATCCCTTACAAGCCATACTACGACCTCCATTAAGAAGGCCTGGTCATTGAGTGAGGTTTATCTACTAATGTCACAATGGTTGGTTGGTGCTAAGCAGATAAACAAGACACTTCGAAGGGAATGGTTATTACACGCTACATGTGGACATATGACTGTGATCATTTCTGTCTGAAATTATTCCATCTTTGATCTAGCAATTGTTTCACCATCATCATCAACCGCTTTATTCGTTGAATCAGGCCACAATTAATCGTCCGATGACGGTGGGGCCTGATTGTTTAGTCCTGATCTAAGTTTTCCTCTCCATTCTTGTCTTTGGTGGGGCCTGAGGGAATCCATACCCATGGCTTTCCTATCATGTTTGATCACGTCCTCCTAAGACAGCTTGAGTCTGCCAGTGGTGGTCTTCGCTGCTGGCACATTCAACTGTTGAACTTTAGCAATCCAGCCATTGCTGCGCTCAACGTGCCCCAACCAACGCAGTCTTATCTTCTGCATGATGGCTACAAGGCTTTTCAAGTTTACTTGTAAGAGTAAAGATTCAAAAGGTATGCTTTGTTCAGGCCTCACGAAACAGATCCATCTGACCATTGCATTGTCATTACGGTGCAGTTTTTTTTAGTGTGCCAGCAGAGACAGGTTTGGTATTTTAAAAAAAGGGTACTGATGGGTTTCTTTCACGTCGTTTTCAAGGTGGAAATTTGATAGTGATTTCAAGGTAAAACTATACAAACAAAACATCATAAACTAAAATTCAAGATTGTTGTGATAAAAAATCTTAAATAAACCATAAATACTTGCTTTTTCGAAAATTTGAAATATTTTTTACACAATAACAAGTTTGCAAAACATAAAACGTTTTGTTTGTCCTGATAAAAAATTCTAATTTAGTGTTTGAACTTTTATGCCTACCTGTCGACTCATAAAATAATATCGACCGGAAATTCCATTAAAACTTCTTTTTTTTTGTATATAAAAAAGTTTATTTTTATGCCAAAAAGTTCTTTACATATGTAATATAATTCTAAAACAGTTCTAACATGTTTAGTGCTAGATAAAAGGCAACAATTAAAACAATTTTTTTTAACATAGATCACCCTAAGCAAGGTAAGTTGCCATTGTAGACAGGGCTATTGAGAATTAGACTGAAAGTTTTAGGGGTAATCCTAGATTGGGAGCTGTGCAGCGAGATGCTTGTTCACATTAGTTTTAAATTTCTGCATGTCGGCACAGTCAGGGAAACAGGGAGCAGGGAGAGAGTTCCAAAGGCTGGCAGCTTGAGGAAAGAAGCTATTGGAGTAGAAGGCTCTGGCATCTGGAGACCTCCACAGTGAATGTATGTGATTTAGCTGATTGTCCGGTTTGTCGAGTGTATTTACGTCGAGGGGGCACAAGAGCAGCAAGTTCATCAGAGCACATTTCATTGAAGTACTTGTAAAACAAGCACAAGGATGCAACATTGCGGCGATGGAACAGGGGCTGGAGCTTGATGGAGAGTGAGAGACCTATTAGATTAACGACTCTTTTTTGCACCTCATCTAAAAGGGAGAGATTAGTGGATGGTGCACCAGCCCAGATGTGACAATACTCCATGCATGGGCGGACGGTGGGTTTGTAGAGATATAGGATACTGCCAGGCGTGGAAGTTTTCTAGCATGCTAGAGGGAGCCCACTTTCTTTGCAGCAGCCTTGGCAATGTCTTTACTTTTTTTTGTTGGTCTACATATGTAGGGAGAGGAGCAGTAGTAGTTAAGGGATTTTCAGTGTGACATTAGTTGTGTTTTTTGGGTGCACCCACTGGGCGCTTGTTGTTGTTGACATCTTCACAGAGTACTGGCGCGTAAGTGTGTCAGCCAGAAAACACTCTTTTTTAAGGTATCGAGCAGGTGTTTGTATAAGAACCAGCTGACAATCATCAGAGGCTCCAAAACACAGTTTCAAACAAGTGGGAATCCTTCTCATTGGTTTAAAATTTGTATGTTCACATCTATATGTAAGTTAAATGTTTTATTTTTATTTTGGGATCACACGCTACATTTGTGCAGATGTCAGACAGAGCAATTGATTTGAGTGCATCCCATTTCCACTCAGTACAGAAGGAGGAACAGTGAAAAGAAAAGAAGAGGAAAGATTAAGCCAAACCGATGGAGAAAGAAAGAGAGTAGCTTATACAAGATAGTATCTTTTTCACGTTCACTTATCTTGCATGCTAATTTTTAAAAAATTATTTTTTTAACCTAGTTCACCCCAAACAAGGCAAGTTGCTACTGTAGATGTAAGGGGCTACTGAGAATTCTGGTGAAAGTTTGGGGATCATCCTAAATTGGGAGCTATGCAGCGAGATGCTTGTTCACATTAGTTTAAAATTTCTGCATGTCAGTACAGTCGGGGAAACAGGGAGCAACGCACCCAATTTAGGATGACCCCCTAAACTTTCACCCTAATTCTCAGTAACCCATTATGTCTACAGTGGCAACTTGTCTTATTTGGGGTGAACTATGTAAAAAAAGGCACTTCTGCAGATAAAAGACGGGCCGAAATTTATTTGTTTTCATTTTAGAATAGCTCCAATAGTGTAAGAGGCCGACAACTCTCTTTTAATTTCTCCGAAAATGGAGCATAAGAATTTTTTTTGAATAAGAAGTAATGCAAATTCAATTAATTAATAGAACATTTATCGAAGAAATTAAAATTTGTGAAAATCAACAGTCTATTTTTTCATTTCAATACGAACAGTTTAAAAATTTAAATTAGAACAGTCATCGTGTTTGGTTTAACACATTTGATTTTTTTTTTACAGTTTAAAACATTATTTTTTTCGTGTTTTTGTTTTTTAAGCGGGATACAATTCAGAAATTTGTTAAAAAAGGATCTGCAGGGGGTGGCACTTTTACCCCCAGCCCAGGCCGTCCACCGCCGCCCAGACCCCGGCGCCAGCATTTTGGCTCACGTGACTCAATCGTAGTCACTTATGAACAGAATAGTCTTCCGTATTAACAATTAGCATGTATCTCACCCCCAATACATTTTTTTTTTGTATATTAATTATTTACCATACGAAATAGAATGAAGATTGATGGATTTTTGCTCACCGCGGTGGGCGGCGACCAAAACAAATGTATTGGGGGGGGGGGAAATATGCTAAGTGTTAATAACGAAGAATATTCTGTTTATAAGTGACTACGATTGAGTCACGTGAGCCAAAATGCTGGCGCCGAGGGCTGGGCAGCGTTGGACGGCCTGGGCTGGGGGTAAAAGTGCTGCCGATCTACAGGGGGTTAATGTAAAACAAAAAGAGAGTTGTTGGCCCCTTACACTACTCTAGCTCCTCTAAAATAAAAACAAATAAATATCGGCCTGTCCCTAACCTGCAGAAGTGCAAAATAAATAAATAAAATAAATAAAAAATAATAATTTAAGGTAAATTTGAAACTAGTCCAAAACAATTTATTTGGGTTTACTTACTAATTTGTGAGGTCGGAAAAAAAAAATCAGAAAACTGCAAACAATTTATTGTCCGCAATTTTGGTTGAGAAACGACAATTTTCCTCAAAATATTAAGAAACAACGAAAGAATATTGGGTAACGGGTACTTACTACTTATGCAGTTTACGAACCGTGCTGAAATAATAACGTAATAATTTAGAAACCATTTTTAACATGGGGAGGTGGGGCCTTTATTAACTATTCTGTACTTTCAACTAACAATTTAATAAACAAAATCTACCGTCAATATTGAAGTGGACATGGCCGTGGCCACCGAGCTCGGTGGCCTTGACATGGCCCTTCTGTAGTTAATGTTTGACAACCGTTGTTTTTTTTTTAAGGAACAAATGTTTGAAAGCAAAATACAAGCATAAAATCGAGATAAATTATCTCCCTTACTTTGTCAGCATTAAACAAAATGAACGGAAGGTCGAAGTCTACAACGGCCGAAACGTTATGAATATAACAACCAAGACAAGAATGGTAGTCCGAAAAATACACGTTTAAAAATGTATGTCTTTCTTTTCGTTTTCTCTTCTTTGTGTCATAAAATTTTCTTAGAAAAACGTAAACTTTTTTGTTGATTTATTTGAATTACTTACTTGAGTGACTTAACTTCCACGTTTCACTCGATCGATTTCAATAAGCTAAATACATTTTTAAAAATACTCTCACATTTATTGGTCGAAGTTTCGTATCAAAACATGCGTAGAAACAAAGAAAGAAACTGACGAGTTTTATTCATTTATCTTTTAATTAAATAAATAATTAAACAACCAAAAATCAAACACTAACACTGGTACTTAACATGATATTACGTAGTGTTCATTGCTTGGAAGTGACGTGGTGTCCTGGTGACGCGCTAGCTTCGAGTTCCGCATCACCATCACTTTTACTATATCCTCCCTTAACTAATTCCATAAGTTTAAAATTAGAGTAGACTAGACTTTTGGTCACTTCACTTGTGCATTTTAACATTCCCCGGCAAATTAATTGTTTTCATTTCAGGAGAGTTCCGTCCGCGGCAAGGAAAGGGTTAACAAAGCCCCCGCCCCGTTAAGAAAGGCTTTCTAAATTTGCCGGAGGTTGTTAAAATGCACAAGTTTCGACTTTTGTGCAAAACGTCCCTGTTTAAATGCCCCCCCCCACGAGGGCAGAGTTAGACACAAGGCCAAAAAGATGAAGTGTAGTATCAGAACAGATGTAGCAGACGCTACTATGTGCGAACTTTCTTTCTTTGTTTACTCAGTCCTTCTTTGTCTCTGAGGTAGAGAAGAGGGAGTGATCTCGTGAGAGCACGTTGGCCGAAGATTCCGGCCAATCAGGGACCAACAGGTCAGCTTGACCACGCGTGATTTGACTGCCTATAAAAACAAGTCACGGACCCTTCTTTCTCTCTTTTTCTTCCACTTTCTGGACGAACGCACACAGAGGAGATCGTCGACAACACAGATACACAGATCGTCTGCTACACAGATACTACCCTTTTACTGTAAAAGTACAGGGGGCATTTGTAGAATCTGTTCCAAATGTGCGGGAGAAAACTCCATTTTATTTTTTTCACAAAACCTGACAAAAAGGCAATTTCAATAATTTTCATTAAAACTTAAGAATTAATAATAATTTTAACTTTAAATAAAAATAAAGTTTTCGTGATTTAATTAAAAAATAAATAAAGATGTTTTTCAAAGCTGAAATTGCCTGTTTGTCAGGTTTTATAAGAGTAAAATTGAGTTGTCTTGTCTCCCGCAGATTCTATCAATGAGCCTTACACCCTATTTTAAAAAAGTCATAATTGTAATAGTTAATGTTTCTGATCAAACTTTAGTATAAATTTTTTTTATAAAAAACACGCCTTTTCTGAACCTTACCACTAACCTTAAATTCGGGTGGCAATACGAAAAATAAATTAAATAAATAAGAAAACAACCCAGAAAAGGTGTGAGTGACGAGAGTGTAACGGGACCGTTAAAAGTCCCCCCCCCCCCCTCCCCGAAGTAAATGATTATTTTATTGATAACATGTTTTAATGTATATTTTCAACAGTAAAAAAAAAAAAATTCACTCAAACTCATTCACCCAAAATTGATTTCCAAGAAATTAAGAAAATGGTGAAGATTAAAAAATAGTTACATGTCCTTAAAAATGCTATATGACTTAGAAGCGAGTGATAATTTTTCGTTAAATTTATATGCGAAACTGATCCTCTACTCTAAATACTAAAATGTTTTTTTTTAAATTTATTTTTACGGACAAATTATTTAGATTGTTTATATGTAATCAGCTTAAAAAGGAGAATCTCATTTTTCTTTTTGGGTGAATTAGCATGGGGTGCAAAGGTATAATAATACCCAAAACTCTGCTTACCTGTCATCCTGGACTTAAGCAAGACCGGTTGATGATTGCGCATCCCTTCACTATAGACTCCTTGCATAGGCATCTTTTCAGGGAATATCCATTGTCATTTTTTTGTGGTACTTTTAAGCATTGGGTATTGCAGTGAAATTATTTGAGAGAGGATGACCAGTTTGTGTGCAAGAAGTGTAAGACAATGGAGATGAATGAGAACTCAGTGTGGATAAAGTATATCTGAATAGCAAAGCTATTGAGGTTGTCCAGAAGTTGTTTTACCTTGGTGAAGCTGTTTGAGCACAGTGTGGAGCAGATGTTAATGTGATTGCAAGAATAAGAAGTTCAGGAAACTTCTGCAAATACTAACCAGCAGGAATGTGTACGGAGTGTGATGATGTATGGAAGAGAAATCTGGTCAGTGAGGGTTGAGGACATGCGTTACATGGAAAGAAATGATATGAGAATGATACAATCGATGTGTAATGTGAGTCTTAGACAGACTTAGATCTGATGACCTCAGAGGAAGATTAAATCTGGACAGTATAGGAGGATGTGTGCAGAACAGAAGAATTCGACCACGTTGAAAAAACAGATTAGTGTTCTTGGATTAGTCGATTTATGTTATATCCTAAATTACATAGGACATACTAAATTAAGAATACGCCGAGTGGTTTGCGTTTAACAGGGATCCGGTAGGAAGTAGAGACGTTTACTCTTCGCTCACGTCCAGATATCACTGCCCATCTTATATACGTACTTTCATATATAGTCAATACCTGATTACTTCCTTTTATGTTAGTTTCATATTTATGCCAATCATGACCTTTACAACACATTCCCCTGAAGCTGAAATCTTCCCGATTTTAGCTTTAGTACCGTTTCCTTTTAGGATCAGGGCTTAAACGCCTGATAATTTTCCTTTTTCTGGTGCTCTTCCTTCTGGTCTGCGTTACCTGCGGTAAGGAATTCTGTCCACCCTGTATGGTATGTTCAGGGGATACATTCATGGTTTCAGGTATACATGCTGGCTTTGGTATATCAAATGTATCGCATAATGTTTCCATTGGAATTTCTTCTGTATTTTGCAAAATTCTGGGACGGATTTGATTTATGTGTCTTTTACAGACAAAACTTGGGCCTTGAATGGTATAAACCATGTTCCCAATTCTTTTCATAATGAAACCGTCCACCCAATGATTTTTTCCATTCTGAAAATTTTTAAAATACACTTTGTCCCCTGAGGAATAGCACTTTACTTTCAAGTTTTCTCCTTTAGAACTTTTCTTCTTCTCAGGTATATCTAAGTCTATCGAAGATAGATCTAATTTTTCTAGCAAACATCAGTTCTGCAGGGGATGAATTAACATTATTATTTGGGTTCGGGGTTACCCTGTAGATTGCTAGAAATGTTTGTATAGTTTGCTCATCTGTGTCCATATTCAGGTTTTTCTTTATTGCCCGTTTAAATGTGTCCACAAATTTTTCTGCCAACCCATTCGACCTAGGATGGTAAACAGGTGTCGTGATATGTTGAATATTCAGCGATTTGCAGAATTCTTTAAATTCGTGACCTGTAAATGCTGTACCATTGTCACTTACTATGGTTTTTGGTACACCAAAATAGCTAAAGATTTCGTTAAGTGCATTTACAGTGTTCCTTGCAGTTGGATGTCTGGTTTTAAATATCTCTGGCCATTTAGAGAAAGAATCTACTACAATTATGTAGAAAAAACCATTTAGAGGTCCGGCATAATCAATATGTAGACGTAACCAGGGTAGGTCCGTTTTCGGCCATGGGGTCGTTTTTACTGGCGGATCTCGGGCTGCTAACTGACATCCTTTGCATGCTTTGACACAGTTTTCTACTTCTTTGTCCATACCAGGCCAATATACATATCCTCTAATTAAGGATTTCATTCTTGAAATACCAGGATGACCTGTATGGAATTCCATTAATATTTTCCTTCGTAATGCCTGTGGAATTACGATTCTATCAGCATACATAATTACACCTTCACAAATGGAAAAAAATGTAGTTTGTCCTACTTTGTTACTTTTTTCCCTCAGTCCTAATTGAGTTTTCATTTTCTTTATGAAAATGTCTTTTTCAGCTTCTCTTTTAATCTCTTCAAGGGTTATTGGAAGTTCACGTATCATGTTACACATTGAACTTGTATATTCGCTTTCATCTTTAAGAGCAGCAATTACTGTCTCTTCGAAACTTTCGTTTCTTTCTGGAATCAACCTTGATAGTGCATCCGCGTGTTCTAACTTTTTCGATGACACATGCTCCATCTTAAACTGATAGTTTAAGAGAGTTACAGCCCATCGCTGTAGTCGATTTGCGGTATGCTTAGAAATGCCTTTCTTTGATCCAAATATCGTAATTAAGGGTTTATGGTCTGTTTGCAATGTGAAGGTCCGTCCATGGAGAAATCGATTATACTTTTTGACTCCAAATATTATCGACAGAGCCTCCTTTTCAATCTGGCTATAGTTTTTCTCAGCTGCAACCAAAGTTCTTGATGCATGAGCGATTGCTTTTGTTGTTCCATCCTCATACTTATGGAGTAATGCAGCGCCAACGCCGTAATCACTGGCGTCCGTTGCTAGTACTAACTCCTTGTCTGGATCAAAATGTGCTAATGCCAAGTCTGATAGTAGACATTTCTTAATTTTTTGGAAAGCAGATTCACATTCCTTATTCCAACTCCATTTACTACCCTTTTTTAGTAACTTTTAGGAACTCTCAAATTATGCACATTAGGTATGTATATCGCATAATATTGAACCAATCCCAAAAATGATTGTAGCTTCGGTACTGAGTCTGGAGCAAGCATCTTTTCAATTGCTTCCGCCTGTTGTGGATCTGGTCTTCGTCCCTCTTTGTTGATTATTTGACCAAGGTATCTGATCCTTTCCATAAAGAAATCGCATTTCTCCGGGCTCAATCTGAAACCAAACTCCTCTATTCTCTTAAATACTTCTCTGACGTGCTTCTTGTGTTCATGCAAATTTCTGCTCTTTATCAGGATATCGTCAAGGTATGCCATTGAAAATTCCAATCCTGCGAGCATCGTATCCATAACCTGTTGAAAGAGCAGGGGCGACCTTTAATCCGAACGGAAGTCTTTTTAGTTTAAAAATACCCTTATGCGTGTTAATGCACAGGTACTTTGAACATTCGTCATTGACTTTGATTTGCAAGTATGCATCCGAGAGGTCTATTTTGGAAAAAATTTTTCCTCCGTTTAGTTTTGAGAATAGATCTTCTGCCGACGGAAGGGGGTAATTGTGGTCCTGCAAACAGTCATTAAGGCCCGTCGAAAAGTCAGCGCAGACTCTTATTTTGTTATTCTTTTTCTTCACATATACCGTCGGACTTGCCCAATCCGTGTGGTCAACCTTTTCAATGACGTCTAATTGTTGAAGTCTCTCCAACTCCTTCTCTATTGCGTCCATCGATGAAAAAGGTACATTTCTTTTAGGTTTGAACACTGGGGTGGCATTTTTCTTAACCTCAAATTTTTCTTCTGTTTTCACACAGTATCCAAGTTTTTCGGCAAAAACTTTTGGGAATTCTGCATTTAAATCGTCCATGAAGCCTTTTATTTGGTTTGATTTCTCTGTGGTCAACCTATTACAAAAAGAATTAACCGGTCGTTCCCATAAGTTGAACAGGACAATCCAATCCACTCCAAATAGACTTGTGTTCCTTCCTGGTACTACGTACACTTTGGACTTGTGTGTTTGACCACCAAATGACACATTGCACCTCAGTTCTCCTTTGAATTCCAACCTTTTGCCGCACACACTCTTCGCCATCTTGCTGGTTTCTCTTAGTTCAGGTCGACCGATCCTTCTCCAGATATCTTCATCTATGATGCTAAGTCCGCACCACTATCCAGGAGTAATGTTACAGGATGTCCATTTATCTTTACATCGACATATATACGCCTTTCGCAGCTTTTCTCTTTCCTTGTGCGAAGTGTATTAACTTTGTCGGTCCTTCGTTTTTTCTTCTGGTTACAATATGTTCCCGTGTGGCCTTTGAATCTACATTCGTAACATATCCTATTCCTGAACCAGCAGATCTTTTTGGTGTGTCTTGTACTTCCGTAGCATTCACAACTTTGGTCCTTGTACATTCTGGGAGTCTTTTGTTCCTAGGTCTTGTATGTTCTAGAGGTCCTTTGCCTTTTTACATGTTGTATCTTGTAAACGCTTTTTTCTTCAATGCGGGTGTTGTCTCTTTTGATATTAATGAGACGTTGACACTCCTCGGTTACTTTTTGTAAAGTTACATTCGGGTCCGACTCCATAATTGTCAGGACCAGGGATCTGACATCTTTGTCCCTTGGTGCTGTGAGTCCTTGTACAAAGATTAAACATTTAAATAAATCTGCCGAAATTTCATTTAATTTAAATGATTCACATAAGCAATTTACAGTACATGCATATTCTAAATAGTCTTCGGATTCCGACTTTTGTAAATTTAAACATTTATATCTAGAATGAAAAAGGCTGTCTCTTTTATCAAATATTCTAGATAAAGTATTAATTGTCTCTTCAAAATTCACTTCCTCCGGTTTTTTGGGTAAAATTAAATTAGCATACTTGGTGTTTTCGTCCGTCCCCAGTTTTTGTAGTAACAGCGTAACTTTTTCTTCGTCGGTCCAGTCCGAACATCTTTTTGTAAAAACTGTTTCATACCTTCTATAGTATGCTGGAAATGTAACGCCAGTATCGGGACAGTAGTGAAATTCTGACAAAGAATTTGAAATACCCTCTGCAGAAAAATTAGTTTTCTTCCTATCTGTCGACATTTGTATTAATTTTTCAAAATTCTTTTGTTGTGTTAACATTTGGCGTTGAAGTATTTTTGTTTGCTCCTGTTGTGCCTCTAACGGTTTTTTTGTCAATTCTTGCTGCTGCAGTAGCTGTTGTTGTTGCTGCTGTAGCTGTTGTTGTTGTTGCTGCTGTATACTTAGAGTTAACGTCTTCGTCAACTCAGCCAATTGCTCCATTTTAGCTTAATTACAGTACACAATAATTTCACAAAAAGTTCGTCAATATGCGTTTTCGTAAATTAGCAACAATAGTTCCATAAGTTTTGCAAAAATAAATGTTTCACAAAGTTTATACAATTTAGCAACAGTCTTTTACCAGGTAAACTTTTTCACAAAATAATTTCAGACAACAAAATTGGCACAACAAATAGTTTCAATTACTTTAGACAAAGCAATGAACAATTATTTTTCACAAAAATATGTCTGCACTTGGGAGAGAGAAAAAAAATATAACAATAATTTCTGAATTGTTTAAAGAAAAAAAATCGTAAGCGTACTTTTTCTTTCGAAATTCGTAATCTCACGGTGCAGGTTTCGAATTCAGCTTGTGCTTCCCAAATATTTTTTCGTCAACATACAGATAAAGTTCACTTTACCTTAAAATTGTTTCAGGTACAATTTTCTTTACTTTCCCGTTAGTTCTTACCGAAGAAATCCGTACTTTTTACTACTTTAGGTAGTAAAATTCTCTTTTATTTGACGCACGTGTCGACTTTTTTTTTTTTTTTCTTGCCGTCCTTGCAATTTTTCTTAAAAAAAAAATCCTTGAATAGTACGGTAATTTATCTCTGTTAAGAGAAAAAAAAATATCCTCGTTCTCCACTGTTATATCCTAAATTATATAGGACATACTAAATTAAGAATACGCCGAGTGGTTTGCGTTTAACAGGGATCCGGTAGGAAGTAGAGACGTTTACTCTTCACTCACGTCCAGATATCACTGCCCGTCTTATATACGTACTTTCGTATATAGTCAATACCTGATTACTTCCCTTTATGTTAGTTTCGTATTTATGCCAATCATGACCTTTACAACAATTTAGCACACTTGAGGTAGCAGGTTCAGTTTGCAGGGCCAAGGAAAATATAGGAGGAAGTGATAAGAATGAAATTGAAGAGAAAAAGAGTTAAATAAAGACCTGACCATAGATAGGTTAGTTTGAAAGTCAATTTCTTAAAGCCGTCCAAAACATGCCAGCATGTAAAACGGACTTTAAACCGAATATGATGATGACGATGACGACGATGATGATGATGATGCTGATTTCGAGACAGCATTCTACATGCAATATTTACCATATTCTTATTGAGCAACATTTTTTAAGAATGCCACTTAAGTTAATGTTAACCGACGAAGTGCATGAACAATACGTATCTGTTAATGTTGTGTTAAGTATTAGGTGTTAGTGTTTCTTTATTGTTTGTTCAGTAAATTTCTATTTCAGTCACGTAAATTATTTACAGTGAAATGGGTTTCGGCATTACAACTTGGTTTTTACTTAAACTCTGTTTTAGTAAAATAACAACATTAAAAACATTAAGTGTGAACAAGTTTCATCATACACGTGAAAGGCTGAAATGAAAATTACACCAGAAAAAAATAGTCGCCATTTTTATAAATCAGTCAGGAAAGAGGCTAAGAACACATAAATCAAATTTATAATGTTCTAGTTAAGGACAGAGAATCTTTTTTAATGGTATTTTACCATTTTTTTAAAAATTTTACCCCACCCCAATAGTAAAATAATGTTTTTCTTTGCTTTTGTATTAACTTTAAAAAAAGGTTCTCTGTATTTAACTTGCATTATGTGTATAGGCCCGATGTGAATTATAAGATTTTCTTTTATAATAATTTGTAAGAAAAGGATTGTTAAAGAAGAAAGGAACAAGGCTTTTCTATAAACAAACTATTTATATAAATATATTAATTTTATATTGCATACACAGTTAAATGGCCAGAAGTCATTCATTCATTCATTTCGAATGAATCAGATGATCCTATTGTTGGCATTGGTTTCCCAATATTTTTCTAGTTAGAATTATTTCTAGAAAGACATCGGGTATTTACAGGAGGGACTACGTGAAGGTTGCCAACATCCTAAGTGGAACAAACTGGATTCGAACCTAGCACACCCAGGTTGTCAGTCGATGTCGTTAACCACTTAGCCACCGTCATCTCCCCAACGTTGGAGAAGTAAGAACTATGAATTTGTCCTTTTGTTGAAAGTAGAATGGGTATGTGCCGGCTGTCGATAGTTCTTTCTTTGGGGAGCTGGATATCGTTAAGTGATGATAGCCATGCTTGGAGTGTCTTGTCAACAGGTGGCCGGAGAGAGTGTAAGCATCTCACTTTGGGGTTGTTTGAAAACTCTCTGTTTGCTCTAAACGTCTCAGGATGAAGTCATAAAAAGGTCCGGTAGAAATTGCTACACTCTATCGTCTGTTTGGTCATCGTGTGACCAAACAATCTCATTAGGGTTTCTCTCAGCCAGAGGAAATAGATACCAATGTTTATCACTGCTACATGTGCCCTTGCCCTTGTTCTGACTTCAAAAGTAGCCTAGGTGACACAGTATATAATATCCAAGTGTAATATCTGTTTCAGCCTATGTTATTATGGCCCGCTAATTAATCGTTACCGCTTTCATTTCTGGCTAGCTTTTTTTCACTAGCTTGTTTGATTCGACGTATAATCAGTGTCCATCGCTGAGGAAAGATATGTTCCATTTCCATGATCATTTCATCAGATAGTTCATATCTGATTATTATCATTTTAGGAAAACTTTAACAGCCCGCATGTTTCTGTGACTTGCACCATTTTGGTCCAGACATCGACTTGGTCAGCTGCTCCTGCTGATGTTCGTGCGAACTGGCGCTTCTTTTCTTACTGACGTCCTGCTTACTTTGTACCTGCTGATATTCGTGGACCCAGTCATGATTCTAGCACAGCAACCCACGTCCCTCTTTCCTGACCAGACACTGGCATTTTATTCGTCCGTTTCAGGACAAACATTCCTTTTCAGAACAAACTTACTGACTACAATTTAATACATCACCCGTCCTTTTCAGAACAACTTTCTTTAGTCTGACCAACAGCTATCCAACCTTGGGGTGACATCCACATCAGACCAGCATCAATTGGACAGAGTGACCAAACCTACAAAGTTGTTTCTCCAACCTCAGTGACGTCCACGTTTCGAGCACCAACGTTGGAGAAGTAACAGACCAGACACTCGACAACTACGACACTGGCAACTGATACCTGTATCTTTATGATTAAATAAACTGACTATTTCATTTACAACTGATATTCCGGTGTTTTGACATTTTTCTTTACCGCTGCCTTATTTTGTCTTGTGTCTGTTAAAACTTGTTGGAGGTGATTTCCCTGGGCCGCCCTACAACAAAGTAAAAATAAGTTGTTATTGAGAGTAATGCAGAAACTCATTTCACTCTAAATAATTTATACGCCTCTCTCTTTCTATTCATTTAACGTCACTTTTCCCATGTCCAGGGTCAGACGTTTTTTGATATTTCGCAAGCTCACTCTCCAGTCCCATGGTTCAGCAGGTCAACCGTGTCCAAATTCCACTCCGTACGGTCTTGCCTAATCATTTGTTTACTAGTATTTCTTGGCTGGCCAACCTTCTTATGATTCAAAACATTCACACTTCTACAGCAGTTTATTCAGGAGGTTGAACGCTCCACATGACTATCAGCATAACCGATTCGTCCTTAGAATAACTTCTATGCTGGGCAAATCTAGTGCTTTCAGCAAATCTTCTCACCAAATATGTTGGGTTTGGTCAGATTTTACATTGCAGATCCATCTAATCATGGATCTGTCATTGCACTGCAGTTGGACGATAAAGAAATGGGTGAGGCTCCAGCATTCACTGCCATATAACATAACTCTCCTGAAACAGCTGCTATACGACTTACCCCAGATGTAGAGGGGGATAGCTCGCGATTTTATCAGAGGTAACAGCTCACAAAACTTTGCTCTTCATGCTTTGTGGTTGAACTGAGTTCACATCAACCATGACTGAAATAGGAATTTACCAAACACAAAGACTAACACGAATATTTAACATAACATTAACTGATACGTACCTTATTCTTATTGTAATAAGTGTCATTCGGCGGCTAACGTTAACTTTAGAGGAACACTAAAAAATGCTGCCCGGCACTATTTCAAAACAACTTATTTTTGCATAAATAGCAAATCTGAAGCTGTTTTGAAAAGGCGATATAAAATTGTGTATAGACAATAAAAATTGTATATATATTTTTTAAATTATTACATGCTGAACGTATTAGAGTCAGAATCAATTTAGTATTACGTATGAAATCTGAAGAAAAACACTTTTTAAATGAGAAAATATGCTAGTATTATGGACTTATTTCCAAGATTTTCTTTCGTGTGAATTAGATGATTCTGGTGTTGGCATTAGTTTCCCCGGTGTTTTTCTAGCTAGAAATCTTTTTGAAAAGACATCGGGTACTTACGAGAAGGACCACAAGAAGGTTGCCAACATCTTTAAGTAAAAGTGATACTGTGGGACCGTCTGAATTCGAACTTTAAACACCCAGGTCTTCAGTCCGTGTCGACATCCACTTAACCAGCGTCACCTCCCAATTTTCGAGATGACGACATGTTTGATTTAGGTTAGTCGCTAAAAAACGGAATTAGAAGTACGTTCGATGAAAAGAAGTAGTCTTTTAGTGACTTATATAAAAATAATTTAAATGAAAATATTTATAAGTATTATGTTCATAAATACTTTAATTTTTTAAATAAATTATTTTTATAACTCACTAAAAGACTTTTTTATTTTCGTTACTCCTCGTTTTCATAACCACTTTTTGTATCGATCATGTCGCCATATTGTTAATAAGCCGATGTACTAATTTAAAAAAAAAAAAAAAAAAAAAGTGTTTTTTTTTTTTTTTTTTATTAATACGTCATATTCAATCGATTTTAACTCCAATACGTTCAGTATCGCATAATCTTCAAAATAAAATAGTTTTTTGAGCTATTTCATATCGCCTTTTCAAAAAAAAAAATTAACCGTTATCTAATCTTCACGTTTATCCATAAAATCATTTATTTAATGTTTTGTTGAAAATACAAAAAAAAAAAACAGTAAGTTATAGCAAGTTGAATCGTACGCGAAAAACACTGAAAACATTTTATTATTATAGAGGTTTAACATGGTTGATACAACAAAAAATCGATTAGTATGCCAAGGGAAATAACTCTGTTGATAATATGCCACAAGAAAGATAACCCCCGTTTCTAACATTTTTTTACAAAATGTAAAAATAAAAAACGTTTTTTTTTAATTCTTTCTCAGTCATGTTTAAATTTCAACATGATCGTATGTTTTTTAGTGTTTCACACGTACGATTCCACTTGCTACAAATGACTGTTTTTTGTTAAAAAAAAAAAACATCAAGAAAAACATTAAATTGATTTTATGAAATAATAAGTTGTTTCGAAATAATTCTGAGTAGCTTTTTTGGCACTTCTGTAGTATATATGAAGCAGCAGATTTTTTGTCCTTCTACTGAAAATAAAGGGAGGTAATTCAACCGGAAGTGATTTTTTTACAACATAAAAAAAAATGCAAGACTGATTTGTTTTTGGGTAATAATTAACAATTTCTTTTTTTTATTATATGAAGTAAAAAAAATTTAAATAAAAAACCCTAACCCTAAACCCTAACTCTAAACCCTAACCCTAAACCCTAACCCTAAACCCTAACTCTAACCCTAACATTAAGAAATCAGGCGGTGTGCCTGTAAAAAATCTATTGTTTTTTGCGGCTGGTTCATTAAATTACCAATGTCTCGAAGATTAATCTCATTTAACTCCATTTTCTAAATACTAAATTCAACTTCCGGTGAATTCTGAATGAATGGTACTTGGAGAAAAAAAAACGGAACTCTTCAATTTCGATTTCTTAATCGGCAGCTGCTTCATATATACTACAGAAGTGCCGCTTTTTTTATTTAATTTTTTTATATAGGATTCCTCTAAAATTAATGTTAAGTTAACATTGTTAACTCATCCGTCTTGTTCAAATTTATTTATTTTTAAGTTCTAAAAAAAATTTGGTGTTTTCATTTTTTAATTTGAAAAAAATTATGATGATGATTATCATCATCATATTCGGTTTAACCTCCGTTTTACATGCTGGCATGTGTTGGACGACTTTAAGAAATTGACTTACAAAGTAACAGATCTTTATTCATCCCCCTTTCTCTCAGGTCCATTTTTATCATTTCCTCCCATGTTTTCCTTGGCCTTCCCCTGTGAACTGAACCTGCTACCTCAACTGTTCTTCTTATACTAACCCAAGAACACATCCATTCTTTCAATGTGGCTATATCATCGAAGTCTCTTGTTCTGCACACATCTTCCTATACTGTCCAAATTTAATCTTGCTCTGAGGTTATCAGATCTAAGCTTGTCTTTAAAACTCACATTACACATCCATTGTGTCATTCTCATATTATTTTTCTCCATGCAACACATGTCCTCAACCCTCACTGGCCAGATTTCACTTCCATACATCATCACACTGCATGCACATGCCTGATAGACTTTTCCGTGGTCAACAGTGCTAACACTCTGCTGATTAGTAATGGTAGAATATCCTTGAACTTACTTCATCCACTCCTAATTCTTGCATTCACACTAGCACCTGCTCCACTCTGTGTTCTAATAGTATCACCAAGGTAACAAAACTTTGATAACCTCAGTAGTTTCGCCATCGAGATCTACTTTCTCCACATCTGAGTTCTCATCCATCTCCATTGTCTTACACTTCTTACACACAAACTGGTTATTGTTATATCTACATATTTTGCCCCATAAGGCGTGAAAGGGGGAGCGGGGGACTTGTCGGTACATGTTCCCCTACTAATACAGAAGACGGTGGGGGCGTTGGTCAAAAACTGTGTCGACAGGACGAAAGACTCAACCAATCAGGGGAGGGAATCCTGTTGTCAAATAGAGAGGGGGAAAATCGAGAGGGGGAAGAAAGGAAAAAAAGGAAACACGAGGAGTTGATCCGGACCGGCACGAAGAACGGACGCCTAGACGAAAATCGACTGCTCACCCAGCAGTCAGATTTCAGAAAAAAAAATTATCCCCACACACAAAAGCAAGGAGAAGGTCTCGAACCGACATTAAAAGCGGACACCTAAGAAAATCCCATCAACAAAATTTGATTACGACCGATCAGTAAATCAAATAGACTCTCCAGCGTCGAGATTATGTATATCTCCAGGCCCTAAAGAAAAAAACAGCTCATTAACCGCAAACCATAGGATCCAAAATTCTATAAAATATCCTTCTCTCCGTCTTCAACAAAACAAAAGAAAAAGGTATGTGTTTACAAATCAGGACAAATCAAAAAACAACAACAGACAAAAATGAATCGTATATTTAATTGTCCTAAATCAACTTTCGTTTTGTTTGTGTTCTGTTTTCTCGTTCGTTTTCCTCGAGTTCAGAAGAAGAAAAAAAAGGGGAAAATACTTTCCTATTTTATTTCCATAGCGGCTAGAAGCCTTTTTAATTGATATAATTGAACTCGTTACGGTCTTTTCACAAAAGAGCATCGTACTCGCGCAGGAACGCGTGAAATATAAGTTTAACAATTATAACATTTGGTTTCGACACAATTATAGCTTTGGTGTCAGGAAAAAGAACTTTCCTATTTTAATTTTCAATAAGGCTATAAGCCTTCATATTTGCTATAATGAACTTTTATTTCGGATCGACTTTCTCCGAATAAATACAAACCAGCCTCTTTTTTAAAATAAATAAATACTTGTTATGTACTGTTAATTTTGTTTTGGTTCTTTATATATATGTTTATAATTTGTGATAGGATGTGTATTCATTTATGAAGTACGGGCTGATTTCCTTTCATCGGGTTTTCGGCCTGTGCACATTTTACATTCGTGGCTGAACTACGTGTCGGTACGTTCAGAGTCTCACTACCACAATTATAACATTATCCTCTCTCAACCTACCAGTAATTCCACTGCACTTCTTGTGTACATAATGCTTACAGGTATGACAAAAAAGTTGAATTGCACTTGACTCCCTTTCTACATATAATAATTTTCAAATAAAAACAGTACATAACATAGCAACCGCTGGAAAATGGTTGGATCATTCTACTCCTCCAGAAATTACCTGACTCTTCATGCAGTCCTCTACTTATATAAGAGTCAGATACGATAAAGTGTGGCTGCCACGTCTAGGGAAATACTGGTCAGAGCTCTTTGTTACCTCGACAGAATTCTGTTGGATAATGGCCCTGTCAGGCCGGACGCATGTTGAGTGGACGTATGTGTGGGGGATCGTCTTGTTTGGCTTGCGCGATTTAGTGCAGGTGGACCCGTACAGTCGAGTGTAGAATAAAACTGGTTCTCATAGTTGGAGCTCACAAACGTTGACAGGCCACTATTTTGATGAGACCTTTTAGGTCGGGGGTGCAAGGGAGTCAGGCTGTGATGAATGCACTTGCGCATAAGGGTTCTGTGACGTCACGGGTTCTTGTGTGGGAAACTGAGTTTTGAGAGTCTGGTTTTTTGCAGCAAGCTGAACAGACGTATTTCTTCATGTAGTCTGCAAATGAACAGGAGAATTTATTTCCCTAAAAGAATACAGGCGTAATGAAATTCTGTGGGGGTCGTCATACCTTTTTTTGGTGATAACTTCCTCCACAAATAAAAATAATGATAAGAAAACTTACATGCAAAATCAACGGAAGTTTATTTACTGAAAAAAACTATTAACAAATAGAATATATTTCTTTTGTAATGAGTTCATGAGTCCTTTCTTTAGTTTCATGGTAAGTAAAAAGAAGAATGTCTTTTCTTTTGTTGAAATGTTCATTTGTTATAAAATATTAAAAGAGGCAATAGGTAATTTTCGCCTGTGAAATTGTATGAAGCGCGCGAAAGGGTGAAATGGAAGAGTGATAGTAAGATGCGTGTAACCTCCGGATGAAAAGTCAGTTGAAAGAGAAAGTTTGATGTTTGTGTGTGCTTAAATACTATTTGGATAGGCTCCAGCGAGCTTAAGGAGAAAAGTTTAGAAAAATATGTCTTTGGAGAAATCTCATTGGACAGAAATATCACGTGGTGTGCTCCCAACTACGTCCGCTCGTTTTGCGTTGATTTAATATATAAGGCCACATCGGAATTTGCGTGGGCGTTATTTTTTATTTGTCACGCGCCAATACAATTATATTCACTCTGCGCGCCTAAATTGTATTTATCCCAAACAACAATTTTTATTCGAATCTTAACCGTGTCAACTGGCACAATACTCCCCCCCCAGATTGAAAAAAAGGAAAAAAAAAAATTTTTTTAATATGTAATGTATTCCTTGAAATGTTTCGGCCAGTGGACTTTTCTACCTGTTTTTGTCGTAGGTTTGATGTTCCCGTCACTTTCTGCTGGACTCCCATGTTCTAAGGGAATTTGTTCTGGTGGGGAAATTGTCTGAGGGTGTTCCTCAATGTATGCTGGTTTAATTCGGTCGATCGCGATGTTGTCTTTCCTGTTTTTCCTTTGGACAGTGAAATATTTTTCACTTCTGTCCAAAACTTGGTATGGTCCTGTGTAATTTGGACAAAATGGCTTTTTGACTGTATCGTTCCTAGTAAATACATATTTGCATGTGTGAAGGTCATTTGGCCTATGTGTTTGTTTGTCAGCCCTCCTGGTGGGTGTAAATTTGAGAGAAGACATTTTGTTCTTTAATTCCGTCACAAATGTATTTGTGGGTGAAATGTCTGCGTATGCATCAAAATATTGTCCAGGTAGTGTGACTGCTGATCCAAAAACTACCTCCGCTGGCGTGCTTTGTAAATCCTCTTTCATCGTGTTTCGGATCATTAATAGGATTAATGGTAAATTATCTGACCAGTCTGCGTTGTTATGACTCGTAGCCAAAGAAGTTTTTAGCTGTCTGTGGAAGCGTTCGACGAGGCCGTTCGAGCAAGGATGATAAGCCGTTGTCTTTATGTGGGATGTTCCCAACAATTGGTTGAACTCTGCGAAGAGTTTCGATTGAAATTGCGATTCTCTGTCCGTTGTGAGTACTGACGGTACTCCAAAAATCGCTATCCAGTCTTTTAATATTGTTACAGCTACTGTCGCCGCCGATGTGTCCTTCACGGGTATGGCTGTTGGCCATCCGCTGAACCTGTCGACTATGGTGAGAATGTGGGTGTGTCCTTTCGAGGGGGGTAATGGCCCCACCAAGTCAACATGGATATTGGTAAACCTGGCATCTGGCGTACTGAAAGTACCCAGTGGTGACTTTGTATGCCTGTGTATTTTATTCTTTTGACAGGATACACACGTCTTGGTCCAATTTCGAATATCTGTATTCATTTTCGGCCAAACGAAACGGTCTGCTATTATTCTTACCGTGGCTCGTTTGCCTGGATAAGATAAATTGTGGAAATGTTGAAAAACATGTCGTCTGATGCTTGGCGGTATGTATGGACGTGGTTGTTTTTTCGTTGTATCACAATAAAATGTTGTTGTACTAAAAGGTACAGGCATTTCCTTCAGTTGCAAAGACGTTTTCTGTTGTACGTCAGTGAGTGTCTCGTCCGTCTTTTGTTCTTGTGCAATTAATTCCATACTCAGCGAACTGGAATTTATCGAAGTTATTGCAGCTCGTGATAATGCGTCCGCCACGATGTTTTCTTGTCCCTTGACGTATCTGATGTTTGTAGAATATTGAGCAATATAATCAAGATGTCTGATTTCTCTTGGGCCATATTTATCTACATGTGTATGCAGTGCATATGTTAACGGTTTATGGTCAGTGTAAATACAAAAGTTTCTTCCTTCTAACAGATGTCTAAAATGTTTAATTGCCAAATAAATTGCTAATAGTTCCCTTGAAAAGGTACTGTACTTTGTCTGTGTCTTGCTCAGTTTGGCTGAAAAAAACGAAATAGGGGTCATTTTATTCCCTGTCAGTTGGTGTATAACTGCTCCTACAGCTATGTCTGATGCGTCTGTTGTAAGTGTAAGTTTCGATTCCTCACTGTCCTTAATATTATTCAATTTTGTGAAATTGACTAAGGCAGTTTTAGCTTGATGGAAAGCTTTTAA
Organism: Sepiola atlantica; assembly: GCA_963556195.1. Lineage (NCBI taxonomy): Eukaryota > Metazoa > Mollusca > Cephalopoda > Sepiida > Sepiolidae > Sepiola > Sepiola atlantica. Next base: position 73,594,739 of record OY744530.1, read on the forward strand.
AGCTGATCCTTCCAGTTTTAATTGCTGGTTTTTCGTTTTGTTCTTCAATAATGACGTTAACGGTGCAAGGATTGTGGAACAGTTGGGTAAAAATCGTCTGTAATAATTAATTACACCTATGAAGCGACGAATTTGTCTAACAGACGTAGGTTGTGGAAAATTCGTAATGGCACTTACTTTTTCGGGTAATGGTGATATTCCATCCTTATCAATTGAATGTCCGAGGAAATTTACTTCTTGCTGACCGAAAATACATTTGTCCAAGTTTATTTTTTAAACCGTAATGGGACAGTCTTTGGAAAACTTGTTCCAAGTGTTGTTTATGTTCGTCGAGGTTTCTACTAGAAATTAGGACATCGTCCACGTATGCGAATATGAATGGAAGGTCCCTAAAAACCTCGTCTATCAAACTTTGGAAGGTTTGACAGGCGTTCCTAAGTCCGAATGGCATTCTGACAAATTCGTAAAGTCCAAATGGCGTGGTCAGTGCTGTTTTATGGATATCTTCTTCCGCCACCGGAATTTGGTGATATGCTTTCACTAAATCCAGTTTGGAAAATATCGTGGCGTTTTGCAGCCCGATTGCGAAATCGTGAATGTGTGGGATAGGGTATCTATCCGGTACAGTTTGTGCATTTAATCTCCTGAAATCGCCGCAAGGATGCCATGTTGTCGCGTCTGATTTCTGTACCATATGTAGAGGAGATAACCAGGCACTTTTGGAAGGTCGAATAATTCCTTGTTGTAACATGCGTTGGAATTCGTCCTTTGCGATCTTGTACTTATCCGGCTTCAAACGTCTGGGGGTAGCGTAGACGGGTTGTCCACTCGTTTTAATATAATGCCTTGCATTATGTTTTATATCATCCGCGACTGTGAATGGCTGAGTAAGTTGTGGGTATTTTTGAAACAGCCGACGAATGTACGTCTCTTCAGGAAAGGCAGAACTAATCCCAGTAGACTGGTATCTTGTGGTGATACCTTTTATTACGATTTTTGTTTGGTTATCAGTCAGTGTGCGATTAGTCATGTCTACTGATAGATTATATCGTGCTAGGAAATCTGCTCCTAATATTGGTGTCGTCACGTTGGCTATGGTAAATATCCACGAAAATGTGCGACGCAAGCCGAGATTGACGCTTAAGTACTTTTCACCGTATGTCGGTATTTGTGTGCCATTAGCTGCCTGGAGGTGGTAAGGCTGTGGAGTAGCTTTCTGTTTACTTAGCGCTGGTATCATGCTTATTTCGGCTCCGGTGTCTATTAAGAAGTTATATCCGTGATTACTGTCACGAATGAAAAATAGACGACCTTTAGTGGAAAATCCAGCAACAGTTGTCGTCTCTACTGGCTGGAATGATCGTTTCCCTGATTCTTGTTTTCAAAAGTGTAAGGATAAGTGCAACGCCTCGCTTCTGTGCCGAATTTTTTGTGGTAAAAACAGATTTCGTTCGCTCGTTCTCATGTGTTGCTTCGACCTCTGCTAAAACTTCGTTTTCGGTAGTTCGGTCGATTATTAAATGAGTAACGACGGTTTATTTGCATTAATTCCTGCAATTTACGAGTGAGGTTTTCGACCGTAGTTTTTAGTTCGGCCACTTCGTCGTCTCTCGTCTGTTTTGGCTGTGCTTGTGCTGAGTTTACTTTGCGGCTCCTCAGATTTTCATGAATTCGGTCCGCCATGTCGGCTAGTTTTACCGTGCTTGTCTCTTCCGTTGTGGGTGCCAGAATTTGTACTGTTGTGTCTGGGAGTTTATCCAGTCACAAACTTCTCATTATAGTTTCGGACATTTTGTTGTCTCCTAGCAATGATCGCATGTATCGTAAAAGTTGCGACGGTGTGCGATCTCCCAATTCTACTTGGGTGAAGAGATTGCGTAACATTGTCTCGTTTGATAAGCCAGTCCGTCTCAAAATAGCCTCCTTAAGTTCGTCGTATGGATTATTTTCTGGTACGTTCTCCAATAAATCAGTCACTTCCTCGACGACGTCTGGCGGGAGTTTTTCAACCAAATAACAATACTTGGTTCGCTGAGACGTAATCCGTTTTGCGTCGAAAAGGGCCTGGATCTGGATAAACCACGTCTTTATATTGGTGGGATTAAAAGCTGGAATATTTAGCGTTAATGTAGCTAGGGGTGTTTCAACGTGGGGAGCTTCCATTTTTCTGTTTTTTGTTTGAAAGTGATTTTAAAGCCTTTAAACTGTCGGTTGATTTTTTAAATTTCGACTTAATAGCGACTACCGGCGTAACTCGCTAATTTGTTGCTACATTGTACTGAGATCCACGCTTCGTCTGACGGCTTGTATCATCCCTTGAGATTCGCATCGTCTTTTTTCTTCCTTTGAGTGTTACCGCACGCATGATATCGCCAGTATGTTAGGAAACCGCGTGTAGCTTATAAGGAGATTCCGTTGTGCATGCAATTCTAAGTCGTGGTCACCAACTTGTGGGGGTCGTCATACCTTTTTTTGGTGATAACTTCCTCCACAAATAAAAATAATAATAAGAAAACTTACATGCAAAATCAACGGAAGTTTATTTACTGAAAAAAACTATTAACAAATAGAATATATTTCTTTTGTAATGAGTTCATGAGTCCTTTCTTTAGTTTCATGGTAAGTAAAAAGAAGAATGTCTTTTCTTTTGTTGAAATGTTCATTTGTTATAAAATATTAAAAGAGGCAATAGGTAATGTTCGCCTGTGAAATTGTATGAAGCGCGCGAAAGGGTGAAATGGAAGAGTGATAGTAAGATGCGTGTAACCTCCGGATGAAAAGTCAGTTGAAAGAGAAAGTTTGATGTTTGTGTGTGCTTAAATACTATTTGGATAGGCTCCAGCGAGCTTAAGGAGAAAAGTTTAGAAAAATATGTCTTTGGAGAAATCTCATTGGACAGAAATATCACGTGGTGTGCTCCCAACTACGTCCGCTCGTTTTGAGTTGATTTAATATATAAGGCCACATCGGAATTTGCGTGGGCGTTATTTTTTATTTGTCACGCGCCAATACAATTATATTCACTCTGCGCGCCTAAATTGTATTTATCCCAAACAACAATTTTTATTCGAATCTTAACCGTGTCAACTGGCACAATTCCTTCTTCCCCCCTCCTTGAATGGCTAAGGACTTAATGGACCATAGATAGCTAGGAATTAACTACGAGAAAGTAGTAAATTGATCTCTCCCTCAACGTTAGTAAAACATCTCCAAGAGCGACAGAAAACTGATGCCTGAATAAAACTAATCAGAATTTAAAAGATTGTTCGCCTCCTGAATCGTGTTATGAAGGTTTTGTTGCAGACACAGCAGACGGCGATGTTCACGGCAGTACAGAAGCGAAGAAAGAACTCAACCACTAGATGACATCGAGACGACACCCCTTCACGACGAAGAAGAAAAGGTATGAGTAATTAAAGGACTATGTAACATTTCAAAATGTACTCAGAAATCTAGTGGGGGATGATCTCTTCTGTTCTTTACAACTCTTTTCTCACAGAAGCAATATTGGTAGTTTCTCTCTCCGCTATTGTTATTTTCAATCTTTGGTTCTTCCTTGAAAGACATTCACAGCAAGAACTCGTTTTGTCACCACAATAATAATAAAAACAAAACTTTCCTTTCTTCCTTCATGTGCCTATCGTCAGGTGGAATTTCTACAAACAGAGCTCTTCGCAAGGGCTTTCTGTCTGGAACACATTACTACAGAACTGCTTCCCAGCAGATTACAACATAGTCATCTTTAAATCCAATGTTAACAGATTTCTATCACGAACCGTCCCCACAATATTCGAACTTGATATATTCTCTTAATCATCCTCAATCCTCTCATGAGGTTCTTCATCTCTCAACTGATAGTCTTCCATCTCATTAACCCTTATCCTCAAGTGGCTTTTGGCCTTGATAAGTGGTGACCCATTAGTATAAAAAATAAATAAAAATAAATACATAAATCATTTTATTTACACAATAAGTTGTTTTGAAGCACACGAATTACTGTTAGGTTGAGAGAGGATAACATTTTTCTAGAGGATGGGAACTTGTCGTATACGTCGGCTAAATGAATTTATTTATTTAAAGACTAGCTGTCTCTACCCGGCGTTGCCCGGGAGTTTTTAAAGTATTTTCTTTTTAAATAGGGTTGTGAAAATTGAATTTAAATGCTTCCAAATTTCTATCCAATTTCCAGGGGTAACGAAATAATTTATTATTTCTGTCAACTATTAAGCAATAATTAAAATGACTGACTTGTTTACAAATGAGCCGAAATGCATTCTGGTGGATTGAATTTCGTAAGATTTCAATTCATTTTATGCGATTGCATTTTTAATTAAAAAAACAAACAAACCCAAAAACTCCTAAATAATTGATTAATATAAAAAAATGTTTTAGTCACGTAAAGGCATCTGTGATGATCGAGGGTCGTGTCCTCCGATTATGGACGTGTTCATTAAACCAAGCAATGTTGCATGCAAAGACAGAGTAATAATTAACAAACAAGATGAGGTAGTTCAAATAAGGTTTATTGAACGTGTGTGTACGTGGAATGATGAAGTGTGTGATGTATGCATGTGTGTCGATGGAAAAACAGTTCTTAAAAAGGTATAAGAAATGAATCCGGCGTGTGGAAAGTCTTTGAAAGCCGTACACAAAGAAAATGAGTTGAGAACTTTTACCGTTGTTTGACCACGTGTGTTGGTAGTTGTTATGCCGATGCCATTTGAAGAGAAAAGCGTGAGACGAAGCGCTAGTGTATTAGCGTCGTTCTGCCGAGGCCAATTGACCAGAAGAGAAGAGTGAAACGGAACGCTAGTGTCAGCGTCGTTCTGTCGAGGCCAATTGAGTAGGAAAAAGCGAGTGAAACGGAGCGCTGGTGCCAGCGTTGTTCTGCCGAGGCTGGTCGGTGAAGAAGAGAGGGAATTTCCGTTTGCACCGGTTTTTATAGTCCGAAGGGCAGATAACTCTGGTGTCGCTTTACAGCGCCACCTGTCGGTGAAAAAGCGACACCTAACGGCCAACCGGTGTAGTTATGTTTTGAAAGTAGGAGGTAACTGCTACAAGGACTCCCCCCCAGATTGAAAAATATTGAAAATATTATTCAATATGTACAGTTGTAGATGAGAAGCATTCTTTGTGGGTATGTCTGTTTTGCTGTTGAAGATTAGAAAAAGTAGTGTGCACGCTACTTATTTCTGTTTCTGCAACTGTATTGAATGATTGATCGCAAGTGCGTCTGCGGAATTGAGTGTTTGTAACGCATGTGGATCTGCGTGTTGTTTGCATGCAATTGGGTCTGCATCAAGTTTGAGCGCAAGCGAATTTGCACTTGTTGGTGGCGTTGTTCATGTTGATTAGTCTGCATGATGCGGAGCTGATGAACGAACGTTGAATTGTCAGTGTTGTCCGGGAATGTTTGGTGCTTGAGTCTGTGCGTTTGTTGATGAGTGAGCACAAGTGGGTCTGTGCGGTGGTTGATGAGTGAGCACAAGTGGGTCTGTGCGGTAGTTGATGAGTGAGCACAAGTGGGTCTGTGCAGTGGTTGATGAGTGAGCACAAGTGGGTCTGTGCGGTGGTTGATGAGTGAGCACAAGTGGGTCTGTGCAGTTGTTGATGAATAAGCACAAGTGAGTCTGTGCAGTTGTTGATGAATGAGCACAAGTGGGTCTGTGCGGTGGTTGATGAGTGAGCACAAGTGGGTCTGTGCAGTTGTTGATGAATAAGCACAAGTGAGTCTGTGCAGTTGTTGATGAATGAGCACAAGTGGGTCTGTGCAGTTGTTGATGAATGAGCACAAGTGGGTCTGTGCAGTTGTTGATGAATGAGCACAAGTGAGTCTGTGCAGTTGTTGATGAATAAGCACAAGTGGGTCTGTGCGGTTGTTGATGTTGTTCATGTTAATTAGTCCGTGTTGTGGAACTGATGAACAAACATCTAGTTGTTGAGATTAGTGGTACACTATGGTCAAAATCAGATGCACAAATGTCTGCAAGTGAGTTAGCAGGTCCAGGTACAAGTGGGTCTGTACTGGTGTTGGTGCGCGTCGTTCGAGTTGATATGTCCTCCTGTAGATCATCGAACGTCCAGTTGTTGAAGAGGGTTGGTAGGCCTTGAAGGGTGATGTTGGTGCTTGCTGAGCCTGACTTTTTACAACCAGTATTAAGTCATGGGGCTTGGTGATGTTCGAGTTTGGCATCGTGTGTTGTCTGTTTTGTAGCAGTTTTGTTTTCTATATATTTTTCCAACACGTGGGTAGAAGGGAAAAAGAAAAAAAAATGGAGCCGTAATTTGTTTAACACATGGAATGACGTTTTTGTTTTCGTTTTAGTTTGTTTGAATGTTAGTTTCCACGTAGAGAAAGAATGGCGGCTTCTCTTTCCTTTGTTGTTGAAAAGAAAGAAAAAAAAATTCGTATTTTCTTTTTTTGTTGTTTGAATTTTCGTTTCCACGTGGTTAGAGAAAAAGATGGCGGCTTCCATTTTTTTGCTTGTTGTTGAAACAGAGAAAATAAATTTGTATTTTCTTTTTTTGTTGTTTGAATTTTCATTTCCACGTGGTTAGAGAAAAAGATGGCGGCAATTTAAAAATTTTTTATCAACACGTGGTTGTGAAAAGGATGGCGGCATGTGAGCGTTTGTCTTCTTTTGTTTTCTTTTTATCTCCACGTGTTCAAAACAAAAGAAGTGGCGTCTTGTAAAGTCCTTTTGTTCGTCAAAAAAGAAAAAAAAAGGATTGGCAAAAGTTTGTCTTTTTCTTTGTATATAATTTTCCGACACGTGGGTAGAGAAAGAGAAGAAGAAAAAATGAAATTGTAATTTGTTGTATATTCGGAGAGAGCCGAGAAATGTTTTTGTTTTTCTTTGTTTGGGTATTTCCACGTGGCCAGGAAAAAAATAATGGCGGCTTCTTTTCTTTTGTTTGTTTGTATATTTCTACCACGTGGGTAGAAAAAAAAGGAAAAAGATGGGTGCGTAATTCGTTTCACCACGAAAGAAAAAACGAGAAATGATATATTTTTTTTTGTTGTTCTAGTACGAAATTAATTACTCCGCCACATACAACAAAGCTTGCACGTTCGGGTCACCAATTGTTATGATCGAGAGGGTGATGTTCCTGGACTATAAGCGTGCAAAGTTGAATCAAGCAATGTAGCATGCTAAGACAGAGTAATAATTAACAAACAAGATGAGGTAGTTCAAATAAGGTTTATTGAACGTGTGTGTACGTGAAATGATGAAGTGTGTGATGTATGCATGTGTGTCGATGGAAAAACAGTTCTTAAAAAGGTATGAAATGAATCCGGCGTGTGGAAAGTCTTTGAAAGCCGTACACAAAGAAAATGAGTTGAGAACTCTTACCGTTGTTTGACCACGTGTGTTGGTAGTTGTTATGCCGATGCCATTTGAAGAGAAAAGCGTGAGATGAAGCGCTAGTGTATTAGCGTCGTTCTGCCGAGGCCAATTGACCAGAAGAGAAGAGTGAAACGGAACGCTAGTGTCAGCGTCGTTCTGTTGAGGCCAATTGAGTAGGAAAAAGCGAGTGAAACGGAGCGCTGGTGCCAGCGTTGTTCTGCCGAGGCTGGTCGGTGAAGAAGATAGAGAATTTCCATTTGCACCGGTTTTTATAGTCCGAAGGGCAGATAACTCTGGTGTCGCTTTACAGCGCCACCTGTCGGTGAAAAAGCGACACCTAACGGCCAACCGGTGTAGTTATGTTTTGAAAGGAGGAGGTAACTGCTACACATCTCTATGTATATAAAAAGTGTCAGACTTCATATACTGTGTATAAGGAAAACTGTCGATTAGAAAATCTAGAAATCTAGACCAGCTTCACTGTATTATATAGATTAAAAACTAATGTACCAGCGCCATAAAAAATTAGGGCATATTCTTAAGCTCGGGTGACAGATCTTCTATAACGGTGAACACAAATTTGGGTACTGGTACAGTTTGTGACCCATGCTAAAACCGACTTTTCATCGTCATCTTCTGGCTGTTTACGTAAACAGCCAGAAGATGCTGAATGGAAACGTCCTAGCCTCAAAATCAAAACGAGGTGACGCTATCAAACAGGAAAATATAATGAAACAATATTTAAAGCAAGAAAAAAACAGTCACTGTATGTAAAATTTTATAAAAAAATATTTATTTTTTGACAAATAAAATATAATGTAACAACTGTTATAACTTTTTTTTGTTCAAGAAAGTATTTTTTTTCACAAGAAAGTTAAGATTTGTTTAATTATTTTTTTTTTTGTTTCGACAATTTTTTAAAATTTGTACTGGTACAGCTTTTGAACCAAAAATAGTTTTTTTACAGTTCTTTAAGGGTTAGGGTGGAATAAAACGACAATTTTTTTATATTTTTTTGGGGGAAAAAAATAGTTTTTTTACAGTGTTTTAAGGGTTAGGGTGGAAAAAAACAACAGTTTTTTACATTTTTTTTGTCCTTCAGGAGACTGAATCGTTTGTCCTAAAACGCTGCAATTAATTATTGCTTAAATCAATTGTCTTCATGTATTTTACCGATTTACCCAACTTGCAATTGCAAACTGTCATGTGCTACAATCTAGTCAACTAAGCGCTTCACTATCTTTCAGCTGTTTACGTAAACTGACGGAAAATGCAGACATCACAAACTGTATCAGTACCCAAATTTATAGCAGTTATAAACATTAACATTTCTTTCTTCTCGATGAGAGCAGCCCTTGTAAGGTAATTGGTCATACGATGACCAATCAACCTTCAGGGCATATTACGTTGGACCAAACCTTTGAAGGACTACTTTCAGACCCTTAGGGAATTTTATAGCAGTCACAGAGAGATTCCAGGCATCAACAAAGAAAAACGTATTCTCTTTCGCCTCGGTCAACTTAATGCCGAGCAAAGCTATCCTCCACTAGAAGATATACTGTCCAAGGAAATACTTTGGGCGGTCGACCTTTCTTAATTTATTACTTCTTTCACTGTGACACTGTTTTAACTTTCGGCCACCCAACCCAACGGTGTAGGTCACTCAAATAAATATATTATTTGTTATTTATAGAAGGGATTTGTTTTCCTTTCTTTTGGCAATTCTTTTCTTACAAAATATAACATATTACAGTCCATGCAAAGACTAAGCCTCAATAAATTCACTGTATTTTTTTTTTGTCGAGAGTATAAAAAGAAATCGACTTTTCTACTATTTAAAAATCGTATGCCCATTTCAACTTATCAAACAAATGAACAACAGCCTGTTATATTTTTCTTCCAGTTATCTTTAGCTTTTAAAGAAAGACATTTATTCTTTTAAACCGAGCAACACGCTTTTCCTTGCAAACCAAAAAGTTGCTCACCTCCTTGCACTTTGGTAAAACTTACAACAGTTTCAGGAATCAATTTTTGTCTTCTTTCTTTTCCTGTGGGGTCAATCGCATGAACTGCAGATATGAACTCATGTGCAGAGCTGATTTGACTGATTTGATCAAATTGAGCTCTTTTTTATTACATGAAGTATAAAAAATACTACTGAAAACGTAAAATGAAGAATAAGATATTCTTCTTTATAATATTAATTTATGGATTCACCTAGACCTGTGATCATGGAAAGTGGAGACAAACATCCATTATTGCAGACTCCGTCGTAGCTTGAGACTAACGCAAAGAAAAAGAAGTAGAATAAAATGATGAATACAATAATAAAACTTTTCATATTGCCTTTCAAAATTTTATTATACTAAGTATTTAATGTTTATTTGTTCCTAGCACCGGTCCTGCTCACGTGTACTTGAGTTCAGTAAGCTGTGTATATTTGCTTAATCATTGTGATTTGTTAGTGTGTGAATATATGTATGAACTTGTGCGTGAGGGAGTTGAGTAGTCATTTGCTTCTCATGGCCTCGAAGCGCAGGGATGGGTGAGCATAATGTCTTGCTTGCTGGGGGTGTCTGGCTGTCTTTTTGGTTTTCAAGTTGCTGTTTTTATTAGAATCATTTAGTTCACATAGGCTTGCTAAGAGAATCGTTTCAAATGAGCAGGAATAATTCTCAGTGGTTGAAAATTGTGGAGTTGGCATTTTTTTCGTTTAATTTCATTTCGGGACGCCTGTGCTGCGATTATGTGTATGTAGCAAAAGACTATTGATTTGAGTACCTCTCATTTCCACTCAGTACATACAGAAAAAGAAGTGCAAGAAAAGAAGAGGAAAAAGTAAGCTGAATAAATGGAGAAAGAAAGAGAGTAGCTAATACAAGCTAGTAACTTTTGACATTCGTTTGTATCACATCTCTACTTCAGTACAAATAGTCCCCCATGAGTTTGCGGAGCGAACAGATAGGCATTACGTCAGATATATACATATTTTATTTTGTAATTTCCCTATTTTTTTTCTTTTTTGACTTTTTGATTTTAGTTTCTTCATTATTTATTAATTCGAAATTCTGGTCAGCAGATTTGGTGTGTTTATGAACCTTGAATTGTTGACATATAACACATTCTGCAAAGAAGGTGAGCTCCCGCTACCGTGCTAGTAAACTTCTCACACCTGACATTATCCTATATCTCTAGAAAGCCACGATTCACCCATGCATGGAATATTGTTGCCACATATGAGATGGTGCACCATCTACCAGTCTCTCCCTCTTAGACAAGATCCAAAAAAGAGTTGCCAACTTAATAGGTCCCTCACTATCCATCAAGCTCCGTCCCCTGTCTCATCGCCACAATGTTGTGTCCTTGTGCATGTTTTACAAGTACTTCAATGGATTGTGCTCCGATGAACTTGCTACTCTGGTATTGACGTAAATACACTTGACCAACCTGACAATCAGCTAAGTTCCATCCATTCACTTTGGAGGTCCCTAGATGCTGGCGAGCCTTCTACTTCAATGGCTTCTTTCCTTTGGAACTCCCTCCTTGCTCCCTGTTTCTCCAACTGTATTGTCATGCAGAAATTTAAAACTAATGTAAACAGACATCTCACTGTACATCTCCCAACTTAGGATGACCCCAAAACTTAATCCCTAATTCTCAGTAGCCCTTACGTCTATAGTGTCGGCCTGCCTTGTTTGGGGTGAACTATGATAAAAAAAAAAGAATTGCTTCATAGTTTTATCCAAGTTCGGCGTTTCAATGTTTTGCTGATTGATAATTACTGAAGTATTGAAAAAATTCAATGTAGAGTCGAGCATGCATTTTCATTCTTTTCTTTTTTTTCTGGTTTCATAATTGTTGCTTCCAGGGATTGTGCGTCCAACTTGCATTGCTGTGTATTCTTTGTAGCTGATGAAAATATCAGGTTTGAGATATTATTACTCTATTTAATGAAGTCCGTTTTTTTACCGAGAAAAAAAAACTTAACATTTTGTGCGTGTTTTCTGTTGAAGAAATGTTGTCCTTTTGTTGTCAGTGTGGATTTTTGTACTTTTTTGTTGTTGTCGTTTTTTGTGATGTATATTTGTTTATGGCCTTAAATGACCGATAATAAAAAAGACAACACGATGGTATATTTACAAGAGTGTGTATTTACAGAAGTACAGACTAGTATGTTATAGAAAGACTGATTATTTACATCCCTATTATCGCAATGTCAGAAAGTGGGATTTTGTGGGCCAGCACACTCTGGTTCCGCAAAAAAATACCTGAGCAGCCCTTCACCATTCCCTGGTCGAGGCGCCTCAGGCAGTTATCAATAGACTAACTGCTCGCCAAAGAGGGAAAGCAAGACCTGGGAGGGTGGACCTCCTAGGGCTACCCAGAACCATACCCCATCCCGACAGAAGAAAAGCCACAACCAGTCATAATGGCTCACCTCTGCCGGATTGATTGTCGAGAACGAATGACTGGTATGGTAAGAATGGTGTCTCTGACTTTCGCAGTAAGACTGTGGAAGAAAGACTGATTATTTACCTCCTTCCCACTGCAGGGAGATGTGACACAAGGTCGGAAAGTGGAATTTGTTGTGCCAGCAGACAAGAGGTAACGCACTCTGGCCCCACAAAAAAATGCCTGGTCAGCCCTGTTTATCCACTATTATTGTTTTCCAGTAGGATTTATTGTTTTTGAAGCGTCCGTTCATGACACTTTTTTCACATCCTGGTTTCGTATGGGTTGGCAATAATCTATCAAACACGGTTTTAATCTTCCTTGCAAACATTGCTTTTGCTGTGCTTCATGGAAGATAGAACATTGTTATTTGGGGTCATCCTATATACCTGCAAAATTCTTGCATGGTCTTTTCGGTAGGTGTACCCCTCATTTTCTTAAGTGCTGTTTTGAACGTGTCAATGGACCGTTCTGCCTAACAATTGCTTTATGCATGGTATGGCACGATCGTGATATACTCTACTACAAATGTTTGACAGAATAGTTTAAATTCACTAGACGTGAATTACGTTTTGTTGTCTGATACAATACAGTCAACAACTCCGAACCGGATGAACAATTCATGCAAAAAAAACTAATGGTTACTTCCGTGGTTGTTTTTTTACAGTTTAATATTTCTGGCCATTTCGAAAAACTGTCCACCACTATTATGTAATAGAAACCATCCAGTAGGCCAGCAAAATCTATATGGATCTTAGACCACAGTCGGTCAGTTTTCGGCAAGAGTCTGAACTTTATAGGAGATATCTTCACTGCTAAGCTCAACCTTTGCATAGTTTCACCGCATTTTCAATGTCTTTGTCCATACTTGCTCAATAGCTTCTTATGAGACCTTTCATTCTTGAAATTCCCGGGTGACTAACATGAAATACTTTTAGTATTATTTTCTGTAATGCTACACGAATAACCACTTGAATACACTTCTGAGATTTGTCGGTATTTTTCTTTTGTTTTATTTATGTTTTCGTTTTTCGTGGTCAAGCAATTTAGATTTTAAAAACTTGTGTTGGGGAATGACTTGAAATCTTTTCATCCTTCTCAAGAACGAAAACTTTTTTTCTAATCTTCTATTTTCTGATGTTGGAGATTTTCCTTTCACAGATTTGGCACACCGTGTATGTTAAAAATCTAGTATGGCTTTTAACTTCTTTCTGTTACTGTTGTAATTAACAATTTTTCAAGCACACCACCTAAGTCTTTTTAAAAAAATCCAACATCGCCAGTTGTAGTAATGGTTATGTTGTATCTGACATAAGTCTGTGTTCTCGTTACCAGTGTTGTGTGCAACGTAAGTCCGAGTTATGTTGTGTCCGAATAAGTCCGAGTTCCTCATCACCAGTGTTGTGACCTTGAAGGGCCGATAATAAAAAAGACAACACGGTGGTATATATAAAAGAGTGTGTACTTACAGAAGTACAGAATATTATGTTACAGAAAGACTGCTCGTTCTTCGCCGTAGGCTCCTCTATAAATAATCTCTAGAAGAGTCCATATAGTCACGAAATAGGGTAGATCACCATCACACTATAACGATATTAAAATTTAAGATTACATATTCAGAATATTTTGTATATTGAATTTGAAATAGGCGATAAAGACCTCCCCTCATTTGCTAAAACTAAAATGTACTGCTTAATCGATAATAATCTGAAGATCTATGTGTTATACATGTATGTCAAACTTCGGATGAAAAAAAAAACAGCACGAAGGCCGAATAAAAGTACAATTGTTTTTTATGGTATCTGTATGCATAGATGCAAAATGTTAAGAATATTTACACATCAGTGAAAAAACAAAATGGCCACCCTTATTCTTAATTATACAAGATTTAACTGAAATATTGTTTAAATGCTATTTTTATTTATCTCTCAAAATCCAACCCCTGGTCCACATCCTGGAAGTTGGTAACAGGGTTAATAAGTGGAAGTGCTGCCTATCCTGAGATAGGATGTGGTATTTAATATAATTTTAATGATTTTTCACTAAGCCCTACACCTGGCAATATGTCTTTACTCGGGCAACACCAGGTAAATACAGCTTGTAATTCATAATGTATTTGAGTGGATGTATACGATACACTTCTCCAAACCCCCCAATGTTTTTGTTATTCAATTAAAGTACTACTATTTTTTCAATTTTTAATTTATTTATTTTTTACTAATGAGTTACCACTTATCAACGCTAAAATCCACTATATGATAAAGTTTGTTTATGGTATATTTAAATAAAATTAGACTTTTCTTCCTAAGACTCATTTTTTACTTATTTTTCTACTTATATTCTAAGATGGTGGTTATTTAATTCTACATTCCAATTTGTATATTTAAAACAAGCTTGAAATATTTAATATATTAACTTTTCATTTCACATGTAGTCAAGTGACCCTCTAATGAAATTACAAAGAAATTACGGCTATAAGAAGAGACAATTTTTTTTCCCAGATCTCCTCTGAAATAATATAAAATTGAGATCTCTTGAGTCGGAGTGAGTCTTTTGTTTTAATTTTTACTAATGAGTCAGCACTTATCAAGGCCAAAAGTTACTCAAGGATAAGGGTTTATGAGATGGATGGATTGTCAGTTGAATGATGAAGAATATTATGGGAGGATTGAAAATGATGGATGGAATGGACAAAATTTGAACACCTATGAGAACGGTTAATGAAAAATATTTGTTGATATTGGATTTAAAGATGACCATGTTGTAGTCTGTAGGGAAGCAGTACTGTGATAATATGCTCCACGGATTGGAAGTTATTGGAAATTAGCTCTGTTTGTGGAAATTCTGTTTGATGGTAGGCACACAGGGGAAGAAATAAAAGTTATTTGCAGTTGTGGTAAAATTTGAAGAGGCTCTATTTAAATTGTGATGCATATTTTTTATGTACATTCGAGATACATTTCTGGAGGATGTAAACTTTGAATAAAAAATATATCAAGATTTTAATAGAATAAATTGGATGAGTTCTTAAACATTGAAAAAAGTTACTTGAATTATTTAAAGTTTTACCTTAAAAAAGCATCATCTAAAAATATATCATTTTTTAAGACACTGGAGGTGGGGTGGGGTAGGGGAAAACATTCGTAATGAAGGGGCCCTCAATTTTATTAGTCCAAGGGAGGACTAAACCCGACCCTGTTTATAGCTGATCGGATTAAGAGTCCCTATTTACTTGCCTCCGCACGAGGGCAGAGTTAGACACAAGGTCGGTTTTTAATGTGAGGAAAATTCAGCTACCCAAAAATGGAACAAAAATTTAAATGGTCTCAGTCTAGAAGGATTTTTCTCACTGACCGAGGACAGAAAAGATGAAGTGTAGTATCATAGCAGATACTACACATTGCTCCTAGTCAAAAAGTTTCTTCACAATCTCAGATAACAATCGCAGATATTTTAATTTAAGTATGTGTTAGTTTTACATAGTTATCTCCCTTAGAACAGGCGACCATGAAAGTTAACGAACGGATTTGATCTGCTTATTTATTTATTTATTTTAATTTTTTTTTTGCTTACAAAATTGCTTATCTCTGTTCCAGATGTATCTAATTTAAGGTTTACTTACCAGAGTATTAGGTAGATCCTGAATGTCACAAATCTACAGGGTGGTCCGAAAGTCTTGTTAGTCCTACCAAAAAATAACAACAACAGATGAACAGTCATAGGAGCTAATCTTCGCATAGATTATAAGACCAACTCCTATAATATTTTGTAACAAACAATGGATGGTTATGCAGATAAAGACACATATGAAAATCGTATTCCAAGTAAAATCTGTTCGATATACTTAAGTATCAAACAAAAAGAAGTATACTCATCAACAATTAGGAAAAATGAAATGTTGATATTTATGACTGCTACACAATCACCAAATCACAGCTTTGTAAAATATCACACAAGTTATGGCACTGTATCATTTTGTACCAGATATTCTCGATGTGTGACAGTGTAAATGAAAGTGAATAAACTGAATCCGTTCTTTTTCATTAATGTATTACTTGTTCTTCTACTCTTTCAGTGTTCTTAGTTTGTTTTATTGTTCTTAAAGAGAATAAACTGAATCCAGAACATGTGTTTTGTATTGCTGCATTACTTGTTCCTCTCTCTCTTTTTTTTTTATACTTACGAGTCACCACTTACCTAGGCCAAAAGCCACTTGAGGATAAAAATTAATGAAATTACCAACTGGACAACAAAACACTATGAGAGGATTGAAAAGGATGGATAAAATTTGACTATTCAAGAGGAGGTATTGATAAGTATTCGTTGAGATTGAACTTGAAGACGACCATTTTGTAGTCTGCAGAGAAGCAGTCCTGAGATACGTGTTCCACAGAAGGGAAGTCCTATAGGACATACTGTAAGACTATGGTCCTATAATAATCTCTAACAAAAGGATCGCCAAAGAAAGGCAAGCAAAGATCTTTTATAAATAACAAATTATATATATTTATTTAAGTGACCTACACCATATGGTGCAGGTTGCCAGAACTTAAAACAGTGAAATGGTTGTCGAAAATATTTTCTTGGAGCAGCATATCTTCAAGTTTAGATAGCCTTGCTTGGTGTCTAGACGACAGGGGCAGGAAAGAGTGTCAACGTTTTTCTTTGTAGGTGCTTGGAAGTTCTCTGCCTGTCCTATAAATCTTTAAAGGACTCCGAGGAGTCCTTAAAAGGTCCGGTAGAAATTAATACGCCCAGGAGTTTGATTTGTTATCTGTGACCAAACAACCTTACTTTCGCTGCTCTCCGCAAGAGGAAGGAAAAGGAAATTTTTTTGCAGTGGTGATATTAAGACGAGTTCTTGCTGTGAATGTTTTACAGGAGGGAACCAGAGATTTGAGCTCAGTCGAACACCTACCATGGAAATAACAATAAAAAGTAACAACTCGTCTGTGAGAGAGAGGCTGTAGGGAAGAAGAGAGATCACCCCCTTATTAGGCTGCTAAGTTGATTTTGTACTATGTCAGAGCAAGAAAGAGTGCTCTGAGCGGCACTTTCCTTGATGTGGCAGAAGTACTCCATCTTGGAAGGTATTTGACTCTTACATGAGTAGAGCATTGTATCAAGTGTCAGGTACTTCTGGAGCAATAGAATGAGCCAATAAGAGGATGGCTCGACAAGTATTTGTTGACATTAGACTTGAAGACGACCATGTTGTAGTCTGCAGTTCCGTGTTAATGTGTTCCACATATGGAAAGAAACTCTGTTCATGGAAATTGTGTTTGGTTTTGAGCACACAGAGTAAGGAACGAAAGTTCTTTACAGTGGTTCTAATAAGACGTGTTCTTGCTGTGAAAGTATTACAGGGTTGGAAGAGAACCAGAGATTGGAGGTCAGTCGAGCACCTACCATGAAAATAATGATAGAGTAGAGAAACGCTAGAAATGTTTCTTCTGTGAGAGAGGGGCTATAGGGAAAGATAGAGATCATCCCTCACTAGATTTTGAAGTCGATTTTCTATTTTTTCAAGTCAGGTGTTCGGTCTTATGTAGAATAGATCCCATAGCATTTATCTCCCTTAGCCGGACCTTTTTTCTTAGGAGATTCCATCAAACTAGTCACCGGCAAGATTCTTCTGATGCCTGTCCCCTGCTCTATGTAGCCACCTACTTCACTACCCCCATAGAGAGTGCAACTTAATCATCTTTCGTTCTTTTTAGATCCTTATATCAAGAGGCTTTATGCCTTGGCTGGAGCGATTTTCATTAAAAAAATAGAGATTTGCAAATAAAGATTTAAGTAATTTATATCTGATGTTGCTAAAGTTTGTTTTTTTTAGTTTTAGTTTCAAACATAATATTTCAATGAGTTAATATTTGTTAATCTTTTGAAGACATATTTTTTAATTGGCGCCATGTGATGGGAGCCACCTAATTGATACTTGAGCTAAACTCAAGAAATATTCCACACAGTCCACCCGAAATCTTCGATGTGCGTATTACTTCACCTCACCATCGGCAACAGGCTCACCTACCTGCTTTAACAAGCTGCTCCTGATACCAAAATACTTCTTCTTTTCAAGTACAACACAAGACTGTTTCTTACCAGTGACTGTATATTCAGCTATTTCTCCAAATTTGTTGTCTGTTGTCAATAAAATTTAATTTATTTTTGTACGGATGAAGTTTGTCATTATTTCGGATATTGTCTTAAAATTCGTATTTTTGCACCCATTTTTTTATGCGATATCTAATTAAGATTGAACCCTTATTAAAAATAACTTTGTGTTTGTTTCAGACAGGGTATTTAGCACAAATTCAAATCATCTTTTTTGACCAATCAGAGATGTTTTAACTAAACATCTTAACTCCCTTTAAGATTCTAAGTAAATATATTAACTCTGCAGGTTATGAATAACTAACTTAGCTAGCATTCTGATCAATTTCTTAAACCATCTTGTCAACATAGCAGCCACTTTTTAACCCCCCCCCCCCACCCAAAAAAAAAAAACTGTCAAACTTTTCTCCGTCTAAATCATGTGCCACCCATCCTTGCGGACGTCACACTAGCACTTCATGACCCACAGATGTCCAGGGCCTACAAACCAGAAATAGTTAAGATTTTGATTGACACGTTTCCAAAATAAAGTTTGACATCAGCTGTTGACCTTTCAAAGTTCGATTGACAATATATTTCATTTTTTTAAACTTTCAGTATTAATGTAATTTCAAGATTGATACACTAACACAAAAAAAATATTTGCATACTTTCTTCTTATTAAGCTTGCTTAAAACATTCTTAATTCATTTTGGTTTCTCTTTGTGAGACATTCACAGCAATAACTCATCACTCTACCACAACGGAAAAAGACTTCCCCTTTTCCCTCTGTGCACCAAGCGTTAGTCGAAATTTTCATAAACAAAGCTTCTTTGCAAGAGCTTCCAACCTGTGGAACACATTTCCATGGGACTGCTTTCCTGTTAATAGCAACTTAGTTGTCTTCAAATTTAATGTCATTCAAATTCCTGTCATGGGGTGCTCTAAAAGTAATCATACACAGTTCATACAATTGATCAATGTTAGTACTCCCAAAGTGCTCCTCATCTTTTCGGCTAGCATTCATTCCTGCCTCATTAACCCTTATCATTGAGTGGCTCATGGCCTTGATAATCAGTGACCTTAATAGTAATATATATGTATTGTATATTTTTGTTTAATTAGTCTTTTTGATCTTCTTGATCTTTCAGATGATCTATCACGTATTTCTGTCGAATTGTCAGATGTAGGCTCCATGGGTGTTTTTTTTTGTTCCATTTTTTGTGAGTACTTTCGACTGACTCTCAGAAATATGTGATGGATCATACGAAAAATTGAGAAGATAAAAAAGACTAATTAAGCAAAAACGTTCTGTCCTATACAATAACGTTTGTCTAAATTAAAACATGCTGCCTAAATACACACAATATATATATATAGATATTTTTACTTTTACAAATATCCTTAATCCAATAAAAAGTAAAGTCTTTGAAAGTTAATTTCCATTAGGTATGTTGTACGAATTGGCGCCAAAAGAAGTTTGCCGACTCACATTACACAGAAATGTAAACAACATGCATTTGAAAGAAAAAAATATAAGCCCTCTCATGGGCAGAATCACAATTTTGGGACGTATCTTCATCAGCACTTTGTCACATATGCCTCTATCTAGTCACACAAAAATCACCTGGTCTCCAAAGACCTTCCTAACATAACGTGGTATTTTTTAGGTCACTTCCTATATTTTCTGGTTCCAAAATAAACTTGATGGCTGCTTCATACACAACACATCTACTCACGTCTATATGTTAGGACTATTGCAGCACCTGGGAAAAGTATTAATGAAAGAGAGGAGATGAAAACAAATAAATAGTGTTTTTTTTTTATTCATGGTCTTTGTAATTTTTGGACAAGAGTTTTGTAAATGTAGCCATTTTCATGATTATTTGCCACAAGAAGATAACTAATCATGATTGACAATGATGACGAAATTAATCCTTCCACTAACCCTAACCCTAATTCAGCGATGATGGTCGAAAATAGCGAGATCGAAACCCTAAATTTAGGTACGTCTCATAATTTAGATGTTGTGATCTAGACTCTAAATTCAGCTTCACCTCATGTATAAATATTGCAGTTAAATTGATTACGATTGTCTGAATGTTATAAAAATTTGACAATCTATACTATATTAGGGATCTTTGTATTATATACCTCCCTGATGATGATGAGGATGATGATTGGTGTGGTGGACGTCGTCGTCGTTTAGACCATCGGTTATCAACTGGAGTACCCCAGAACTTTAAAGTTTTGCAAAAGATCCCTAAGGGTTCCGCAAGAACAAGTGAGATAAGCTAATGCATATTTTACTTTTTATTTAAATACACATACGTAATATTACTAAACATGCACAATATATTCTTGGGTATTGTAATATTGCAATATAGACATCATATCTAACCTATTATGTTATGAAACAATATAACAATCATAGGGAATAAATTTAGTAATGTCTGCACAGTGCCAGTGTGAAACCGCCTTCACTAGTCAGAGCCTACTCAGTGGACAGGACTGTACGTGAAATTTTGCCTTGATTTACCTGATGTCTTTTCAAGATTGCCAGTAAAGGAGAAATAAATAATAAACAATTTAATGCAGCAATTTTCTGTTTACATTTATATTAGAAATATATGATATTGATTACTTATGTTTATTTTTTTACATTTGAGTTTAGAAGCTTTTTTTTAGTTCTGTGGATGAGAACTGTAGCGGTCATAAACATAGACCTATTTTCTCCCTCCGAAAAATGTCCCCATTGAGTGAGCGGGTCACACACTGACCAATCAGCCTGCAGGGCGCATTGATTCCTTCTGTCGGCTGAAGAACTACTTCAGCCCCTTTGGGAATCCCTGGCAAGCAACGCGGAAACACTTCTTTCACTCTCTCTCTCTCTTGCTCCTGTCCACTGGACGCTCACAGCAAATACTATCTTCGCCTGAAGATAGTTGCTGACAGACCTCAGGCAGCTCTAAGAACTCTTAATTTCCTTTTCCTCTCTCGGACACTGTCCAAGTTTCTTTCTACCTATACCAAACGGTATAGGTAACCTTTGTGAATAAACCCTTTTCATTGTTGTTGTTATAAAGAGGCTTTGTTAATTCATTTCGTGTTTGAAACCTAAGATAGGGACAACATCCCCCTTCTTTACAGAACTTTCTGATGAAGTATTATAAACGAACAGTACAAATTTATAAACGAACAGTACAAATTTATAAACGAACAGTACAAATTTATAAATTTCGAGCAGTACACATTTTATTTAGCATTACCAAAACATTTGACAAAGAAGTTTTCCTTAAACAAGTTATTCAAAAATATATATGGTGATATTTACCATGTGAACTACGATGAAAATAAAATGGAAAAGGTATTGGATTCATCTCGTAGTAAATAGGAACACCCATTCATTCATAAAAATCGTTCAAGCATTCTTTCTTTGTAAATTGCCGAAAAGGAGAAAATAAATGCCCATGACAATTAAAATGAATCCACAAATTTCTATAGTAATATTCATATTTTAACATTTGTTATTTCGTTTGTTTCCCCTTTCTGTCTGTTCGTCTTTCTTGTTTTAGTGTAGAGAGCGCATTTAATGCGGGTCAGATGCGACACAAAAAGAAAGAGAGAGGATTTGTGATAGATGCGAAATGCTGAATCGTCATTGGAGTCTCTATTTACCAACCTACCCACGAGGGTCGGGTGTGACACAAGGTGAAGTGTTAATGTGCGATAGGTCAGGAACACCACAAGGACGCCCAAGTTTTGTATGGAACAATCTATAAAAATTGCCTAAACCGGACTTGTCGACATTTAAAAAAATTCAGTACTATTTTTAAAATTTTATATCTATTTAAAAAAAAATATCCAACTTTACTTGTAACTCAAATTAGCATGAAAAATTGTTTTGCATTAGCCCCTGTTCAAGCTGTGGTTGGCAAATGTTTGTGTTTACATGGTAAGATTACAAATATATATTTCATATACATCTGCCTGTGAGGATAGATTTGATATTGGGTTTAACTTATACGGTCCACTATAATGTAGATATAGAATGGATTGGGATGGGTTTTTTTTTCAAATAGAAATCCCTATGCATATATTAAAATGAAAGATTGTAAATATAGAATTGACTGTACATGAATTAATGAAACAGTTACCATTAAAGATAGCATTAATAAATGCGTGGCAAGGTGCACTGTGACGTCACCAAATGTGGTCGGGTGTGTCTTTGTTATGGTACCAGATCAGGTTTGTGATCATCTTCGCTGTGCGTGCATCCTGAATGATACGATTCAAGAAACTGACCCATTTAGCGTAATGGCTAGAGTGTTCACTAATGGACTGGGCGATCAGGGTTCAATCCTCAGTTGAGCCATACCAAAGACTCAAAAATTGTACTTCGTGCTCCCTTCTTAAACACTCAGCATTATAAGGTGAGGATCAAGGGTAAGTGGAGCAATCGAGGGAAAGAAATGCCGCCCTCCCCTACATCTCAATATAGTAGTTAATAAAAAGGGAGTCTTAGAGTTGCCCTCGATTATGGTCGATCCATTTAATTCTATTTTTTAAGTACTACTGATCACAGAACTATTTGCTGTGCCCCCCAGGATACTGTAAAAGCCTCTTTCCATCAAGTGACAAAATTTGCAAATTTAAAAAATATGAAATTCTCTTGATTACTTTGTCCATAAAATCTACATAAATTTGTGATCAATAGTTGTTTACCTGATTCAATTACTGTAGCAAGATTGGATATAGGTCTGTAAAAATCATGTTGAAAACCGAATTGTCCGCATAAGGTTAGATTAAGCAGGGGAGTGGAAAATTCCATTAGAAATTAAAAGATTAAAATTGGCTATGTATTCAGGATATGACGTCACAGACAGGAAGTCTCCAATGACATGTAGTGGATAAGCTGATAAAATCTTTCTCTTTTTTTAATGTTGAGGGAGAGCTGTTGGGTTTGGGACAGCTGTTCCCTTCCCCTATGGAGGATGGGTTGGGTGAAGATACACGGGGTATTATGTATGTATACTGTGAACGGAAAAGTAACAAAAAACGAAAGAATTGTTAGACCCCCAAATGATTTTGTGCTATCATTATTAATAACTTTCGCAACCTCTGCTATTAAAAAGAAGAAGACTGCTGTAGTAAAAAGAACAATAAAAAAAAGAGAAGGGAGACTGAACTACTGCTACGTGTCATCAGCACAACAAGACTCCAGCTGTTTGCATGTTGAGCTGCCGTCTGGATAATCTGTTGAGAATAAATTCTAGGTGCTGAAATTGACCCCTCCCCCTCCATTATCGCAGGGGAGGGGGAGACAACTCATGCTTTACTTATTTTCTTTAATGACTGCGTAGTAGTAATGTTAAAAATAAGGCAATTCTTTGCAAAACGTTTGAAAATATTTTCCTTAGTTTTCGCACATAATTAATCAAAAGTTGTGATCTTTGATTCCATTATTCTAGTAGTCATGATTGCAGGGGGAGACAACTCATGCTTTACTTATATTCTTTAATGACTGCACATTATTTTTATTTTCTACTTTTTACTTTTATTCAAAGCATATTGCCGCTGATGCGTAAATGTCTACTGTGATAAGAGCCAGATTTATAGGGGCAACCTGGGTGTGGAGTTGGGCAGCAAGATGTTTATTCGCATTACATTCAAATTTTTGCATGTTGATACTGTCGGGGAAACAGAGAGCAAGAAGGGAATTCCAAAGGCACGCCGTCTGAGGAAAGAAACTATCAGAGTAAAAAACATTCCAGCATCTAGAGACATTGAAGGGGTGGAATTTTGCTGCTAGTGAGGTGAGCTGGAGTATTTTCGTTTAAGAGTGTACAAGTGCAGTAAGTTCTACCATGGACGTATTTGTGAAACAAGCAAAGAGATGCGACAGAAATTGGAGCTTGGCAGACAGTGCAGGACCTATTAAGTTAGAAATACTTTTGGCACCCTGTCCAAGAGGGAGAAGCTAGTGTTTCTTTTTTCCTTTTCGATCTTTTTGAAATTAATTTATCCTTCATTTCAAAACGTATTATTTATATACATAAAGGGATAAAATTTCCTGTTTGTCAGTGTATTCACTTTTAACACTTTCCCCATCTGATGCTAGCCAAAAACACATACCAATTATAAGTCATTTTAACTCCGGGAATGTTTATAGTACAGACACATTGGAACTAACATGTCCCACGTTGTAGTGTTGCACAATAAGAGCCTGAGTCTGTTATTCTAGAATGGAAGAATAACGGATTAGTTAAAATGTTCTCAGAGCGAGCGACAAACTCATTGAATGATTGACAGGTGTGAGGTCAGAGTGTTACCTCGGTAGATGGTGGAAGTTGGTAAGTAACGTAATTTCCGTCAGAGGGTAACGTGATCTTTTCTCCAGCTGGATTTGACAGCGATCGGACTCATGAGGCAATAGCTCACCTTCAAGCCCCGGTAGTAGCAGAGGACAAGTTATGAAATGATTCTGGTGGCTCTATGCCACCCACCTCTCTATCTCTCTCTCGGTTAAATATATTTCTCTTTCCTAGCTGTCTGTAATATTGAGTAAATGCATATCTTTCTCATATGAATAAAACCTCCATTTTAAATGAGACTTATGTTCCTGTAATCTGTTACAGAAAGAGACGATATGTGTTAGTCCTGATAATGAGCGTGTATATTGATATTATACACACGACACAACATCCCAAAAGTAGCATTGATTGATGTTCAATCTGGACACTGAAGCCTGACGTTAGAACCAATCAGTTGTAAGGGAGATAATTACTACTTTTGAACTCTACAGAAGAAACAATTTTTTTTAACAAATACTTGATTTTTCATATTAAAATTTGTTATTTCAGTTTCATTTTTTATTTCGAAATTTGTTAAGTTCCTTTAAACTTTTTTATGTTTATTTTCTATCAGTTTAATTTTTCTATATAAAAATATTAAAAATACTAAATAAACAATAAAAAAAACATCACCACCAGCGATTAGCATATAATAAAAGTTTGATTTCGAAGATTTAAAAAAGTAAATTCGAATTTTATTTCCGAACATGAAATACAATTTAAGCCCAACAATCAATTTTATCCAGAATTTTGACGAGCACGAAGCAAAATAGGGGAGATATTCCAACAGTGACTAAACTTGACTTTGTAATTGCTTTTTTTATATGGCAATTTAAAGTAAAAACATATTTGTCCAGTTGAAGAGGGAAATTTGAGAAATTCGGCTTAGACGGGTACTTCAGCTAGTTTTATATAAGAAGAAAAAGGAATGACAGAAGAAGAAATGAAAGAAAAAGAAAAAGAAGGAATAAAAGAAAATGACAGAAGAAAAAGAGAAAAAGAAGGAAAGAAAGAAGAAAAATAGGTGAGATAATAATAATAAGAAGAATAAATGACAGAAGGAATGACGGAATAATAATCAGAAAGAATGAAATAAGATGAAGAAATGAAAGAAGAACTAGAAAAAGCAATGAAATAATAAAAAGACGAATAAATGACAGAATAATGATGATGAAGAAGAAGAAGAAGAAGAAGAAGAACTGAGTGATTGGAAGACCCTTTCGAACCCATCTCGGAATAAAGCAAGGAAAGATAATCACGCTTTGATTCATGGTAGAATAACAAAACAATGTGTGTGTGTGTGTGTGTGTGTGTGTGTGTGTGTGTGTGTGTGTGTGTGTGTGTGTGGCCAAACAACGCGACTTGATTAGAGTTTACAGTTTGGCAAGACACATGGTCGGCAGTGGAAGGGGAAATGGAAAGTAACAAAAGTGAGAGAAGAAAAACAAAGAATTCTCTTCCTCTTTTTTAAGCGCACGGATTGACAATATAAACCGGACAAAATACAACTGACTATGGATCCTTCCGTAGTTCCAAATGGAAATTCGCCGAAAAACAATACGAATGAGGGTCCAAATGCTAGAAAAGTAAGTGTCGTATTTTCCAATATATTTTCCAATGTTGTTTCCGGCCCCTTTTAGGGATGTTATTTTCCTCGATGATTTTTTTGTTTTTTGTTTTCTCATCACAAAGAAAGATGAATAAGTGATTTACAAAAATAATTAATAATCTTCATTAAAAAAACAAAAACAAAAAACAAAAAAAACTAAATTAACTTTAAAAAATTAGTTTCACTCACATGTTTTTTTTGTCTGCAAATAATTTAATATTGACAATTACTCTATTTATGTTAAAAAAAAAAAAAGTTTTGCTTGTCATCGCAATTTGACATATTTGTAAACACGAAAAACGTTGAATTTTTTTCTTCCTTTACTATACTAGCTGTATTTACCCGGTGTTGTCTGAGTGGAGGGCTCAGAAAAAAATAATTCAAAATATGATACTTCTGCAGTTTACGAACCGTACTGAAATAATAACGTTATTATTTAAAAACCCATTTTTAATAAACAAAATGTACCGTAAAAATTGAATTTAACTTGAAAATCCTATCCAAAAAATAGCACAGTCCGTAAACTGCAGAAGTACCCCAAATATAGTCTCTATTTACTTGTCTCCCCACGAGGACAGCGTTAGACACAAACTAGTTTTTTAATCTGGGGAAAATCCAGTTCCCCTAGGAGCACCCTGGATTAGGACAAAAATAAAAGATTGCCTCAGTTCTAAAAGGATTTCTCCTTCATTGACCGAGGACAGAAAAGATAAAGTGTAATATTAGAACAGATACTATACTTTGCTCTATATTAAAAGGTCATGGAATCTTTTGAACTTGTTTTAAAATTTTTTTTCTTAAATAGGATTTAAAAAATTCGTTTTAGCTTTCCTTTATTTTATTTTTGATTGCAATAAATATTCAATTAAAAGTAAGTAAATAATAATAATTCAATGTGTATTTATCAAAGTTACGTATAGGCGAGAAATGCCACGACCGGCGTAAGATTTTGTCTGATAGTTTTATTAATACAGGGATGATGAACAATATTGAACAGATTCTTGGAAGTCGCGTTCAAAAATGCAGCCGAAACGAATAAAAAGCGTGAGTTCAATTTTACGTAATAAGATTATATGATTTCTCCGTGGCCATGCGAAATTCAAAAGTAATTTTGAAGCCTTTAAACTGTCATCCCGAAAGATAATTTCTGGCTAGAATTAAAGTTCATAGACTACTGACCAAACACAAGTATTCGTTTTGTTTTTGCGTCATTCAAGGAAACAGTATTTTTCGACCGCGCCTCTGTTGTATCATTGAATAAGATTTTCTGTTGTTATTATTATTGTTTAGATTTCTGGTATTTAAGCACTGTTCAGTGTAAGAAGTTAACGTAGGGTGGGGGGATTATTTTTGAAATTCATATTTTCTTCAATGTAAAAATGCGTAAAGCAGAAGCGCGCACCTTGGCAGTTTTTTTTTATGTTACAGAGTCATCTTATAGTAAGTAAAACAGAAACACCCATTCATTCATAAAAAAAATCGTTCAAGCATTATTTCTTTGCAAATTGCCGAAAGAGAAAATAAACGCCCATGACAATTAAAATGAATTCACAAATTTCCGTAGTAATATTCCTATAACATTTTGTCATCTCGCTTTTTTTTTTTTTTTTACTTTACGTCTGTCCTTTTCTCTTGTTTTAGGGGGAACATTTAATGCGGGTCGGGCCTCGTGAATGCGACAAAAAGAAAAGGGAAAGGATTTGTGATAGATGCAAAATGGTGACTCGTCACGACAGTCCCTATTTACCAACTTTGCCACGAAGGCCGGGTGTGACACAAGACCAACCTTTAATGTGGGGTAGATGATGAGCATCGCATGGACGCTGAAAGCGAGTATATAACAACCTATAAAAATTGCCTGAATCAGACCCATCGGTATTTCTCGGTGGTAACCGCCCCCTCCTAACGAGGGAGGGCGGGGTTAATCCCTTCGCCGCACTCGAAAGAAAGAGGTAATGCCTGGGAGGAAGACCAAAGCACCGAGCAGAACCGACAAATTAAATGGCCGATGAAAAACAGTCAGCGAATTAGTGGATGAGAAGTGGATGAATGTTTAAAAATAAAACTTATACTAAATATTTATTTAA
Organism: Sepiola atlantica; assembly: GCA_963556195.1. Lineage (NCBI taxonomy): Eukaryota > Metazoa > Mollusca > Cephalopoda > Sepiida > Sepiolidae > Sepiola > Sepiola atlantica. The sequence continues at coordinate 73,622,685 of OY744530.1, forward strand.
TCGCCAAGGAATCTGTTTACTTTCATTTTTGTTTTTCTTCTTTTATAAACTTTGTCAATTTTGTTTTGCGTTTTACTAAATTATATATTTTTTTAAATATGATTTTGAAAGTTAAATTTAATTATTACGTTATCATTTAGCCATTAAATAGAACCAAATTGTTAAAAAAAACAAAAAAAACGGTAAATTCCTATTTTAATTGCGTACATTTGTAAGAATGGGGATATATTATCCCCTATCTTATATTCAACTCACGAAATGAAATAAAGAAACCTTTTTACAACAACAACGGAAGGGGTTTTATTTACTCCTCCCCAGGAGTTAGGCACAAGGCCAGTTTTATCTTACTCCCACAAGTAAGATGTGACCCAAGATCGGGTCGATAAAGTGGGGTTTGAAAAGCCAGCGCTCGAGAGGTGAGCACTCTGGCCATTTAAAAATTGCCTGGGCAGCCCCGTCGGCATTCCCCGGTAGGGGCGCCTCAGACAGTAAGCAATAAACTTACTCCTCCCCAAAGAGGGGAGGCAAAGCCTGGGAGGGTGGACCTCCTAGAACTGCACAGGACAGGCGTGCAGTATCCATCGGAACAGATACTTCGGATAAAAGGTTACCTATACTGTTGTTTGGTATAAATGGAAGATACTTGGGCAATGTCCGAGAGAAGATGAGGAAAATAAGTTCTTAAGGCGAAGAATGTAGGTGATGTGAGCGTCCAGTGGACAAAGAGGCCGGAGAGAGAGAGAGAGAGAGAGAGAGAGAGAGAGAGAGAGAGAGAGAGAGAGAGAGAGAACGTGTTTCCTCGTTGTTATTATTTACTCCTCCCCAGGAGTTAGGCACAAGGTCAGTTTTATCTTACTCCCACAAGTAAGATGTGACCCAAGATCGGGTCGGGAAAGTGGGGGTTGAAAAGCCAGTGCTCGAGAGGTGAGCACTCTGGCCATTAAAAATTGCCTGGGCAGCCCCGTCGGCATTCCCCGGTAGAGGCGCCTCAGACAGTAAGCAATAAACCTACTCCTCCCCAAAGAGGGGAGACAAAGCCTGGGAGGGTGGACCTCCTAGAACTGCACAGGACCAGCAACCCCCAATAGACCGGCGTAAATCCAGACCCAAAGGCCCGGACGATACTGGTTTATTAGGTGGGTTTGCCGGAGTCTCTCTGAGATAATCCTTCTTGGCTGGTGCCAGGGTATCGTCTACGGGCTACTCATCGTTTGCCATATCCTAAGGGAGCTCAAGTAGTCCCTTAGGGGACTAATGATACTAATGCGCCCTGCGAGCTGATTGATCAAACCAGCTCACAGGGACAAAGTAAATCTAATTTATGACTGCTACACAATATTTAGAGCATGGTTTCGGCATTACCCACAAACAACTTATTTTTACTTAAATCAAAGATAACATTAAAAACATTAATTATAGCAAGATTCATCGTACACGTGAAACGCCGAAATGAGAACTCGTCCGGAAAAAAAAACTATCTTTATAAACATGTTCAGAAAGAGGCTAGCCAAGAAAGAACGATAACTTGAGTTCATTATTTTCTAATTAGATGACAAAGTTATGAACTATTTACCACATAGTGGCCATTTTAAAAATATTTAAAAAAAATGATTACTTGTTCTCTCCTACGCTATGTGGCCAGGGACTGGGTGATCATTTTAACGTTATATTTAGATAATAAAGTGAACCCCAACGTCTAAAATATGGTATTTTGGTAAATAAAATAGAATAAATAAATCTAAGTATTCTCGGGGTGTTGATGTGTGTGGCTTTATATATTAAATCAACTCAAAACGAGCGGACGTAGTTGAGAGCACACCACGTGATATTTCTGTCCAATGAGATTTCTCCAAAGACATATTTTTCTAAACTTTTCTCCTTAAGCTCGCTGGAGCCGATCCAAATAGTATTTAAGCACACACAAACATCAAACTCTCTCTTTCAACTGACTTTTCATCCGGAGGTTACACGCATCTTACTATCACTCTTCCATTTCACCCTTTCGCGCGCTTCATACAATTTCACAGGCGAACATTACCTATTGCCTCTTTTAACATTTTATAACAAATGAACACTTCAACAAAAGAAAAGACATTCTTCTTTTTACTTACCCTGAAACTAAAGGAAGGACTCATGAACTCATTACGAAAAGAAATATATTCTATTTGTTAATAGTTTATTTCAGTAAATAAACTTCCGTTGATTTTGCATGTAAATTTTCTTCTTATTATTTTTATTTGTGGAGGAAGTTATCACCAAAAAAAGGTATGACGACCCCCACATGTGTATCATTTTTATATTTCCGTTGAAAACATGGGGGTATTTCATTTTTTCGAGTCTAACTTAAACTGACCAACGCATTTGTATGTACAATAATAAGAATAATGACGCTGTCGACAACTATTTGGGGTTTCTATTGTTTCTATGAGGAAAAACGAACCATAATATAAACTTACTTTTGCCTAAATGTTTTAGTTCAAATCTTATTCAGAAATTACTATCAAAATCATTTTCGAATTTCCCACGACCACTATGACGCCATTTTGTGTTTATATATATATATATATATATATATATATATATATATATATATATATATATATATATATATATATATATATATATATAGAGAGAGAGAGAGAGAGAGAGAGAGAGAGAGAGAGAGAGAGAGAGAGAGAGAGAGAGTTTTGGTCGCGTGCAGATTTGCGAGAAACTGAGATTATTGGAACTGGGAGATTTGTTTATATATAAATTTGATCGGCTCTCAGTACTAGGTGCGAAATATTGCAACGGCTCAATTTAAAAAATTGCAGAGGTGTATAATTTCTCCGTTTCTGATTGGCTGAAATAAGATGTTTATATTAAGATTCTTATCCAATCAAGAGTCGATATTTTTTACAAAATATTTGCTTGCTTCTGCTGTTTATTGAACCAAGGCTCTACAGCCGTAACTAGTCGAATTGATGTGACGTCACATCACTGTCCCCAGGGAAACGAAACTGAGCCAAATGTCATTTCGATTTTATTGATGTGTATTGGGTTGTGCAATACGCATGCTCTTGTTTGATTGAATCAATATTAAACAATGAAATGATGAACGCAGCGAAACAAATATTTTGTTAGCGTTAAGATTTTTCTTAGAAAGTAAAAATGGGCGTTTAAAAAGGTATGAGCTACAGATTGTGACAAATCAAATTTAATATCCCTCTCCCCGTGGTATGAAGAGAGACAGACACGCAAATGCGAACGGTATTTAGAAGGAGTGACTGGTAAATGTATAAAGAGAAATCCTTTGAATACCGAAGTATGGTGGTAGGTGTGTTAGAGAATGTGTCGTTACTTATAGTTTAGTAAGTATGATTCGTTGAAGACGGGGACAGTATCGAAGAGGCGTCACATCACCAAGAGAGTTTCTATGAATGAAGAGTGTTGGATTCTACATATATACATTCACTGTACGTGCATTGATGTTCTGTGTGCACATAGAATGGAAGCAGTAGCAGCAGCGCTGATGTGTATGACACTAATGATAAACTAAGATGTGTTTATTTCATGTGTGTATTTACGTGTAAGCTGTAAGATATTGAAGGAAGCTGCAACAGTCATGTGAGCCATAAGACATTAACGTAGATCGATGTATGTGCTTATTTCATGTATATGTATATATGAGTGTACACACTACGTAAAAATGACGGAAAAAATTATGCTTTGCTAGTGTTCGCACTAATATTCATATTCATATAAAATAACGTCTCAGTTGGTGAAATAATTAAAAAAATAAGAAAGAAAGAAAACGTCTCAAACAGGAAAGTTTAAAAAAAGCAAAACTAAAGAAAAAATCGTATCAATGGGTATAGAAAGGAAAAGAAAGAAAGAAAACGTCTCATTATGGAAATAGAGAGAACGATTTATTTCTGAACTCATTTTAGACGGCGAGGGTGGAAGGGTTATCAGACTTGCTATTTGCTTTCTTCATTCTCCAAACACTTGAAATGGTTTCGCCCGGCAGTTGTTTTACTCGCTAAATCCTGTGTGGCGGGGCAGATATATATTTATTGATATATTTATGTACAAATAAATGCACATTGGTTTTCATTATAGAGCGGAGGATCGAATCCCTGGTTACCCCTCCCTATCATTACATTTACAGCAAGAACTCGTCACAGCAAAGAACATTCCTTTCTCCCTCTCTGTACCAAATACCAAACGGAACTTTCATGAACAAATTTTCTTTCCTAAAACATCCTATCGGAGGAACAAAACATCACGAGACTGCTTCCCAACCGACTACAACATGGTCGTCTTCAAGTCTAATGTAAACAAATACTTGTGAGCCGTCCTCTTGGATAATCAATTCCTCTTAAGTAATCTTCTGCCCTATTCCATCCATTGTTTCCAGTTTTCTTGCGGTGACGATCATCGTCCAACTGTCAATCTCTTTAACCCTTATCATCGAGTGACCCCCCGGGCCTTGATAAATAGTGACCCGTCTTATGTAAATGGAGATTATTGTCCGTGTGTCCGTCAGTCACAATTTCTTTTAAACGTAATAAAATTTATCATAAATACATTGCTGAATTTGTCTCATTTCGAAATATCAGAGATCTGAACTACTTTTAGAAATGGAGAATATTGCATTAATAGTAAATAAGTCCCCCAAAATAAAGCGGATGCCATGACCGGAAATCGAAACCTTGAGATATTCACTCTACTAACTGGCTTATTTGGACTTTCTTATAAATAAAGTATAAAGCATGGACGGCGGCACCGAGGGGGGGGGGGCTACAGCCCCCCCCCCACACACACTTTTTGACTCCCCCCCCACACTTTACAGTCATCAGTAATGAAGTTATATATGCATGTGTTTAACCGGCCCCCCCCCCACTTTTTAGGAGAGCCCCCTACCCCCACTTTTATAACTGTGTCGCCGGTCCTGTAAAGCATTACCATAACAAAATAATTATAGCTTTGGTGTGACGTCATAGATTTGTGATTTACGTGATATTCCAAAACATGAATTCAAACATAAGCGACAATAATACATAAATAAATGAATGGGTAAACATTATCAATAGCGTTGGAAATTATTTTAATAGTCCAAAACAATTTATCATATATGTAGTTCTTTCACAATTATATAATCCTCCCAGCCTAGCAAACATATGCGATCGGATGGAGCATATATTTGCTAGTTAGTAAAAAAGAAAAAGATGTATGTGTAAGCTTACGTTTGTTGTTTGAATATTATCAGGAGCAGCCCTTTTAGCTCGAAATGCAATTTCCATTCGTTGTTTCAGTTTCAGAAATAAATTCTTACGACCCACACGTGTATTTTTATTTATCCTTCACGATGAGCAACTTTAATACTTGGCCCTGTAACACTACAAGGAATTTTAATGTTATGGAACCAGAGTTTTAACAAAGAGAATGAAAAATACGTACGTGACCATCGTCACGCGTTTGGAGCTAGCCGTGGGATATTCAAAACAAGGTTACAGAGTTGGAAGGCTCAATTCCAACTCTTACAATTAACAAAAAATCCGACTACGACTCTTTGAATTCCAAAATATCTGACTCCTTAATTTAAAATCTTCCAATATTCACGCTTTCTGTTGATTCTTCAGAGATTAAAAAATCCGACTTCGAGCATTCTTACGAGTCCGACCGACTCCTTCCCAAACCTCCGATTCCAACTCTGCAGGCCTGCTTCAAACTTGTGCGTATCTTGTTATAAAATTATGCTACCGTTTTAATTGATATACTGAGTATTACTAGATCTACTGAGTATATAAGTTGAAATTTTTTTAATCGAAATTAAAATCAAAAAACAAATTGTTAGTAATATTTTCTTGTGTTCTATTAACGATGAAACGGTTCATTCATACAATAGTGGTTCGTTCGGTCGAAAAATACAGTGTTTCTTTAGAGCATAAATGAACCAAGTTTCCAAACATGTTGAAATCCATGTGACTAAATATAATAAAATATCTCGTAAATTATCTGAACCTTCGTATAAATAAAGAGTATTTGAAAAGGCTTTTTATAGTTTTAGTAAAACTTTCGCGTAGAGTTCCGTAATGTGGTCTTCACATTTTTTTTTTTGCAAAAGATCAAACAAATGGAGAGCCACATAGTTGGTATCTGAGCTGAATAGCAGACCTTATGAAGAGCGCATAAAATGACTTGAACTACCCACTGAAGAGTCCGGCGGGGGGGGTGTATCAGTGAAATCTTTAAATACACGTACGGGATATATAACTTAACGTGCAACCTGTTATTAAGAGACATTGGTATAACTAATGTGACAATTATTCGATCACAATTAAAAAAAAATAACTAACAAAAAAAACAAAAAACGTAGACACAATCGGATTTTGAAGCAAAGTTCTTTAACTCTTGACCGTTGGGATCCTGGAGTTCCTTACCACCCCTTGTGGTAAATGCTCCCAATCTTATAGGCTTTATATACGGTTATATTTGTAGAGACATAGTCCCTTGAATTTCTATAAAAATGTTAGAAACAGAGTAAAAAAAAAAAAATAAGGAAAAACATGAGTGTCCAATGAGAGAAGAATGGAAGAAGAACACATTGTTTGACGAATGAACACAAGATATTTATATATATACAAAAATTACAAAGCCATTTTATGTGATTAATTGTTTATTTGACATGTTCAGTTCAGTTAGAGAAGTAATACAATGTATGTGTTTATGCCTGTAATTTATGAGTGTGTATATGCGTGCGTGCGACAGTGTAGACATTTGTGTGGGTGTGTATTGTTTTGCGTTAGAGTGCGTAAGTGTGTGAATGTGTTTGTCGCCTTTTTTCAAGGTGCGTAAATGCACAACTATGTGTGTGTGTGCACGTGCGTGCGCGAGTTTATAATTGATAGGGCGTTCCTTGACCACTTTGGGACAGTGTAGACATTTGTGTGTGTGTGTTGCTTTTTGTCAGCAGGGTGCGTAAGCATGTGTGTTTGAGTTGAATAGTGACAGCCTCTCAAACCCAAGAGAACGAGGGATGTGGAAACGTTGTCTTCTGGTTCCGTGTGCTGACTTTTCCAACTTATTTCCTTGACAAAAATCTCAGCTAAAATTACATTTCAACTGATTCCAGAAAGCACCCTTTGAGTTTGGGTGCGAAAAAGAAATTTTAATCGCAGAGGTGCGGCGGACATAGTTGAAAGCATATCCCGTGACAGTGATTTTTTTGTTTTTTTCTGCTAAATATTTCCAAGAACTGCGAAACTCTCGTCCTGCTGACTGTTTTCCTCCTACTTTTAGCCGTGTTTTTTTTTTAAGACTAAGGCCAATAGGCATCTACTATCTTTGCAATAATACTCTTTCGTTCTTGTTAGCTTCTTACATGTCTTACATTAGCTTCTTACATGTCTAGAGCGATTTCCATAAAAAGAAAAAAATTCCAACCATCGGTGCTATTTCATTTTATTGGTCCCAATTTCAACATGGCCACCGTAATTTACAAAAATCTACACGAAGTGCGGATTATATAATTATTATTTTTGTGAATACATAGAAAAATTATCGAAATAATGCAAAGCTAGATGTCAATTTCTATGGATGAGTTGAAAGAGTTTACAGCCAAAACGAACTTAATACAAATAAAAACACTGCCTTCCTTAAAAACACCAAAACGCGCCTTTCATTAACCCCAACACTAATCCTAAGTCCGTTATAACCGTCACTAACCTTATGTTCTAGGTGGCCGTTGAGAAAAAAAACCCCAAAAAACAAAAACAAATGTGCCTTTCATTAACCTCAACACAAGGTAAAATCGTACGGCATTGTTATAATTTTTATTATGTTTATATTCATTTGAAAAATCTAATTTAATCATTATTTTTTTTTTCGTAAAATCGTGTATGGCGGCCATGTTAAAATTTTCTCATCGTTATAATAGAATAATAAAATGGCCGTGCAAAATCCAAAAGTGGTTGCGGAAAAACTGTAAACTCGAAGATAATGTCTGGCTAGAATTAAAGATTTTAGGTAACAAAAATGTCAAGTATTATGGTCCATTTATGCCCATAAATCAAAGAAAAACAGTATTTTCGATCGTATTCGACTATTTCGACATTCCCAGGTAACATGAATTGGAACAAATACATAGAAAACATTGCTAAGGCTGCTGAAAAGAAAGTGGGCTCCCTCTACCGTGCTAGAAAACTTCTCACACCTGACAGTATCCTATATCTCTACAGAGCCACCATCCGCCCATGCATGGAGTATTGTTGTCACATCTGGGCTGACGCACCATCCATTAGTCTCCCCTACTTAGACAAGGTCTAAAAAAGAGTCGACAACTTAATAGGTCCCTCATTATCCACAAAGCTCCAGCCCCTGTCCCATCGCCTCAATGTTGCATCCTTGTGCTTGTTTTACAAGTACTTCAATGGAATGTGGTCCGATGAACTTGCTGCTCTGGTGCCCCTCGACATAAATATATTCGACCAACCCGACAATCAACTAAATCCGATCCATTCACCGTGGAGGTCCCTAGATGCTGGAGAGTCTTCTACTCCAATAGCTTCTTTCTTTGTGCTGCCAGCATTTGGAACCCCCTCCCTGCTTCCTGTTTCTCCCGACTGTACCAACATGCAGAAATTTAAAACTAACGTGAACAAGCATCTCGCTGGACAGCTCCCAATTTAGGATGACCCCCAAAAAACTTTCACCCTAATTCTCAGAAGCCCCTTACGTCTACAGTGGCAACTTGCCTTGTTTAGGGTGAACTATGTTAAAAAAAAGATTATATTGATGAATCGATAACACGGCAATAGCACACATATATATTTTTGGTAAGAAGGGCCAGAAACCTAGTATAGATCATTTGGTTGTAAAATCAATTTAATGGCAACATTTCAATTCAAGGTTTCTAATATTTTTACCCAAACGACGTTTTTCTCTCTCTAACATAAAATTAAACTCATACGAATCAGTACAGTACGACTTTCTTGACCGGTTTGATTCTGCTGCTGGTATTGGTTTTCCCGATTTTTTCCTAGAATGGACGACGTGAACGTTGCCAACATCCATACGTGAAAATGGTTATATGGAATCAACTGGATTCGAACTTGGCACGTCCAGGTTGTCAGTCAGCTTCATTACTCACTTCATCATGGTTAGCTTTCTTTCTAACGTTATTGTCGTATTCATGTTATTGTCTCTCTCTCTCTCTTAAAAAATGATTACTTACTCAATTTCTTTCCTTTTTGTTTTACTCTTTTTCAATGTTTTCTATTTAAAAAAAAAAAAAAAATAAATAAAATTAAAAAAAAAACAACAAACAAAACTTATTTATTTGGAGGGGGTAATAAAACTCTCTCCAAATAATAAAAAAAATGTCTCGCTTCTAAAAGTCAGCCTTTTTACCCGCCCTCGTTGCCCCGACCATTGCCAATGCAGTTACCAAACCCGCATCTTTTGTTAGTAGCCAGATCCGAAGAAGGTGGGTCCGTCAAAGGGCTCTCCCCGCCCCTTTTTGTGTTAATAAAGGTCTAGTATAACATAAAGACGACCGCTTCATTTTGCTACCCAAAACTTTCTTCTGTTGTAGTTGTATTCATTGAAAAAAATAAAAAATAAAATAAAAAAATAAATAAATAAATAAATAAAAAGACTCCCTTTTTATTTTCCCAGCTTCGAATTTATTTGAAAACTAGCAAATGCACCCAGCGTTGCCCGGGAATTAAAGTGATCGTAGCCACCCTCTCTTGATTTCAGTAAGAAAACATGGAACGAATCTCAAGAAAGAGATGGATTGGATACTTTTGCTATTTCACGATATTCTATGTAAATTATTGTTGAGATACTAACAATCTAAATAGTATGGCAAGTCTTAATAACGAAACAGAGATTTTAATCGGGACTCGATAAACGTGTCTTAAATAGATATACAGATCCACCGCGAAATCGACTGTACTTTATATATTAGCTGTACCCACTCGGCGTTGCCTGGGGGTAAAAGAAGAAAAAATGACTGAATTGTTTACGAATTTATTTTTGAAGAACTCAAAGGAGACGATAACTTTCCTATAATCTGTTTCAGTGAGTAAGAGAAAATGTCTCCACTTTAAGAGTTTTATTAGCCGGAATAAGTATTTTCAGAAAAAAATAAAAATGAAACGAAATCAAATATATTCATGCCAATAATATAGTAGAAGGAAAAAAATGAAGAAATTGGCTAGTCTGAATCAAGTACCGGTATGTCAAATGGATTGCTATTTGGGTCTAACTTTGAAAATCCGACAAGATAATTTATATGTTAGACGAAGAAGTCAGTCACAAACACTAAATAATTTGCTTGCTGTATAAAGTTTGAAATCTCTGAACCTGGTTCTTGTGACTTTAATAACAATGTTCAGAGTAAATGTCATGCTCTTCTCGAACTGCGCTCTGATCATTGCCGACGTCCTCCATCGACATCACGTTGTAAGTAACGTCCTAATGATTGGTCGGAAATTATTTAGAGTGACGGCAGAGTTTCATTGCTCCCAAACAACGTATTTTATTTTACTTATTTTTAGTAAAAAAAAAAAATGAAACATTTAAAACAGTAGGCTATAACAAGTTAAGTTGTCTACGTGAACAAAACAAGTTTAGTGGAGAAAGAAAGATGGCCGAAATATAGATAAATCAAAAAGGGGTAAACTCGGAGATTTTTAATCGTTATTTTGGTTAAATGTTTTTAATTTTGTACTACTATTGGCAATTTTTAGTTAAAAGCTTTCGTGTCCAAACTAAACTAGTATATTACGACCCGCTTCTATTTGAAAAATGTTATTATTAAACCTATCTGCGTTGCCCGGGAGTCTTTTTACTTTCATTTTTTTTCCACTTATTTTCTTAATTTCTTATTAGAATTTTTAATATTTTTTGAAAGATAATTCAATCAAGGAATATACGTCGTAAAATAGTTTTACAATTTAAATCGTATAAACACTTGCGATTTTTCTCTCTCTTTTAACGACGAAATGGGACGAAATAATATATCCTTTTGTTGTTGCATGCCGGCCCTTTTTCTTTTTTCTTAAATCGGATTTTTGTGAAGCTTAATTAAATTGTTAAAAGCAGCAGCGGCAGTGAATATTATATTTACGTATTGACTCTTGATTGAACAAAAGCTCAAATCAACAGTTTCTTTCAGCCAACTAGAGAAGCGAGGATATTTACTGCCAAAAAGTCGCGCGTACTATAAAAGCTTAAACACACAGCTTTCCTCATCCTGTTTTTTTTTTTTTAAATTTTATTTCGCAGACAATAAACGTCCGTACAACATATTCTTCCTAGGCCCCTTGGGGCAGAAGGTCATGGACAAACGCAACAAGAGACACACACGAACTTCTGTACGTCCAGCGAATCGCACACGCGTCGCTAACTGAAAGCACGTACCCAGTTCACATATACACTCCCTCACTAACAAAATAGGCACGCTTATACACCCCCCCCCCACACACACAGACACACACACACACATCTCCATGCCTATCCCATTTACACATACGTAAACGTACAAGGCGACAGTCGAAATGAACACGCTTACTCAGTTTATTCTTATACACTAAACATCTCTTTCACTCGGAATGTTCCTTGGACTATTTGAACTCTCAATCTTTACAAACCCTTCATTTCCATTGTTTTAACAGCTTGTTAATAAAAATTAATTAATGTTTCATGGATAAACTTTTTCATTCTTTCTTCTGATAATGTCTCATCGTCAACATTGGTGAACCCGAGTGCGGTCTCTTCAACAGTATCATTTGGTCATTACATTAATTGAATACAATTGTTTAAACTTAATACATACTAGCAGGAAGACCCGACGTTGCCCGGGATTGAATGAAGGTCACTACTATGTACTTTTTCACTATTCTTCAATATTCAATATTACTTTCTTTATTCTTACTGCATCTTTCCTCCCGTTTCGCCCCCTAATATAGCCGGAAGAAGCTTAAAATGTCCGAACACTCTGAGTTAGTGTCGTATACATATGGTTTAATTTTCATTTAAATCGGATATACGTAAAGTGTTAAGGGAGTTCTGTCCCCATAGGTCACTTAGAGATAGGGCACGTATCTATTTGGCACATAGAGGGGAACGTACAGATTTGGAACCACTTCCATTGTCTTCCCTGGAGAATGTTATACATATGATCATATAAATTTCATCAAAATTAGGATATATTTTTAGTTTTTAAGGAGGTTTGGTCCCCATAGCTCCCGTAAGTTAGGAGGGCACTTAGAGATTCGAGACCACTTTCATTGTCTTCCCCAGAAAATGTTATACATATGATTTAAAGTTGATAAAAATGGGATATATTTAAAGTTTTAAGGGGGTTATGCCGTCATAGCCCCTTTAGGGTGCACTTAGACATTCGGGAACATTCCCGTTGTCTTCCCCGGTAAATTTTACATAAGAATACATTTTTAGATTTTATGTAGATTCTCTAACCTTTTTTCGATAGGGAACACACAAATATCACACATACACACACAGACATTGAGTTTTATATATAGAAGATTAAAAAAAGTTACGTTTGAAAGTGAATTGTCACAGACAGACGATATGTTGTCTGGCAATTTTATTATAGAGACGGGCCAAATTTTAGTATCATATATTAATAGTTTTTAACGCTTATACGTAGTTAAAGCAGCATAAATTGTCTTGGACTATTAAAAGAATTTCCAACGGTATTGATAATGTTTAACCATTCATTTATTTATTTTTATTATCTCTTATGTTTGAATTCATGTTTTGAAACATGACGGAAATCATAAATCTATGACGTCGCATCAAAGCTATAATTATTTTGTTATGGTAATGTTTTAAGATCTATCTATAAGAAAATCTAAATAGCTCAGTTCGTAGAACATTAAACTGAATATCTCAAGATTTCGGTTTCGATTTCCGGTCATGGCATCCGCTTTATTTGTTGAGAATTTATTATTTAGTATTAATGTAATATTTTCCATTGCTAAAAAAAGTTAAGATATTATTGAAAAAAAAAAAATTGTGACAGCCAAGACACACACCCACCCACACACATACACACACACACACACACACACACACACACACAAGAAAATGCCCCTTATATTATGAGTGAATGTAGAGATTTAAACATCTTTAAGTAATGCTGGCGAGACACTAGAAAAAATTCTATATAGACGCAATTTTCGCTGAAAAATATTCAATCTACGTGAAGAAAGTAAATGCGATTATCAATGAACAAGGATTGCCTTCCATTCATTCATAAGAAAGTAGAGTAGATTTTGTGTAAAGGAAATATTTCTTGATTTTTTTTTAGATGCGTCCAATTCGATGTGCGTGTTTTACCATCCATTCGATGTGCGTGTTTGTTATTGACCATTCAATCTGTTCGTTTTTATGGTCCATTCAATGTACATGTTTTTTTGTTTTTTGTTTTTACCATCCATTCATTGTGCGCGTTTTTTTAATTTTAATTTTTTTAACGTCTATGCGAGTATTCATAGTATTTAAGCCATAGCCGGAGAGAAATAAAGTGAGTGGAAAATATACCGAACAGAAAAGCTAATTTGTTTTTGCCATTGTCATTTGCAAACAATCTAACCTGAACTCAATGTGTGACCCAACGGCTCGCATTTTTAGTAAATTCGTATGAATCAGAATGATACAACTTCATTGACCGGTTTGATTTTGTTGTCGACATTCTTGCAGGAGGGACCACGTAATGGTTGCCAACATCGATAAGTGAAAGTGATATTATGGAATCGACTGGATTCGAACTTGGCATTATACACTTAACCACCGTCCCAGATGAAATATTATGATAGAACACGACTAAATAAAGTTTTAAATTCGTCTTGTCTGACTCAGATGACACCCTCAGAAATAACATTAACACCGTTCATTTCATGTTTAGTAGCTACAAATAGTAGGAATTTCTATCATTTGAATTATATTTTTTGCTTGCATTATTCTTCATGTAAAAGCGACGCCATTTATTGTTTAAAGCGGCCGTTAGTTTTTAATTCACATTACCGTCTTACAGGTAGGGGAGGGGGCGCTTATCTGTGACCCTCATCTCGTTTGGCTTCTCGTAGAGGGGGGGGGGGGCGACTTGGGGGTTTGTCCTTCACTCTACCGCCGATATTTGTGTCTGTTTCTAAACCATTCCCGCTTCCACTCGATGTCACCCTTCTCCACACTCGAGCTACTTTGCCCTTATTCTGACCCTTCTTATCGGCCTACACGCATTTGCCGAAAAAAAAAAGTTTATCTTTTCGCTTTCAACTTAATCTTATTCGCTATTATTAGACAATCACCACTCTTCTTTCCCTTTGACTCATTTTTAATGTTTGCTACAAATGCTCGTTTTTTAAACTAAAAGGTCCATCAGTTCGGTCCATCCATAAAATACAAAAAATAATAATAATAAAAAAAAAAATAATGATAAAAACTTATTTCGGTTTTATTTTCACCTTTAGTGGTGTTTTGCGGCATTATTTACTAAACTCAATAGAACAAAAAAAGGGGTAAATAACAAAAAAACCAAGGGTATCTTTTACAATACTCAGCAGAGTCGCGAACGGGGTCCAAAAACCGAACGATAACGGGGTAAAAATAAATAAATATGCAACAAGTTAAGGTGAGCTACGTCGAGAACAGATATTTTACTACTTACCTATGAAATTTGTTTGTATTTTTACGTAGTATAAATGGGTTTTTATTAGATGTAAAAAACAAAATTCTTGTTTTTTTTGGGGTATCTTTTACAATACTCAGCAGAGTCGCGAACGGGGTCCAAAAACCGAACGATAACGGGGTAAAAATAAATAAATATGCAACAAGTTAAGGTGAGCTACGTCGAGAACAGATATTTTACTACTTACCTATGAAATTTGTTTGTATTTTTACGTAGTATAAATGAGTTTTTATTAGATGTAAAAAACAAAATTCTTGTTTTTTTGGGGGTATCTTTTACAATACTCAGCAGAGTCGCGAACGGGGTCCAAAAACCGAACGATAACGGGGTAAAAATAAATAAATATGCAACAAGTTAAGGTGAGCTACGTCGAGAACAGATATTTTACTACTTACCTATGAAATTTGTTTGTATTTTTACGTAGTATAAATGGGTTTTTATTAGATGTAAAAAACAAAATTCTTGTTTTTTTTTGGGTATCTTTTACAATACTCAGCAGAGTCGCGAACGGGGTTCAAAAACCGAACGATAACGGGGTAAAAATAAATAAATATGCAACAAGTTAAGGTGAGCTACGTCGAGAACAGATATTTTACTACTTACCTATGAAATTTGTTTGTATTTTTACGTAGTATAAATGGGTTTTTATTAGATGTAAAAAACAAAATTCTTGTTTTTTTTGGGGTATCTTTTACAATACTCAGCAGAGTCGCGAACGGGGTCCAAAAACCGAACGATAACGGGGTAAAAATAAATAAATATGCAACAAGTTAAGGTGAGCTACGTCGAGAACAGATATTTTACTACTTACCTATGAAATTTGTTTGTATTTTTACGTAGTATAAATGAGTTTTTATTAGATGTAAAAAACAAAATTCTTGTTTTTTTGGGGGTATCTTTTACAATACTCAGCAGAGTCGCGAACGGGGTCCAAAAACCGAACGATAACGGGGTAAAAATAAATAAATATGCAACAAGTTAAGGTGAGCTACGTCGAGAACAGATATTTTACTACTTACCTATGAAATTTGTTTGTATTTTTACGTAGTATAAATGGGTTTTTATTAGATGTAAAAAACAAAATTCTTGTTTTTTTTTTGGTATCTTTTACAATACTCAGCAGAGTCGCGAACGGGGTCCAAAAACCGAACGATAACGGGGTAAAAATAAATAAATATGCAACAAGTTAAGGTGAGCTACGTCGAGAACAGATATTTTACTACTTACCTATGAAATTTGTTTGTATTTTTACGTAGTATAAATGGGTTTTTATTAGATGTAAAAAACAAAATTCTTGTTTTTTTTTGGGTATCTTTTACAATACTCAGCAGAGTCGCGAACGGGGTCCAAAAACCGAACGATAACGGGGTAAAAATAAATAAATATGCAACAAGTTAAGGTGAGCTACGTCGAGAACAGATATTTTACTACTTACCTATGAAATTTGTTTGTATTTTTACGTAGTATAAATGAGTTTTTATTAGATGTAAAAAACAAAATTCTTGTTTTTTTGGGGGTATCTTTTACAATACTCAGCAGAGTCGCGAACGGGGTCCAAAAACCGAACGATAACGGGGTAAAAATAAATAAATATGCAACAAGTTAAGGTGAGCTACGTCGAGAACAGATATTTTACTACTTACCTATGAAATTTGTTTGTATTTTTACGTAGTATAAATGGGTTTTTATTAGATGTAAAAAACAAAATTCTTGTTTTTTTGGGGGTATCTTTTACAATACTCAGCAGAGTCGCGAACGGGGTCCAAAAACCGAACGATAACGGGGTAAAAATAAATAAATATGTAACAAGTTAAGGTGAGCTACGTCGAGAACAGATATTTTACTACTTACCTATGAAATTTGTTTGTATTTTTACGTAGTATAAATGGGTTTTTATTAGATGTAAAAAACAAAATTCTTGTTTTTTTTTGGGTATCTTTTACAATACTCAGCAGAGTCGCGAACGGGGTCCAAAAACCGAACGATAACGGGGTAAAAATAAATAAATATGCAACAAGTTAAGGTGAGCTACGTCGAGAACAGATATTTTACTACTTACCTATGAAATTTGTTTGTATTTTTACGTAGTATAAATGGGTTTTTATTAGATGTAAAAAACAAAATTCTTGTTTTTTTTTGGGTATCTTTTACAATACTCAGCAGAGTCGCGAACGGGGTCCAAAAACCGAACGATAACGGGGTAAAAATAAATAAATATGCAACAAGTTAAGGTGAGCTCCGTCGAGAACAGATATTTTACTACTTACCTATGAAATTTGTTTGTATTTTTACGTAGTATAAATGGGTTTTTATTAGATGTAAAAAACAAAATTCTTGTTTTTTTTTGGGTATCTTTTACAATTCTCAGCAGAGTCGCGAACGGGGTCCAAAAACCGAACGATAACGGGGTAAAAATAAATAAATATGCAACAAGTTAAGGTGAGCTACGTCGAGAACAGATATTTTACTACTTACCTATGAAATTTGTTTGTATTTTTACGTAGTATAAATGAGTTTTTATTAGATGTAAAAAACAAAATTCTTGTTTTTTTTTGGGTATCTTTTACAATACTCAGCAGAGTCGCGAACGGGGTCCAAAAACCGAACGATAACGGGGTAAAAATAAATAAATATGCAACAAGTTAAGGTGAGCTACGTCGAGAACAGATATTTTACTACTTACCTATGAAATTTGTTTGTATTTTTACGTAGTATAAATGGGTTTTTATTAGATGTAAAAAACAAAATTCTTGTTTTTTTGGGGGTATCTTTTACAATACTCAGCAGAGTCGCGAACGGGGTCCAAAAACCGAACGATAACGGGGTAAAAATAAATAAATATGCAACAAGTTAAGGTGAGCTACGTCGAGAACAGATATTTTACTACTTACCTATGAAATTTGTTTGTATTTTTACGTAGTATAAATGGGTTTTTATTAGATGTAAAAAACAAAATTCTTGTTTTTTTTTGGGTATCTTTTACAATACTCAGCAGAGTCGCGAACGGGGTCCAAAAACCGAACGATAACGGGGTAAAAATAAATAAATATGCAACAAGTTAAGGTGAGCTACGTCGAGAACAGATATTTTACTACTTACCTATGAAATTTGTTTGTATTTTTACGTAGTATAAATGGGTTTTTATTAGATGTAAAAAACAAAATTCTTGTTTTTTTTTGGGTATCTTTTACAATACTCAGCAGAGTCGCGAACGGGGTCCAAAAACCGAACGATAACGGGGTAAAAATAAATAAATATGCAACAAGTTAAGGTGAGCTACGTCGAGAACAGATATTTTACTACTTACCTATGAAATTTGTTTGTATTTTTACGTAGTATAAATAGGTTTTTATTAGATGTAAAAAACAAAATTCTTGTTTTTTTGGGGGTATCTTTTACAATACTCAGCAGAGTCGCGAACGGGGTCCAAAAACCGAACGATAACGGGGTAAAAATAAATAAATATGCAACAAGTTAAGGTGAGCTACGTCGAGAACAGATATTTTACTACTTACCTATGAAATTTGTTTGTATTTTTACGTAGTATAAATGGGTTTTTATTAGATGTAAAAAACAAAATTCTTGTTTTTTTTTGGGTATCTTTTACAATACTCAGCAGAGTCGCGAACGGGGTTCAAAAACCGAACGATAACGGGGTAAAAATAAATAAATATGCAACAAGTTAAGGTGAGCTACGTCGAGAACAGATATTTTACTACTTACCTATGAAATTTGTTTGTATTTTTACGTAGTATAAATGGGTTTTTATTAGATGTAAAAAACAAAATTCTTGTTTTTTTTTGGGTATCTTTTACAATACTCAGCAGAGTCGCGAACGGGGTCCAAAAACCGAACGATAACGGGGTAAAAATAAATAAATATGCAACAAGTTAAGGTGAGCTACGTCGAGAACAGATATTTTACTACTTACCTATGAAATTTGTTTGTATTTTTACGTAGTATAAATGAGTTTTTATTAGATGTAAAAAACAAAATTCTTGTTTTTTTGGGGGTATCTTTTACAATACTCAGCAGAGTCGCGAACGGGGTCCAAAAACCGAACGATAACGGGGTAAAAATAAATAAATATGCAACAAGTTAAGGTGAGCTACGTCGAGAACAGATATTTTACTACTTACCTATGAAATTTGTTTGTATTTTTACGTAGTATAAATGGGTTTTTATTAGATGTAAAAAACAAAATTCTTGTTTTTTTGGGGGTATCTTTTACAATACTCAGCAGAGTCGCGAACGGGGTCCAAAAACCGAACGATAACGGGGTAAAAATAAATAAATATGTAACAAGTTAAGGTGAGCTACGTCGAGAACAGATATTTTACTACTTACCTATGAAATTTGTTTGTATTTTTACGTAGTATAAATGGGTTTTTATTAGATGTAAAAAACAAAATTCTTGTTTTTTTGGGGGTATCTTTTACAATACTCAGCAGAGTCGCGAACGGGGTCCAAATACCGAACGATAACGGGGTAAAAATAAATAAATATGCAACAAGTTAAGGTGAGCTACGTCGAGAACAGATATTTTACTACTTACCTATGAAATTTGTTTGTATTTTTACGTAGTATAAATGGGTTTTTATTAGATGTAAAAAACAAAATTCTTGTTTTTTTTTTGGGTATCTTTTACAATACTCAGCAGAGTCGCGAACGGGGTCCAAAAACCGAACGATAACGGGGTAAAAATAAATAAATATGCAACAAGTTAAGGTGAGCTCCGTCGAGAACAGATATTTTACTACTTACCTATGAAATTTGTTTGTATTTTTACGTAGTATAAATGGGTTTTTATTAGATGTAAAAAACAAAATTCTTGTTTTTTTTTGGGTATCTTTTACAATTCTCAGCAGAGTCGCGAACGGGGTCCAAAAACCGAACGATAACGGGGTAAAAATAAATAAATATGCAACAAGTTAAGGTGAGCTACGTCGAGAACAGATATTTTACTACTTACCTATGAAATTTGTTTGTATTTTTACGTAGTATAAATGAGTTTTTATTAGATGTAAAAAACAAAATTCTTGTTTTTTTTGGGGTATCTTTTACAATACTCAGCAGAGTCGCGAACGGGGTCCAAAAACCGAACGATAACGGGGTAAAAATAAATAAATATGCAACAAGTTAAGGTGAGCTACGTCGAGAACAGATATTTTACTACTTACCTATGAAATTTGTTTGTATTTTTACGTAGTATAAATGGGTTTTTATTAGATGTAAAAAACAAAATTCTTGTTTTTTTTGGGGTATCTTTTACAATACTCAGCAGAGTCGCGAACGGGGTCCAAAAACCGAACGATAACGGGGTAAAAATAAATAAATATGCAACAAGTTAAGGTGAGCTACGTCGAGAACAGATATTTTACTACTTACCTATGAAATTTGTTTGTATTTTTACGTAGTATAAATGAGTTTTTATTACATGTAAAAAACAAAATTCTTGTTTTTTTTTTGGTATCTTTTACAATACTCAGCAGAGTCGCGAACGGGGTCCAAAAACCGAACGATAACGGGGTAAAAATAAATAAATATGCAACAAGTTAAGGTGAGCTACGTCGAGAACAGATATTTTACTACTTACCTATGAAATTTGTTTTTATTTTTACGTAGTATAAATAGGGTTTTTATTAGATGTAAAAAACAAAATTCTTGTTTTTTTTTTTACATGGATGTTCAGTAAAACAAAATGGCGGTATCGGCCTTATGTCCTTACGACCCCCCCCCCCCCCAATCGCCATTTTTTTCTCAAGTGTTCGTGTGACAAAACTATTGATTTCTAATAAATAGCGGTTGGAACTGTTTAAAAATACAAACAAATGTCACAGGTAAGTTAGAAAATAACTTTTATCGCCTAAAGTTACTTTTATTTGTTGTATATTTGGTTTTTGAGCGTTTTTACTCTGCTGAGTATTGTAAAAGATACCCAAAAACAAATATGCAACAAATAAATGTTACCAAAGGCAAGATAAGTTACTCTTCTACCTACCTGGATGAACTTTTTTTTTTGTTTTAAGTTACTTTAAAACGTTTTTTACTTCCAGAAAAAAGTGATGTCTTCGAACATACTTTTTTCCTGGAAGTAAAAAACGCTTTAACATAACTTCAAACACGAATAAAGTTATCCAGGTAGGTAACTTATCTTGCCTTTGGTAACATTTATTTGTTTTTTAAACACCTTTTTCGTTCGTTTGATTTCAGTAAATAATGCTCGTGTTTTTCATACCAAGTCGAAGATACACGTCCTCGACAATCGTTTCGACAGAGTCTAGGTCATTTGGGCTGGGTGGCCTTTTTTTCTGTCAAGCTGAGGTATTGTCCTGTGCAGTTCTAGAATGTTCACTCTCCCAGGCTTTACCATCTCTCTTTGAGAAGGGGGTTAGTTCATTGCTAATTGCCGACAGGGCTGCTCAGGCATTTTTTGTAGGCAAGAGTGCTCTTCCTTTTGGGCTTTTCAATCGCCACCTTCCGACTTTGTGTCACATCTTCTCGCGGTGGGAGGGAGGAAACTATTAGCTTTGATAAAAATTCGGTTTAGTCCCAACACGACGAATCTCAGCAAGATGAATTCTTATAATTTACATCTGAAAGAGGTCCTGGGCATCACCTTAAAGTGCATCCGGTGGTGAAGCCCCGATTTGGGAGCTTTGGGGAGTGTTGAGTTACCCTTTGATCCGCTCTTACCTGGTAGTACCTGTCAAGGTCCCATCCATGAGTTAAATAGAATTTCTCCCGCTCACAACACTAAAGTGACTCGCACGCCCTTGGGCAAGGTGTGCGCCTCTCTCTCCCCCCCCTCCTGAAATCCATCCTTCTCAACCCTTTCTACCTTTTTTCAGACTACCTTATTTCTCAATTCTATTATTACTACTTAAATTCTCTTGCCCACAACCCCCCTGACTGTGACACAAAACTGTATCCGGTGGTGAGGCCCCAATTTGGGAGTTTTGGGGATAGTGGTTAGTTACTATTACTCCTAGGTCCCCTCTCACCCAGAATGGTAGTACCTGTTCGGGCCCTATCTAAAGATTTAAAAATAATATCCTTTAGCGTCTATTTGTTTATAAAATATATGCCTGCAAAACAAATCAATCAGTAAAAAAACATTACCTTAACAGAATTAGTTGTTAGAAGTAGCAGCACAGTGAATGTGATATTTATGTATTGCCTCTTCATTTGACAAAATCTCCAACCAGCAGTTTCTTTCAGCCAATCAGAGAATTCCCGTGCATAGTATAAAAATCCTAATAATGCGTTTTTCTGGCCTTTTCTGTTCTCCTTGCAGAGAGAACACACATGCGTACATCACAATCCGGCTGGGGGCCTTTGGGGCCAGAAAGGCGCTCAGCAATATTCACACTGTTGACCAAACTCTTTTTGTTCCGGTATTTTTTTTCTCTAACAAGCAACGCACTTAAATGATATGAATGTATTGAAAAAACAAAAAAACATCGGATATTTTCATAGTCTACAGATACAAATTTTATTAATTTTTTTTTTTTAAATGCAAATACACATTTCAGGATCTGAAAATGAAATAATTTCATTTGCCACCTTTAAAGTAAATTGTAAAATTAGGATAGAATACCTAAAATTTAAAATAAAAATAGTAGAATTGATTGCTAATATATATGAACTTTCCAAAAACTTTCAATCAGTCGAACACATTACCATGGAACTGCTTCTCTGCAGGCTATGATATTGTCATCTTCAAATCCAATGTCAACAAATACTTGGTCATAAACCGTCCCCATAAGTAATCAAACTTGGTTCATTTCATTCATGATTTTCAATCTTCTCATAATATTCTTCATCATTAAACCGATAATCCATCCATCTCATTAACCCTTATCCTAGAATGGCTTTTAGCCTTGATAAGTCGTGACTCATCAGTAGAAAAAAAATGTCTTACTAAAATGTCATAGATTCGCTTCATTTGTGCTCCTAAAGAAAAACGTTTTTTGAATGCACCCCTGTCATATCAAAGAACCAAACGTCGGAAGGAGGCAGAAAATTAGATACACACAGTGTCTAATCGTGGCTTTGATGCCACCTGATAAGGCTTCTGTATTGCAGTCACAAACGGGTCTCTGCGTCTCTTACATATGTAGCCATATTAGATTCTGGTTTGCGTAATGGCTTTAGTTTTCTTTATCTATATAAAGTGAAGCTTTCCATATCTATTTTTAATTCAACTTCCAGTGCTTACAGATTACCTTCTCCGGCCCTAGTTATCAGTTTGGTTAAAATTAGCTACTCAACCAACCGAAACGTTAACGTAACGATGAAATGCTTCCTCATGATTTTGTCACGAAACGGCTTCTGCTGTGGATGGAAAAAACTTATGTAACACGTAAATTCAATTTAAAACGTAGAAAG
This sequence comes from Sepiola atlantica, assembly GCA_963556195.1. Lineage (NCBI taxonomy): Eukaryota > Metazoa > Mollusca > Cephalopoda > Sepiida > Sepiolidae > Sepiola > Sepiola atlantica. The sequence continues at coordinate 73,645,783 of OY744530.1, forward strand.
TGTCGGTGACAGAGTTCAAAATCGGCTTTTCAATCTAGTGTGGGATGATTTCTTCTGGTCTTTACAGCCTCTTTCTCACAGAAGAGATGTTGCTAGTCTTTCTCTACTCTATCGTTATTTCCATGGCAGGTGCTCGACTGAGCTTCAATGTCTCGCATCTCCTTGTAAAACTTTCACAGCAAGAACTCGTCTCACTATCACGACTTCAAAAAACTTTCGTTTCTTCCTCCATGTGCCAAACACCAAACGGAATTTCCATGAACAGAGTGTCTTTCCAAGAATTTTGCATGAACATGAACGTAGAAAACTGACTGTGCCAGATTTTTATGTAGAACTTTGGTTTATCTTTTCAGGGGATGACCATTTTTCTTTCAAATATATAAAATGCCCATTAGTTTTTAACCCCCTCCCCTCCAAAAAAAAGTTAGAATGAATGGTTATTTATATAAAACATTTACTCGTGACCACAGGAAAAACTCTGGTTTGCCTCGTAAAAGTACTAAAATATGGCTGCCGAATTGGAAAAAAAAAGAAAAAGATTTCACAACTATTTAAAAGTAATCTCATTAGTTTTCCCACAAAATCCAACAAAAGTTGTAATTAATGGTTGTTTATATTATTCAAGACGTAGTTGTATCAGAGGGAGATAACTCATGCTTAACTTTTTTATTTTTAAAATTTCGGTTCATTTATAGTTTAATGATTTTGTTTAAAAATAAAAACTATTTTAGGTGTTTACGAGCTTATTTTAACATTTTTGTCAATTATCATAGTTCATATTATTTGGATTGTGTCAAGTGGAGACAAAAATCCATCATTGCAGACCCTGCCGTAGCTTGCGATTAACGCATAAGAAAAAAAAGAAGAATATTATTTGGAGTATTCGGACTACTATTCTCATCTTGGTTGTTATTTTCACAAAATTTCTGCCGATGCAATTTCCGGCATTCTTCAGGTGAGAATAGTAGTCCGAATAATCCAAATAATCCAAATTATTAATCCTCATCTAAAAAATTTCAAACAAAATATCATAATTAACTTGATATTTTATTTTAAATGTTCATTTGCATAAAAGATTCCTCTCATCTCAATAAAAACTGTTCATTGGTCAACCACGCCTTACCTGATCATTGGTCAACGACGCTTTTAATGTCCATTGATCAACGACACATTGTTTGTTCGTTGGTCAACCCCGCTTTGCCTGTCCGTTGGTCAATAACGCTTTGCCTGTCCGTTGGTAAACCACGCTTTGTCTGTCCATTAGTCAACCGTGCATTGCCTGTCTGTTGGTTAACCACACTTTTCATATCCATTGGTCAACCACGTTTCAGTTGAAACATAATTTTCATCGCTAAACGCACAGTTCGATGGACGCATCTTATTTTAGATGTCCAAGCATTTCTATACGAGATTCTGTCTCTCTGCAGACCTTCATATACAAAGGACTCAACATATTTTCGGATAGAGCTTTATAACAACCATCATCATCATCATCATCATCTGTTTAACATCTGTTTTACATGCTGGAATGCGTTTGACAGCTTTAAGAAATTGACTTCCAAACTATCCTATCTCTGTCCAGGTCTTTATTAATCCCTCTTTCCGTCAGGTCCGTTGTTATCACTTCCTCTCATGTTTTTCTTGGCCTTCCTCTGTGAAAGGAACCTGCTACCTCAACTGTTCTACATCTACTAACCCAAGAACTCTCATCCATACTTTCAACGTGACCATATCACCAAAGTCTCCTGTTCTGCACACATTTCCTTATACTGTCCAGATGTAATCTTCTTCTGAGGTCGTCAGATCTAAGCCTGTTTTTAAAACTCACATTACACATCCATCATATCGTTCTCATATCATTTCTCTCCATGCAACGCATGTCCTCAACCCTCACTGGCCAGGTTTCACTTCTATACATTATAACACTGTGTACACAGGCTTAATAGACTCTTCCTTTGGTCGACAATGATAACCGAGGATTATCTTAAAACTTTACTGCAGTTTCATTGATCATCCAATCACCGGAAGTGCATTAATAAACTCCTAACATGTTGATACATGTGAATACAAATTTGTATTCAAAGATATAAAAACGTTCAGGATTTTATCCATGCACTGAATGACTGGATGATCAATGAAATTGCAGTAAAGTGTTCACATAAGCCACGTTTATTATTTTAGTCAGTCTTCATGCATGTTTAAGTTAGAACTTGGAAACAACAGTTTTGTCAGTCTGTCACGCTTCAGTTTGAAATAGCAATTTCATCGCCGAACATTGAATCTTAAGAATATCCGTTCTTATAATTCTTTAAATGTGTTTTAAAACGAGATTTAAAATAGCGTTTTTTTTTTTTCAATTAAAAATACCGATTTCAGGATTTAAAAATGCCTTTCATAAGACGTAAAATGAATTTTTGGATGCAGTAAAGAATAATGTGCCTAAGATGTGCTCGCAAATGAAAAAGGTGAGTTTCTCAATAGATTCTGAAAACTGCAATTGAACCATTTTTTCGATACAAAATTTGCGGGACACGTAGAAATTCTACCATTAATTAAATGTTATGTTTCAGAAGTTTTGAGATGAGGATTGATAATTTGGATTATTTAGACTACTTTTCTCATCTTGGACGTTATTCTCACAACTTTTTGGTCGAGTTAAGCTCCGACTTCTTCAGGGCCATCCTATCAAATCCAGGAATCTTTATGTCAAACTCGGTAATCTATATGGAATTTATTTAATCCATGGGGCAGATTGTTCTCATTCCGTCAGCCATGATCGGGTAGAAGTTTTAAGTAAGTAATTCTTATTTTATTCTTAGTTAGTATCGCCTGTAGAGGAAATTGAACCATTAACTGTCACTTAGAACTGATTGTTACTCAACATCTTTATCCGTTGCGCCAGGTGTCCATGTGGATAATTCTAGTATGGATTTTGGGAAGCTTTAAACCTAATCTTCAGAATAACATCCAAGATGAGAATAGTAGTCCAAATAATCCTAATAATACAACGAAAAATGTGTTTAATTTGTCATAGATTCGAGATGGGTGAGTCTGTGCACCGCCAATAGTTTAAAATATTAATACATGAAAGCACCCCTTATGATACATCCCATGACCACAGGAGGTTGGGCTCTTGATGACTGTTTCCGTATTTATAGAATTTTCTTTTCGGGGGTTATCATTATATTTTTAATCTACATAAAAATAAGCCTAAACAGCTGTCATGAACACTGGTTGTTCAGGGAGGGCTGGTTGCCCAGGATGTTTGCCCCGCCCTTGCCCTCTCTCTTAATGCATTATATATATATATATATATATATATATATATATATATATATATATATATATATATTAGTACTTCATGTATCCACATAAAATATAATAAGGAGATATAATTTTTATGTGTCAGTTTTCAGTATTTACTTCAACAGTGCTCGATATGTAAGTAGAGCTAGGTAGTAAGCAATAAAAATATATAGGGAGCCTCTGTATAGCTTGATTGCCATATATATTTTCATTGCTTACTATATATATATATATATATATATATATATATTTCCCTGCTTTCATAGCATGATATAACATAAAGGTAGAAAGTTCAGCTGATGACAAAGCTGTTGGTTTCTGATGAAGACTCGCTCAGCTAGTCACATTGAAAAACTGTGAGTGGATGATGCCGATGGAGGAAGTTATGGTTTCCACTTAGTATAAAAGCAATATTTTTCTATAAAAAGAATTGAGTACTTTTAGTTATCAGTATCGTAAAAATGTAAATAAATTAATAATTCCATTTATATACGATATAATTTCTCGCACTTCCAATATTAGTTTCGCTCGCTCAGTCGATAGAGAACTGAACACCAACCGCTGATGTCCCAGTTTCGAAAATCGCTACGTCTAGTCACACCGATGAGTTGTATATATGAAGACACACGTTCCTATGGAGTATTATATATATATATAATTTTTACATACATAAAAGTAATCCATGGACACGTGTTTCTGGCTATCAGCCGTCATCAGCATGGCTAACTTAGACAAGGATAGAACCCTCGATTACAGTGTCGGTAGTCTAAATAACAAAAACGTAACTATATATATATATATATATATATTAATGAAAGTTGTTGGAACCTCATACGTCGCAATCGACGGGAGAGTCCATCATATTATATATATTTACGTATATATATATATATATTTATGTATTACAGAAGATCAGAACAGCATTGGTACCGTCGGTTTCAAATCAACAAGTGATCAATAAATGATCATGCATTGTTGACTCTCTTCATCCATTGTTCAACAACGTTGAGTAAACAAGGTGCAATCATTTGTTGATAACTTGTTTTGAAATCGACGGTACCAATGTTTTTCTGATCTTCTGTAATACATAAATAAATATTACTCTTTTATTTTTTTAATTTTTCTTAAAAATCGAGCACTCTGCTGGGGTGCTCTTTCACTGATTTCCAAAATCAATAAATATATATATATATATAAATATATATAGCGTTTGTATTGTAGTTCTAACCTGAATCTACGAACTGTGTTCGATCCCATGCGACTGCCTGCAACCACCGCTCCTGCACTGATGAGGGTAAAAAGCCCGAAACGATATCGTCTGTAGGTAAAAAAACACTTTAATATTTAATTATATATAATACTAGACCACCCGTGACCCGTTGGGTCAGTTTGTTATATTAGCTATGGAATTCATGTATGTGCGTGACACTTGTGGAGAAAACAAAAAAACTATTTGATGAAATTAAATGTAATTGTTGAAAAAAGAATATAGATAGATTTCTATGCGTCGTTCTGTTTATTATAATTGTTTTTTTTTTAAATTATAGTTACTGAATTATAAGTGGTTGGCCATACTTATAGGTAAATATGCACTGAACAGGTACCATAATACTTATTATAGTTAAATTCAAATTTTTATATATAATCTTTTAAATGAAATTGTTAGTTGAAAGTACAGAATAATAAAAGGGCGGTTTGAGGAAGGAAGGGGGTACAACCGGCTGTCTCGCGTACGTAACGAAAACAGAGGGAGTAGGAGTGGTGAAATCTGTGAGAGGAAAAGTGGGAGGTGGTTTCGTTCACCGCCGCTATTGATATTAATAATGATTGTTGTTGTTTTGTTTGTTTGTTTTTGTTTTTTAAAAGGGTGGAGCTTTTTTGAAACTGCGACAGACTTTACAAAGTCCTGCCGTTGAATGTTTTTAGCCGTGGAGAAAACAAAAAAACTATTTGATGAAATTAAATGTAATTGTTTTATATTTAAAGCGATATAAACATTTCCAGAATGAAAAATTTCATGCGTTCGTTAATAATAAGAGTTCAACGGAATTGGAATAACAGATTGGAAGACGATGCTATTTACGCATGCGCAACCGGATGTTGAAAACCGGAAAGCTGAAAGCTGATTGCAAACATACAAGACAATAGAGTTTTAGTAGTATATAGATTTATAATTTGTAGTCAGATTTTCAAGTTTTAAGCTCAATAGCTATTTATTTTTAACTCCAGAGCATCTATAAATAAACAATAGAAAATTAGATCCCAGTGACCATGTCTTTATTCATTCTTAAAGAGCTTCAATCGTTTATGGTTCGTTTCATCACCGCTCAGATAAGTGACACTCATTAAAAAACCAAGATATATAACTTTGTATTTGGTTTGTCTGAATGATGATGAAATGGACCATAAAGATTGGGTGTCTTTAAGAATTAATAAAGACAGGGTCATTGGAATCTAATTTTTATTGTTTTATATATATATATATATATATATATATATATATATATATATATATATATATATATATATATATATATATAGTAGAGAATGGTAGTTTGCTTGAAGCATTGCTGGGTATAATAGTAGTATGTTTTTAAACGCTGTTCTGCTTTGGCAGCCATTTTATTTTGTCAGATTCTCTGCATAGTCGGGGAATTCTTCTGGTATTGATTATTTTTGACAAAGAGAAGTTTCTTTTTCCGAAATATTAAATAATGATTTTTTAATCATCCGGACACCACACAAACAGCTAACAACACTTGCTGTTATGTAAGATTTTAGGAAAAATAAATAGTAAGTCATATTTCGTATTCGATTTATTGTTTTTGTTCCTTACAACTTGCATCTTACCCGGAATTTTCATTGCCCACAGCCTTTAAAAACATACTACTAATATGTATATATATGTATATATATATATATATATATATATATGTATTTATATATATATGTATTTATATATATATGTATTTATATATATATATGTATTTATATATATATGTATTTATATATATATGTATTTATATATATGTATTTATATATATATATATGTATATATATATATATGTATATATATATATATATATATATATAATAAAGTGATGAAATAGATAAAATTTGCATAGTTTACAAGTTTATTAACTCATCAAGTGTTCAAACAAGGAATACATAAACAAAATAATCTTCAAACCATGACTTTTGAAAGATAACGCTCTTATCGTTAGAAGGACTGACCAATAACAATTGAATATTAATTAATTATTAGAAGTGAATATCTTGAAAATGCAAAAGTAAAAAAATTTTTTTTTTTTAAACATTATAGGTAAAAAATGTCTCAATGTAAGTCCTGAAACAGATCAAACACGATTCGAACTATGAGTAGAATGTTTTATCAAATTTAAATGATTCAAACTGTTTAAACAGTCCAAACAAAGAAGCCGAACAATGTTCTATGTTATTTCGAAACCTTGAGTCCTTCAAGAAATAGTATTTTATGGTCACAGATAATCTCAGACATTTAGAGCAATACAATTACGTATAAATCCATTCCTCAAAAACATACTCGGCTTTCTGCATGTCATTATTCATATATTAATGCTCTATCTACTATATTGAGCGTCACCGTATCTCGATGGGATCTAATATAATTTTGATTTTATATATATATATATATATATATATATATATATATATACCACATGAAAATCAACTTCTGAACCGAGCCGAATCAAGACAGCAGACCTTGCACATACAAAGGACTCAATATCCTTTCAGATAGAGGTTGATAACAATAATGTGTAATAACACCTTACTGCAGTATACTAAATCATCAAATCATCAGGAGTTTATTCAACTATTGAACGTTTTTGTACATTTGAATACAAATTATTATTCAAATGTTTTAAAAACGTTCAGCAGTTTGTTCATGCATAATTGAATGATGATTAAATGATACATGAAATTGCAGTAAATTGTTAAGCTATGTTTATTTTATATATATATATATATATATATATATATATATATATATATATATATATACTCATCCAGAACGGGTTAAAATTAATTCCCTGAACATCTATTTGCTACATTATAAAAAAAATGTAAACAACATCCTAGAATAAGATTGTTTATTTTCTGCCGAATTTATCAACATGTGTCAGCTCACACAAACCATCAAGCCACAGTGTAAGGCTTCCATGGTTTGTGTGGGCTGCAGCGTTGTCTGATTGTGGAAATAATTATATATCATCTCACATTAAAAATCTAATATTAATTTGCTTGCTAGATTAGCTTGTTGGATGACATCGTCCTAGCGAGTGTAAAATCCTACTTTTGAGACATCAGCCTGGTTTTTTGTTGTTGGATGACTACACCTCTTGTTGAGAAGGATAGGTACATTCGACAGTCGGCGTTCGGTTTGCTTGATCGGTGTTAGTCAATAGACTTTCTTGTATGTTTCGTGGTGGTTCCGGTGGCAGAGTACTCACCTCATATGCTAGTGACTCAGGTTTAAAATCCTGAATTCGGATGTGTCCTACTGATGAGCCGAAAGTAGGGCGAAACTTAGTCTAAGGCTTCCGGTCTGTGGCTTTCATGGTTTGTGTGGGCTGCGGCGTTGTCTGATTGTGGAAATAATAATGATATTATATTCCTGAATTTTTTAGATGACGATTGATAATTTGGATTAGTTGGACTACTATTCTCATCTTGGTTGTTATTTTTCACACCGTTTCGGCACCGACCTTCTTCAGGTGGATCTTTTCAAACTTGGAAAATCAACATAAGAGTTTGAAACGATGCACCTGAAGAATGTTGGAGGTTACATCGTCCAAAACATTGTGAAAATAACAACCAAGATATGAATAGTAATCCGAATAATCCAAATGATACAAATATGTCTACAAATGATACAAATTGTGTTGACTTTATGACCATGATTATTTTAATATTAATCAACATTAAAATAGCTTTCTAAAAATATATAACTTGACCCTATTTGGAGATATGAAAATGTTAGCATTTGGTGGCAGAGCCCCAAATCTGCCATTTTTAATTTAGCCCAATTCATTAAAATGCTTATATCCCAGACACAAGTCCACAATAACATTTTGTACTTATCATGCCATATGACACACAAATTATTCATCAAATTCTAAATAAAATTAAAGATACCATTTTTGAGAAATAAAAAGTCAAAGGTTAACCGTTTTATTTTTAAACACAGAAATACGTAGATCGCAAGTACTTTAAATGAGCAAGTACGTAAATGAGCTTTGTGAGCGCAAAAACAACAAAAATATTGAAAATCGAAAATTTACGCATATATATAAACTGGCTTTACCAGCTCGTTATCGCTTCGCAAAGTTTGTTATTTGAAATACTTGAAACAAATTTATAAATAATAAACATTTCATAAGTTTCTTGCAAACATAAGACTAAAACTTTCGCATTTATTCGTATAAATAGATAAGCATTAACATCTTGGTAATTTTGATACAAATTTATTTATCTTTTAAATAAAGAGCACAATGAATCAAAGGAAAGATGAAATCAATTCGCCTGAGCGATGGTGTGTGGGGGCTCTTTTTACTTACAATTTAGGTGTTGAAAATCAAGTCAGTCTCCCTAAAGACAGATGCAAAACGGTTTGTCTATGAGATCAAAACAATTATTGAATTTAAAAATCAATAAAAAAAATATGGTGTCGTTAACAGGAGAAAAGAAGGAAAAGGAGAGAGAGAGAGAAAGCGAGCAAGATAGTCAGCTAGCCAACCACCCTCTTCCTCCGTTTTCTCTTCTCGCTTATGCCTGTCAGTAAGAATTCTAGTGAGAGATGTTAGCTTAATTTAAGAGAGATTTTAAGTAAGTTATCCATTTTTTTTATTAAATCACTTTAATTAATTACTGTTAACATCGACGAAACTATTGCATGTATATAGACAAAATAAGACAATAAAATCACAAATGAATAACACCAAACATTAATTTATTATAAACTGTTTAAAAATAGTTATGCAAATTAGGCATTCAAATGATTGTCTTTGGATCGTTCGTCGGTACTATATATAGAGTATTTCAAAATATTATGTTATATTATTGATTTGAATACAGTAACCCGTTTTGATAGTAATATAGGAGTGATAAATTAAAAAAACTTTTGCATTTATTCATTTAGATAAAATAGATAGAAGAGAAGAGAATTGAGAAAGAAGAAAGATTATGGCAGATCACTCTAAACGATTCATTGTATACGATTAAGTGAACACAAGTTGCTTCACTCTTGCTGGATATAAAACTGCAGATGCATACCTTTCTCAACAATATTAGTGCATAAATGAACACAATATATCGAATTTGGTTTTATCTCGGAATAACTGATTCGATAGGACACTATGATATCCATTAGGCCAAACATGCACCCCCTATCTGGACATGATGGAATAGTCCAATAAATTGATTACTGAATCTATTACTACTGTGACTAACAGACTTAGTCATCATCTCTTTTGGATGAAAGAGGCATTCATCTTGAAACAAAGACTACCGTTTACAGGATCGTTGGTGTCATCACTCTATTATATGGATTTTGATGTATTATCCCTTATCGATCGCACATTAACCAAATTTATGTTTTTCATGAACGTTGTCTTCATACGATCTTTGGCTACAAACTGTGAGACAGATTACTTGAACATATACGCATGCAACTTTTATTTATACAGAAATATCTGACCAATAGAAAGGACATACTTACAAATTTGTTTTTACATTTGCTGATAAAAATATTTTTTAATGGGTAATTATATGTTAAGTGACGTTGAGCCTGGTCAGTACTAGATGGGTGACTATTTGGAAATACCAGGCGCTGTATGTGGACACGTAGCTATGGGCAAATAGCGTCGCCAATCCGCAGTGCCTAGCGTTACGACTATGGCAAAACCCCCTGAATGGCAGTCACCAATAAGGTGGACGGAAACCAGGGAGGGGTTCCTCCTTCAGGAGTAATCGAAAACCCTGTTCGTGGTGAATTATCTGTTGCTGTCACTTATTAAATAATCTTTGACTAATAAAAAAAATAAAATCAGGGACATTTTCTGAATATTTACAGACAATCTTTTAATTAAAAAAGACAAAAAGAAAACATGCGTTGAATTAAAAAACATATTCTGTAGGTGACTTTACATTATTTTTATATTTTAATAATCAGTAAAAATGCGACAACAGAATTAATCTTAGGTTCCAATAATAGAACAAGATTCTTGGTCAACGCCGGTTAGGGGCGGCTAGTATATATATATATATATAATATATATATATTTAAATATATATATGAAACAATAAAGATGAAAATTTTATCATTATCTTAGATCCTATTGTGATAAGAGCATGCTCGATATAATGGATAGAGCATTAATATAAGAATAAAAAGATAGTAAAAATAAAAATTGGATAAATTACAATATTTATTAATTCATCATTTTAATTTTTCCATTGGACTACTTACTTCAATTTCTTGAAGTTTTGCTTGCCAAGGAAGCTATATAGTTGGCAATGACTTTATTTATATATTGATCTCCTACGAATTCTTTGGATATTTTTTGGTGAGCCACTCACTTTTTTATCAACTGACTTTTTTATTTTGGACTTCATTCTAATGTCTCCTCTCATACTTTGGATTTCGGACTTTGCCATCTGAACTCTATCGGATTATAACTCAATGCTCAACTTATCTCTGATGTATCCCCAAGATAATTACATGGACACATTTTATCTTCTACACAGCTTTCATTGAAGATGTCTTTTGTTTACAACTTTAATATTTTCAAATATATGCTACCAGTAATACATTATTTTACTGATTTTTTCTCCTCTGATGAAAATGGGCATATTTTTGAAAATACATGGATTAAGGGAATTTTTTTATCTTCTTTGCTTGAATTAGTAAATATTGCAATTTATCCAATTTCTATTTTCATCATCTTTTTATTCTTATATATATATATATTTTAATTTTATTTTAATTCCTGTATAATTTTATTGCTAGCTACCATATTGCAGAATGGTTCTTGGGTTTAGTGTTTAGATAGTATTATTATTATTATTATTTTTTATTATTTATTTTTTTATTTTTTTTATTGTTATAATTAATGTTATTTGATATGCAAATTACCATATCATACGGTAGTCTTAATATTATTATTATTTTATTATTATTGTTATTTATTTATGTATATATTAGTGAAATTTTAAGCTGAATTATTTCGACACTTGATTATAGGGGAAATGGTAGTATTATCAGTACCATTGGAGAGCCATGATTATCATAACTGTCCTGTTTTTAAATCTCCGAAACAGTTACATGGTAAACAGCTGATGACCCCTGTGTTAATATTAGCCGCTTAAGGTCTCCTGTTTTTGTTTCATGTTAGATACTTAACCCCCCCCCCCTTTTTAATTTTTTTATTTTTATTTTATTTACTTATATATCCATCTATGAATTTTCCTACGAATGTTAAGTCTGCAATATCTTGGATTTAGTTAGTTTCTCTTGGAATTTAAACTGCATTTTACCTTTTTTTTTTTTTTTTTTGTTAAAATGACTTAAAGCTTCTTTAGACTATATATATATATATATATATAATCCTTAAATAATGTTAGAAGCAAACTAATATAATAACTGTAAAAACTAAATTGACTTACATGAGTGATTTTCCACTGAACGACTTGGGACTTAAGGGTTTTTTTGGGTTTTTTTTTTTTTTTAGTTTTAATGGTTGAGAAACTTCCGAGACTATATATATATATATATATATATATATATATATATATATATATATATAAAAAGTTAGGTATATTTATTTATAAGGATTCACTCCTAAACTAATTAACCGATCATTATTAATTTTGGAACACAGCTGTTTGGCTTAAGGAGTTCAAATGTGGGCTATATTTAGTTTAATTTAGTTTTATGCAAAAGTGATAAAAAGAGGTGGAAGTGTTTTGTGAAAATTCAGATACCTCCGACTTTTGTAAAATTTTAACAATAGATATTAGGCATCAATTAATAAATATTTCCCAAATTTCAGTTTCTTTCGAGTATTTTAAATGTTTTTTAGGGGACATAATATGGGCATAACCTTCCATTTGGAAATTCAAATATTTCAGATTTGCGTTGAATTTGATTCATGAGACACCAATGAAGCAAAATTCCCTAAATTTCAATTTCTTCAACTTTTTCAATTCCTAAGACCCTTTATGCTTAAGCTTTAAATTTTAGACATTTTGTACAATAAAAAGTATGTAATGGATTTTTATCAAAATTAGAATAAGAATTCTAGACATAAGGGTTAGTATCATTATATCTTGATTTTAATCTTTGTAAAGGGATATAAAAGTGGTGCAAAACTGTTCTGTTCTAGGACGGGTATTCCACTAGTATATATATATATATATATATATATATATATATATATATATATATAGTCTAAACAAGCTTTGAGTCATTTTAAACAAGAGAAACAAAAAAAAAGAAAAAAAAAGAAGGAAAATGCAGTTTAAATTCCCAGAGAAACTAACTAAATCCAATATATTGCAAACTTAGGATTCGTTGGAAAATTCATAATTAAAAAAAAAAAAAAAAAAAAAAAGATTTAAGTATCTAACAGTTAAACAAAAACAGGGAACCTTAATTTAAGCGTGAAATATTAAAACGGGGATCATCAGCTGTTTACCATGTAACTGTTTCGGAGATTTAAAATGTATATATACAGGGTGTCTCAAAAAAATGTACTCACTCGTAGAATGACGAGAAAACTTTGCTTCATCGCTCCACACAATTTTGTGTGCAAACTCGACATCTTCTGCACATTTTGCCATTCTAAGAGTGAGTACATTTTTTTGAGACACCCTGTATATATATATATATATATATATATATATATATATATATATATAATTGTTAATAATAAATATTTAATTATTATCTACACATGAGGAAGCATCAGTGTAGAAATAACTGTTCAAATCGGTTGCACGATTCGAACCCCGAACAAAAGTCACCTTTAACTCAATTCCAAATGCTCTAACCAATGAAGCCAATTCCAACCGTTACACGACGAGATGAGAAATAAATCCTATTTATGTCAAGCAGGCGGACAACCATAGTCAGCCGTCATAACAGTATTCGACATTTATAGCTTATATTATTTCTCATTAAATCAGCACACCATTTTATTTTTTTTACTTGAACCCCAAAGTATTTAGATTTTACATTTGCATGTCTGTATTCTGTCAAATATTCTCTATCTTATTGTACTTCATTGTGATGTTAAGATCTTGGCCATCAGCCCCTCTTCTCTCCATACCATTCACAGTGTATGTATTCTGAACGAACCCTTTTTATTTTATCAATTACCCGAATGAGATACCCAAAGAAGAAGGAGTGACGATCAAAATAGATGTCAGGTGTAAACATTGTAAAACCAGCTGAGAATGATAGAAAAAGGTTTGTACGTAATTTAATCTGGATATCTGAAAGGGTTGGACAAAGTTATTTTGAGGAAAGAAAGGGGCACGGCTTCTTAATTCGCATTGTTATGTTATCTTACAGGTAAGATATTGTGATTCCATTTGTGTGTACAAGTTTTTTGCTTACAAAAGTGATCCCTATTACATTGCTTCCCCATGAGGGCAAAGTTAGACACATCCGCCCATCTGCCCATGCATGGAGTATTGTTGCCACATCTGGGCTGGTGCATCATCAGCTAGTCTCTCCCTCTTAGACAAGGTCCAAAAAAGAGTTGCCAACTTGATAGGTCCTTCACTATCCACCAAGCTCCAGCCCCTGTCCAAAATTCACTAGACCAACCCGACAATCTGCCAAATCCCATCCATACACTGTGGAGGTCCCCAGATGCCAAAGAGCTTTCTATTCCAAAAGCTTGTTTCCTCGTTCTGCTGGACTTTGGAACTCCCTCCCTGCTCTCTGCTTTCCTGATGTTACTGACATGCAGAAATTTAAAACTAATGTAAATAGACATCTTGCTGCGCAGCTCCTAATTTAGGTTGACCCGCCCCCTATAACCTTCACCCTTTTTTCTCAGTAGCCCCTTGCGTCTACAGTGGTGGCCTGCCCTATTTGAAGTAAACTATGAAAAAAAAAAGGTAGGTTTTTTATGTGGGGAAAATCTAGTTACACCAAAAAAGGGACACTCTGTCTGGATTGGGCAATTTCTCCTCTGACTGAACAGATACTACACTTTGAATTATTTCTTCTTCTGTGCCTATTTACCTGCCTCCCCACGAGGGCAGAGTTAGGTACAAGGTCGGTTTTTAATGTGGAGAAAATCCACTCTGAATTGAGACAAAAATAAAAAAAATTTCCTCCGTCTAGATCTCTCTTCCACTTACTGAGGAGAACAGATACCACATTTTGATCTTAGCCTGCAGATCCAGTATATACAGAGTAAAACAACAGAGTGTCCGTGTTTTAATTCCTGACTCTAACAAATATTTATCAAAATAAAAAATGCAATAGCCTAAAATAAAACGAATTTTTTAAAATATTTATTTTAATTACGAAATTAACTCCACCAGAATGCATTTCGATTTCTTCGTAAACAAGTCAGCTATTTAAAATTTTTGTTAATAATTGAAGAAAAATAATGAATTACTTCATGACCCTTTCGAAATTTGAAAGGTATTTGGAAGCATTTAAATTGTCGAATACAAAGTTATTTCTGGTTTTAAAATTCTTAGCAAATCCTTGTGTACGAAAAGATTGAAAGTTTTGGAAGCTATTTACACCTAATAATTTTATAAATAGAGATTAAAAATGCATTACTATAACAAGTTTGGCTATAGTTTTATAATAATTTTGTTCAATTAATAATTTAATGACCAAACGATACCATAATAATAATTTAATTTAATAGCTCCTTTCGGAAGTTTGATCATGTCTGGGTAACTATAAACTGTTTTCGTCTGAAAGGGACTAACTCCCCTCTTAGTTTCGCATTAAATAGAAACTTACTACTTAAGTGAAGTAATATAGGCAATTAATCTTATCTTAGTGTTAATTTAAACAGTTTATAAATAAATACTAAACATCTTCCACCAAAACACTGAAGTATAACAATCTTAGTAATGCTTGAATGGATGGCTGAATATATATAGCTAGCTCCCAACTGATGGAATTAAAAGAGATCAGCTCTGCACTTAGTTTCGTATTCAAATGACCTAAATATGCATTTACAAGCAAATTGATGTAAATTTAGGCAAGTAAAGAATTACCCTCAAGTTAATTCGAATTTTTAGAAATAAATGATAGAATTTATTAACTATTTTAAGGAATATTACTGAATTAAAATGTATAAATATCTGCACAACTTTTAGGATGTGCTAGTTCTGAACTGAAAAATTAAAAAAGTTTCACCACATGTGAGTTTGTTCTTTTCTTTTTTTCTTTTATTTGTTTTCGCCAAAATATGACCCACTGTATAGTGTAGTTTTTTTCAAGACATTTCAATCCAAGAACTTTTTATTCTTTGTGGATTTTTCTGATGATTTTGTAGTGTTGCAGAGACGATGTTGACATAAAACTGTTGTTTGGCTCACAGCAAAAGAAACGGATCGTAAAAAATACATCTCACAGAAATGTTATGTTTTTTGGAAATGTGAAAAAATAAAAATAAAAATAAAAAATAAAAAAACATGGTTATTGGAATATAAAATGAACCTGACTTCTAGTAACCACGTCTTTATTTATTTAAAAAAAGATCCATTTCTTGACAGACCGTTTCGTTAACACTTAGACAGCCAAAATACGGAGTTATATATCTTGGATTTTCCATGAAGGAAAGGCCAATAAATCGTGTCTAAAATATCAGGAAATAAAAACAAAAACAATAAAAATCACATTATTAAAGCACTTTTATATGTAGGTTCAATTAGGAATATAAGTTTCTATAGCGTTCATAAAAATACACAGAAACTTATATTCCTAATTGAACCTACATATAAAAGTGCTTTACTAATGTGATTTTTATTTTTTATTTTTTTTTATGTTTCGCTTTTTTCTAAATAGGAATTTTAAAGTTATTAACCCTTATCCTCAAGTGACTTTTAGCCTTAATAAGTTGTGACTTATCAGTAAATAATTTAAAACAATTTCAATTGAAATTTCTTATTAAATGAACAATTTTCTTATACGACTAATCCCGGAGCAAAGTGTAGTATATGTTCTGATAATATACTGTCCTCGGTCAGTAAAGTTGAAATCATTCTAGACTGAGGCAATTTTAATTTTTGTCCCAATCCAGAGTGACTCCTTTTGGTGAGCTGGATTTTCTCCATGTTAAAAACTGACCTTGTGTCGAACTCTGCCCTTGTGGGGAGGCAAGTAAATAGGGACTAATGCCCCGCTCCTGAAATGGGGGTTTATTATTTAGAGACCCCCTCCTCACACACGCACATATACTTTTAGTGTATCCACTAATGAAAGGTTACAAACTTGAAACATTTGGTTCAATTATGGTATTAATTTTATCTGTACCTTTTTATAGCTTGAAATTACCCCTAAAATAAAAATACTAACAGCTTTTTTTTAGGTCAATAAATAGTTGTTCACCCTTTAATGAGTTATTGTTTTAGGGTCATAACTTTGTTTTTAAGGTGAAAAACGAATACCTTTTTATCGGGTTACTGGGTCAGGCTGTATAACTATTTAGGATCATTTGTTTGTCCCTTTTTAGTAACATGGTTTATTTTATAGTTGTGTTTGGTATCTTAGTTGTTGTTTCTTGTTTTTTTTATCCATTTTTAAATTAAATTTTTTTTTTACTTCAATTCACCCCAATGCACACTGTGAGGTAAAGTGAATTAGGGGCCAGATTTATAGGGGCGTCCTAAGTGAAGACTTGTGCAGCGAGATGCTTGTTCATATTTTTTATAACCTCGTAATTTAGGTTATAATAAATGATAACTTGTAAATAAATGGATGAACTATCAAGGGAAACGTTTAACAGATTTATTAAAACTGAACACAGAATGAATTAATGAGTTAATTTGCCGCTGGACGCGATTGTTATATTCACCGTCTGTTGCCGTGATCTTTGTTTATGTTTCTCTCTGGGCATACGACCGTTTTCAAGGGCGATAACTCTTAACTCCCGAAATGGTTCAAGGGAGGTAATCCGTTTTCGTTAGGTGTCCTAACAACATTACATTTAAATTTCTGAATGTTTGTACAGTCGGGGGAGCAAGAAGGAAATTCCAAAAGCAAGCAGTACAAGGAAATACGCTATTTGAGTAGAAAGCCTTCTAGCGTCTGGGAACCTCTACAGTGAAGGGGTGTGATATTGCTGCTTGTCAAGTTTGTCGGTTATGCACAGAAACAACGATGACTGATATTTTAAGCAGAGCATTTAGCCGTAACTATTGCACAATAACTAAAATATAGTATAGTTTCGGCTTAAAATAGATACCAAATCTACATTAGTAATAACTAATGTAGATTTGGTATCTATTTGAAGCCGAAACTATACTATTACTTCTATCAATGTACTATTGGTATTTGTCAGTCTGAAGCCGAAACTATACTATTATTACTTCTATTAATTGTACTGTTGTACTATCTTTTAATGCTCAATTCAGTTTGCTTAACTATTTCAGACTAATGTACTATATTTCAATACTTAATTCGGGGGGGGGGGGTGGTGTAGTGTAGTATCTGTTCTGTTGTCATGATACCATCCTCCCAGGCATTACCTCCTATTATTTGGAAGAGTGGTAGTGTAGTATCTGTTCTGTTGTCATGATACCATCCTCTGAACATTAACTCCTTCTTGGGGGTAATATAATATATGTTTGCTTGTCATGATACCATATTCCAAGGCAATACCCTCTCCTTTGTGTAGTATATGTTCGTTCATCAATAACATCCTCTCAGGCATTACCTTCTCCTTGAGAAGGGGAGTGTAATGATATACGAGCAATATTTTTTCTAGCACTATTAAATGTGGAAAATAATTGTAATACCCTATGTCAGTTAGTACATATGTCACACAAGGTAGGTAACTATAGAAATATTACAAAGTTACCTTTTTTGTATTTATATTCATAAATGAACTTTCTGTTTATGCTGTTTTCAAGTTAAATGATGCATTGATCGAACTAGGTGCCGTCTTAACCCTGTATGACAGTACGATTGGGAAACGATTTTCTCTTCAGACAATCAATCAATTGCCTCAAAAGTTATAAAGAAACAGATTTTATGAATCGTTAATGAGTTCAGTGCGAAGCAACAAATTCTAGAAAAGGCTATTTAATATATTTTCACCGGAGGTAGATTCTCAGGACTTGGTGAAGTCCGACAGAGGTTGGATACGATGGAACCGACCAGTGTACTGGTTGTAACGTCCTTTGTAACCCTGTACTTTGAGAATTGGTGTAATATTGGTGTATTTAATCATTTTGTTGCTGTTTATATTTGGTTAAAGATTTTTTATTTATTTATGTGCATATGTAAGATAATGAAGAGTGGCAAAAATGAATCGTGGACAAGTCCATTGTGGGTGGGACGCCGAGAAAGAAAGAAAGCGACTTGATAACTGTTAAAAAGGAGAATGCTCCACAGTGCAAGCGAGACTTGAAAGGTGGCGGTTTCAGAAACATGAAGAGCCTGAGCGCTTGGTGATCGGAGTATCGAAGTACCAGAAGAATGGGAGTTTACCGATGTTTATGGCACCGATGAAGCTTTATTGGCTATGGTACCCAAACTCGTCTTGCTGTTAGGCTTTCTTGTCCGCTGACTAAAGATGCGACTGATAAGCAAGTTGGTACTGTGAAGGAATCCCCTGACTTGTATTTCATCAAACAGACAATCGGTAGTGCTTGTGGAACAGTTGCTTCAGTTTACACTTGGATAGACAATGCAGAGCAAATTGCTTTCCAATCGGATGTATATATGAACGAGTTTCTAGTGGAAACCAAGTCTGTGACCTCAGCAAGAAAAAGACTTTCATGAGACAAAAGTATGTCAAAAGATTTTTTTTTTATATGTGTGTGTGTAGCCGGCGTAAACCATGCGGTGATGGGAAATAAAAAAAAACAAAGTTTTTCTATATATGTTCTGTTCTTTGTCATTCTTGTTGGATCTTACCGGGTACCCCAAAAGAACGGGTAATGCAACACATATAGATTGAGCTAAGTTTACAGGTTATCATCATCATATTTGGTTTACCGTCTGTTTTACATGCTGGCATGCGTTGGACGGCTTTTTGAATAGAGTGTTATCAACAAATGAACAAATGAACAGGACAAGACAAGAAGGATGCTTGGAAATGCTATTATGAGAGATTGTTGAATGGGACCAAGAAAATCGAGAAGTTGCAGAAGCAGTATCTGATCCAGCTATAAGAATTGAGAAAGGAATGGCATAGGAAGCTATGAGCAAGATGACGAAGGGTAAAGCATAACGACCTTGAGGCGTTGTTGTAAAAATGTTGAAGGCTGCAGGTGAAACAGGCATTGAGAAGGTCTGTCAGGAAAAGTTGTCCTTACCTTCCGGTGGCTTCTGGCAGAGTGATGGTGAAACAGCTACCTTGTTTAGATTGATTATTTATCCACCTGAATTTGCATAGTGGTCACATGACACCCTTTTGGCTAAATAAAAAAGGGTGTCTGTGGCAGTTTAGTGCTAGCTCTTGAAACCGTGAGTAGGTCATAGTCTGCCTCCTGGTATTATAATTTCCGAGACCTTGACTTTCTTTACAAAACCAAGGTCGCAACCGGCAATCTGTTGCAACACCCCCTCTATCCACAATTACAGAGGCAAGGTGTTTACTTTCCATTTCCTTCTGCCAGTTGTCATTGTGGGCCATCCTTGTAGCGTCACTTTTCGCTACAGATCACAAACTTAACAAATCAGATCATGAAAGAAGAGATTAGCCTAAAAGACTGGGAACTTAGTACAATTGTAGATTGTTACAAAGGTATATAAAAATTTTAAAGAAAAATAATTATTATTCTTAACTTCTATCGGTCAGTAAATCGATGAGCAATTTAATTCACCAAAACACTCTTAATAACTATTATATGAATGTAATATTTTGTAAGAGAAAATACTAGCTGTCCCTACTCGGCGTTACCCAGTGGTGCTATTTTCTTTATTTAAAGTAAGCCATATTTTTTCTACAAAATATGATTTTGTTTTTAAATATAATTTCGAAGGTTAAATTTATTGAATACAGTATCGTTTGGTTATTAAATTATTAATTGAACCGAATTGTTACAAAACTAAGTTTTTGTTGTTATTGTCCCCCCCCCCCCCCCGGAAAGAAAAAAAGATTATTATTACTATATCCACTACTACTACTATTACTACTAAAACAACAAAGAAAACAATCTCTGTTGTTTGCAAGAAAGATAAGTCATTGGTTGAAATTTATTTTTTCAATCTTAACATAATTCAATTACCTTGAAGAAATCTTGAAATTTCTTATGGTTAATGTTAATAATTAAACATTACTTATGACTTCATGGATCTAATAACCAAAATGTTTATAACCAATTTTAGTGGAAGGGTGTTGAGTGTTGGGTAAGGGTTATATAATTATTATTATTGTGCTTACAGCTTCCTTTTCCTTTTCTTCCAGGTAGAGGGTTTGGGGGTTTGTTTGTAAGGTTTCCTATTGTTATAATAACAATAAACTTTATCCACCATTTTGAAAAGGTTGGACTTCTGTCATCGTTGCTCCCCCCCCCCCGTAAGCAAGCGTTATTTTTTTTCGCTTTTGTTCTCAATCAGCTGACGAGAAACACGTGCCCCACAGACGGCTTCTGAGCCCCCCTCCCTCCCTCCCCCCCGATCCTCATGCATTAATTGTGTTTTCTTCATTATTTGTTTTAAAAACTAAACTTCTATATTCATTTGTTTGGCCTTCAAAAATCTTCGGAATAAAACCATAGGGTTCTTTTTTTTCTTTGTTTTTTTTAGAAGAGTGGCTCTCGTCTGGGAAAATACTGTTTATCTTTGGTAGGTGCACAAATGAACCATGAAACTTGACTTTAGCTTATAAACTTTAATTCTAAATGACTTTTTACAAGCCATTTCTGACAAGAATTGAAAGACTTCCAAATTCAAAATCTCTTTCGAATTTCCCACAGCCACAAAAACAATCAGCAACATCGCCATCTTTTTTTAATTTTTAAATGTATAATAATGAAAATAAAAATGCCTGACAATGATGTTTACAGTGTCTGTGGGATAATTTGAATGCAATTTTGAAACTTTAAAATGTCAATTTGAAAGTAATTTCTGGCTAGAATTAAAGTTTATAGGGCCAAAGTCAAGTATTATGGTTCATTTGTGTTGATAAGCCAAAGATAAACAGTATTTTTCGTTAGGAAACACTGTTCTTGAAAAGAACTAATCATAGTCGATATTATCAGTTTCTTGTGTATTTTTTAATGGAATAAGAAGCTGTATTATAATGAGGTATCAAAACAGCGAATTTATGGAGACCACTAGACCAACGATTCAAACGAGCTGGAACAAAGGAAGCAAGGAGTAGATCAGACAATTCTGAAGAACACATGCCATAATAGTACTTATAGAAAAGACTGAGACTAGCAACATCACGTCTGTGAGAGAGAGGGTACAGAGAAGAAGAAAGAGTGGGGCCAATCAAATTACAGATACGTTTCTGCACGTTATCAAGAACCCTCAAATGGGACAGATTCACCAGTCCAGATATGACAACAGTACTCCATACACGGTCTGATAGATTTGTAGAGATAAAGAATAGCCTCAGGTTTGAGAAAGTGTTTGGAACAATAGAGAGAACCGACTTTAGGAGAAGCAGAAATGAATTTAAATAAATATTAAGACAATAGCCGTTCATTTTTATAGGGAGACTAACTTAGAAGTTACGGTTCTACAGTGGCATGTGAGAACAATGTTTTCATTTGGTTTAGAAGCACAAATGAATCATAATACTTTACTCTTGCCTTTAAACTTTAATTCAAGCCCAAAAATTAGTTTCTATGTAGATAGGTAGATTAATATGAAGGATTAAAATGGCTGATTGTGTATATACTATCCTTGTTTGAAGCCTTAAACTGAAGAATAGAAAATTATTTTTAGCTTGAATTAAAGCTTAAAGGCAGAGGGCAAATATTATGAAAGTATTTGTGCTCCTAAAGGGAAAAATAAATTTTCGTTTGCGATCCTGTTGTATCAAAGAACTCATTTCTGAGTCAACTCTATATCTTATTTTCTAAGTATAATTTTTTTTATACTGTTATACTTTATCAAAAACTAAAGATAGGACATCAGGCATATTCGTATGTGCCATTATTGTCACTACTTAGTCAATCAATCAGGTCGAGAATTCTTGGATTCTCCTGACTAATTCACTCCAAATCTTTCTGTCCCTATTTACTTGTCTCCCCACGAGGGCAGAGTTAGATATAAGGTCGGTTTTTAATGTGGGGAAATTCCAGCTCCTCAAAAAGGAACACTCTCTGGATTGGAACAAAACTAAAAATTGCCAGCAAGACTTTGATAGGAGCAAGGTGTCCATATGGACATTTCTTGGTTGAGTGTTTCCTCCAGCTGATGTTATTCAATGCAAGTCGTAACATCCTTATGTTTGTTGTCACTGATAGTTTAGTATTCTTAGACTGGTTTAATGTCCAGAAGAGCTGTAAAAACGTACCTAATTATAGGTTAGGATAGGGGTCTCAAACATGTGGCTCACATACCACATACTACCCACAGCCTATTTTTCTATGGTCCATGGGAAATCATTTTGTGAGCAATAATTATCTCAAATTTAATAAATTTGTTTCTTGCTCTTGTATAGGTAAAGGAGTTATCTACTCCTGCGTTGAGATAGTAAATGGGAGTTATCTGCCCATGGTACAGGAAGTACCATGAGTTAACTGCCCTTATTACTATATAAGAAACTGTGGAGGCAGCCATTTGTTTTTCAGTAGTGAACAGTGCCAGCCGTTGGAAGGGACATTTTCCATACTTTTACAGCCCTAAGTTCAAACAGGCAGTCAATCAATCTTAAGGTCAGCAGAGTCTGTTCTAGTTCCTTGCCAGGGAAGGGAAGAAAACGCTACCTTCTCACTATGAAATTCCTCTCTATCTGTGAATGTGATGAAAAGTAATTTTCATGCGAGAAAATTTGCTTCTACAAGTGCCAGCCCCTAGACCTTAACGCTCCCTCTCCCGAATTGATGCCACCCTCATTGCTGTACCTAATCACGTAATGACCCTTTTGTGATCTTGAGTTTTAGACCCCTGGGTAAGAGCACTCGACCCTTCTTCCTTAATGAAGTCTGAATGATGTTTCAGAATTTTTTAGATGAGGATTGATGATCTAAATTTTTTGGATTATTCGAGCTACTATTTTCATCTTGATTCTTATATTACAACGTTTCGGTCGATATAACTTCCGATCTTCTTCAGGTGCATGTTTTCAAATTTCAGTTCGAAATCCCGTTCAGGTTCTTGCGTGTAGAATCAAATTACTACAAAAAGTTGAGTTCCCCCAACTCTCTTTCCACAAACTGAACCAGGGGACTTTCTTCTTTCTGAGGGATTTCCAACGCTACAACCACTGATAATCGCTTTGGTCTTGGTAACATTCATTCTGAGAGTTTTACTTTTCATAGCTTTCGTCCTAGTCTCCAACTTATCAAGTAGACTTCCTATTGTTTCACGTACTTCAAGTACTAAATCATCATCATAAAGCATCTCTTTCGGACAACTCAGACAAACCTAAGCTGAGCACTGACTACTAAGTTCAATATCGACTAGAAGGTTTTCAAGTGTGAAAAGATGCACCTGAAGATGGTCAGAGGTTACATCAGCCGAAATGTTGTGAATATAAGCGCCAAGATGAGAATAGTAGTTGGAATAATAAAAATAATACACACTCTTTGGTGGTCTTCGAATATGTGATCTACCGAATTGTTTCTAATCCAATATATGATCTACCGAATTGTTTCTAATCCAATATATGATCTACCGAATGGTTTCTAATCCAATATGTGATCTACCGAATTGTTTCTAATCCAATATGTGATCTACCGAATTGTTTCTAATCCAATATTTGATCTACCGAATGGTTTCTAATCCAATATGTGATCTACCGAATTGTTTCTAATCCAATATATGATCTACCAAATTGTTTCTAATCCAATATGTGATCTATCGAATTGTTTCTAATCCAATATGTGATCTACCGAATTGTTTCTAATCCAATATGTGATCTACCGAATTGTTTCTAATCCAATATGTGATCTACCAAATTGTTTCTAATCCAATATGTGATCTACCGAATTGTTTCTAATCCAATATGTGATCTACCAAATTGTTTCTAATCCAATATGTGATCTACCGAATTGTTTCTAATCCAATATGTGATCTACCAAATTGTTTCTAATCCAATATGTGATCTACCAAATTGTTTCTAATCCAATATGTGATCTACCGAATTGTTTCTAATCCAATATGTGATCTACCAAATTGTTTCTAATCCTATATGTGATCTACCGAATTGTTTCTAATCCAATATGTGATCTACCAAATTGTTTCTAATCCAATATATGATCTACCGAATGGTTTCTAATCCAATATGTGATCTACCGAATTGTTTCTAATCCAATATGTGATCTACCGAATTGTTTCTAATCCAATATGTGATCTACCGAATGGTTTCTAATCCAATATGTGATCTACCGAATTGTTTCTAATCCTATATGTGATCTACCGAATTGTTTCTAATCCAATATGTGATCTACCAAATTGTTTCTAATCCAATATATGATCTACCGAATGGTTTCTAATCCAATATGTGATCTACCGAATTGTTTCTAATCCAATATGTGATCTACCGAATTGTTTCTAATCCAATATATGATCTACCGAATGGTTTCTAATCCAATATGTGATCTACCGAATTGTTTCTAATCCAATATGTTGTCTACCGAATTGTTTCTAATCCAATATGTGATCTACCGAATGGTTTCTAATCCAATATGTGATCTACCGAATTGTTTCTAATCCAATATATTATCTACCGAATGGTTTCTAATCCAATATGTGATCTACCGAATTGTTTCTAATCCAATATGTGATCTACCGAATTGTTTCTAATCCAATATGTGATCTACCAAATTGTTTCTAATCCAATATATGATCTACCGAATGGTTTCTAATCCAATATATGATCTACCGAATTGTTTCTAATCCAATATATGATCTACCGAATTGTTTCTAATCCAATATGTGATCTACCAAATTGTTTCTAATCCAATATGTGATCTACCGAATTGTTTCTAATCCAATATTTGATCTACCAAATTGTTTCTTATCCAATATATGATCTACCGAATTGTTTCTAATCCAATATATGATCTACCGAATGGTTTCTAATCCAATATGTGATCTACCGAATTGTTTCTAATCCAATATGTTGTCTACCGAATTGTTTCTAATCTAATATGTGATCTACCGAATGGTTTCTAATCCAATATGTGATCTACCGAATGGTTTCTGATCAAATATGTGATCTACCGAATTGTTTCTGATCCAATATGTGATCTACCGAATTGTTTCTGATCCAATATGTGATCTACCGAATGGTTTCTGATCCAATATGTGATCTACCGAATTTTTTCTGATCCAATATGTGATCTACCGAATTGTTTCTAATCCAATATGTGATCTACCGAATTGTTTACATTTCAATATGCGATTTACCCATTAACCCTTACCCTAACTCTAACAACTCGGTAAATCCCATATTGAATTGGAAACCATTCGGTAGATCACATACTGGAAGAGCACCCACTATTTTATATATGATTTAAAACCTACATCTACAATATTATTTTGATTAACCCACTATTAACCTTTGTTCGATGAATCCACTGTTTTCGTTTTTTAAAAATCTAAAACAGAAATTTATAAAATACAACAAATTATTGAGATAATTTTTTGGGTTAAAAGGGAGTATAGAGTCCTGAACATAATGCAAAAAAAAAAAAAAATTATGTATAGGCGATAAATATTGTTTCTAGTTGTTGTTTTTTTTTTAAATATTAGTAAATTTGGAGCAATTTCGAGTTAAACTCTAATTAGTTTTATGCATTAAGTGTTCTTCTTAAGCTTACATGTGTAAAACTAATTAGATTTTAACTCGAAATTGTTCCAAATTTACTAATATTTAACAAAAACAACAACAGGAAACAATATTTATCACCTATACATCATTTTTTTATCCATTATGTTCAGGACTCTATACTACATTTTAACCATTTATTGTTTCCCATTTGCGTTTTAGACTTTTCTTTAAAGCTATTAAAAAAACAAAAACTATTCATTTATTCTATTTGTTCTCTTCTTGGTCAACCGATATTGACTGTCCAAACTGACTAATTATTCACAAACAACACGCGTATTACAAACACACACTTAACGGAAATGTCTAATTAACTTAATTAGCTACGCATTCTAAATTATTTACCTATATCCAATTCTCTTCTTTCAACTCGTCATTTCATACAACGCAAAAACAATGGAATAGTATTTTTAGTGTTGCGAACATATATAATAACCAAATTCTATCTTCTATTTTAAGAACGTAAACAAAACAAGATTTAATCAAGGTCATAACACTCAATAAAGGTGCGTCCACTGAAAGTGTTGAATAAAAAATCTGATTACAAATATATATATATATATATATATATATATATATATATATATATATATATATATATATGAAAACATTAACTTTAGTCTGATACTTTATAAATTAATACTAGTAATCATGATGATGATGATTATCATATTTGGTTTAACATCCGTTTTACACGGTGGCATGTGTTGAACGGCTTTTAAAAATTGACTTCCAAATTAACCTGAACAGATTTTTAGTTATCCCTCTTTCTTTCAAATCCATCTTTATCACTTCCTCCCATGTTTTCCTTGGTCTTCCCCTGCCAACTGATCCTGCTATTTCAACTATTCTACATTTACCAACCCAAGCACTCTCATCCATTATTTCAATATGACCAAACCAATAAAGTCGAGCTTGATGCCATCCAGCGTTGTTGAATTTAAATCGTCAACAACTTCCTTGAACAATGCAAAAACGTTTTCTGCGCATTTCTCTGCTGTCTTTTTAAACATTCTCTTCTTTCTCCAGCTTTTTTGTTCATTTGCTTTTGACACCTGAGGATGATTCGAATAAGAATCGAAAACGTTCATTAAACCTGTGAAACCTATGGAACATTTATTCATTTTTTTTTAATTTTAATACAAAAAAACCATCAGAAAAATTGAAAAAAATATATATATACATCAAACATTTCAGGAGTCGAAGTCGACTGCTTGAACTATGGACTCCACATCCCTGGATCTTAAGAATACTTACTTAATCTAACTATCTTTTGATCTTCCTCAACTAATTTGTTTGAAAGAGTATCACAGAAACAATTTAATTCGTCCAAATTGCTAACTGTTGCTATAATTTACTGAGTTCAGAACAATAAAATCAATTATCTCCTTTCGTCATGATTTACACAACATCTAGAATAATACTTTCATCATGCACCAATCATTTGCCTTTTTAACTAGAGGATGCCGTCGTTTTGTCTGAAAGACCATAAAAATACTGCATTTAACACATTTGTGTTGATTTTATAGAATGTTTAAAAGATTTACGCTAGGGACGCGCAAGGAAAGTGAAAGTTATTTGTTTTCTCATCAAAACATGAATACCTTTGATTGAAAATAGAAATCCACCAAAAAATCAGTGAATTATCAGTGAATTATCCAATCTGAATAAAATTTTCAGTATTGATAAATAAATGATTGTATTATTTGTATTAATTGGACTGCTGTTTTCATCTGGGATTTTATTCTCACAACAGTTCGAGAATCTGTACAGAATTTCGAACGGAACTCTTTATAACTTAACACTTTATCCATATATGTTTGCTAAGAAATAATAAGTTCTAAGTGACAGCCTTCTGGAGGTTGAAGGTTCAATCCTTAGTGCGAGCGATATTAAGAATACAATTACTTAAGACATGACTGACTGAACAATAGAAAGCTGCCCCCCCCCCCCGTGGATTAAATAAAGGGTTTCGTTCGAAATTCTGTACAGATTCACAAGTTCGACAAGATACACTTGAAGAAAGTCAGAGGTTACATCCGCCAAAACGTTGTGAGAATAACATCCAAGATGAGAACAGTAGTCCGAAGAATCCAAATAATAGAAATTATCAATCTTCATCTAAAAAATTCTGAAACATAAATAAATGTTGATATGAAGTAATTTTTTTATTTACCCCCCCCCCCCAAAAAAAATTATAGATTTTTTAGTTCACTTAAATTACTTTACCCTGCCTTTAATTCAAGAGCAAAATACGTCTTATTATACCCATAGTCGAAACTCAGTGACCAACTTTACGAAGAGATAACATCCTGAAGGCATAATGAGGTATAATAAGACATATTTCATTCTTAAAATGAGTGAGTAAAAGTAATTTAAGTGACCTAAGAAAATCTATAAGTTGTTTTTTTTTTTTTAAATAAAATAAGTACTTTATACTAACATTCATTTATTAATTAATAAATACTTAAAATTTCATTAATATCAGATAATTTTTTCGATTTTTGGTTGATTTTCTTCAATTGGTGTTATCCATACGGATCACTTTGACTTTTATTGTCTGTTCAAAAATTTACATATTTACATGCAATGGTACAAATTGAGCGCACACATATCTAAGGCAATGGCTCAATCCTTAGAAAATGACCCCCAGTCTGTAGTAAAATGGAGCCGAAAATGCACTGCTTCTAAGACAAAGCTCCTTTCCTTTAATAATTAAAAGAAACCTTTCCAACCACCGATTGCCATGACCGCTAGCCCCCTTTCTGAGAGTTCCAGGTTCAAATTCGTCGACCTAACATTCATAGGCAACATGAATTGGAATAAATACATAGAATACACTGCCAAATCTGCTGCAAAGAAGGTGGGCTCCCTCTAGCTGGCTAGAAAACTTCTCACACCTGCCAGTATTTTATATCTCTATAAAACCACCGTTCGCCTATGCATGGAGTATTGTTGCCACATCTGGGTTGGCATACCAATTACTAGTCTCTCCCTCTTGAACAGGATGCAAAAAAGAGTCTCTAATCTAATAGTTCTGCACTGTCTCCCAAACTTCAGCCCATGTTCCATCGTCGCAATGTTTCATCGTCGCAATGTTTCATCGTCGCAATGCTGCATCCCTGTGCTTGTTTTGCAAGCACTTCCACGGAATGTGCTCTGACGAACTTACTAAATACCCCTGTTAAATTCGACTAGCAACAAAATCCCATCCGTTCACTATAAACGTCCACAGAGGCTGGAAAGCTTTCTACCTCAGACCGCTTGCCTTTGGAATTCTCTCCCTGTTTCTCCGACTGTACCAACATACAGAAATTTAAATGTAATGTGAACAAACATCTTGCTACACAACTCCCCACTTAGAATGCTCCCTATAAATCTAGCTCATAATCACAGTAGCCCCTTATGTCTCAGTGGCAATGTGACCCCTTGTTTAGGGTAAATAAAAGTATTTTAAAAAATCAAATCAAACATTGCTTGACTAATGTTTTTTTTTCTCAAATTTATTCAAATACAAAAGGTATCATTACTGTAAGTGAAATTGTTTGAAAGTACTTCAGATAAAAAGTAATGTTTATAGTTTTTCCGGAAGTGTTCAATTTGTTGACAGCTTCGTTTCATGCTCCATCAATAGTTAACTATTATATTTCTGTATTCAAAAGCTATCAGATAAGATCTTGTCTGTCTGTGTGTTTCTCGTTTATATGTAACTTTGATAAATAAATACTGAATTATTTAAAAAAGAAAACTATAACTATAAGATAAGATCTGTGTGTTTTCGCCTACATTTGACTTTGGTAAATACACATTAAATCATTTTTTCTCTAAGCCGTGCATCCAGCAATATGTCTCCACCAGGGAAATACCGGATAAATAAAGCTAGTTTATTAACTGTTCTTCCTCTCCAATATTTATATAAAATAGATAGTAAATAATAAAAACAATCAGTTGATCAGCTTTATTACTTACAATAAAACAATAGACGTGTGTTTATTCAAACAAAAAAAGCTTGACCTGATAGAAAAAAACTGGGTGCATTTTGGCCAATTTTAGTCCAAATTAAGAAGACCTAAGAAACTCCCGCTCCCAGCCTTGAAGGCCATATTACTATTTTTAAAATCACATCAATCGTTATTTCAGAATTTTTGAGAAGAGGATTTGTATTATTTGGATCTCATCTTGACATTTCGACCGAGGTCGGCAAGGACTCGTAGCACAACGGAAAAAGGTGCTAAGTAATAATTAGTTCTAAGTGACAGTTTTCTGGAGGTTGAAGGTTCAATCCTCAGTACAGGCGATACTAAGAATACAATTACGAATTACTTAAAATTTCTACCTGGTCATGGCTGACGGAACTAGAGCAAGCTACCTCCTTAGATAAAATAAAGGGTTCCGTTCGAAATTCTGTACATATTCCCGAGTTCGAGCAGATGCACCTGAAGTAAGTCGACGAAAACGTTGTGAGAAGAACCTCCAAGATGAAAGCAGTAGGCCGAATAATCCAAATAAGATTTAAAACTTTATATATTTATTAGATCAAATAACTTTTGATTGTAAATAAGAGTAGATGGGGATTATGTTAGTGGTGAAAGACGAAAAAATTACTCTAAATAGATTGCTTTCTTTAATGTACGTGTCGAATGTTTAGAAGATAAAAAAAGATAAAAGATTGAAATGGCAGACGGGCCTTTTAAACCGAAATTTAAAAATCAAGGCAGAAATTGCTATAGAGTCTAAAGCTGTCAAAATCACCTTAGAATTTCTATCGGTCACAACTATAGTAACGTATAGTAAATTGTTTTACAATCGACAATTTGAAGGCTTGAAAGTCACCTTCGATTTTCAAGAGTTAACAAAGTAAAAGAAAAGTCGACTTTTTATAACTATGAGTCTTCAAAATCCTAGTGTTTATATGTGAATGATTTAACGTTTTCTTTTGCCAGATAATAGTCATGAATGTATTTTTTTTTTCTTTTACTAAATATTAAACTATTTGTTTATAAAGTTTGTGAAAGTAAAATAGTTGAGATATGGAATGGAGAGCGAATGTTTTTTTTTTGTTTTCGAAATTTCTCGAAAGTGCAACAAGCCATGTAAAGACAGGTAGAACCTATTTACACCCACATACAGTCTGAATGTTTGTCAAAAGCCACTTTAAACCTGGATATGGTAGGCATAATCACAACCTCCTCTGGCAGGCTGTTCCACGGAGCAAAAACACGGACAGAGAATGCTGCCTTTCTTCTATTGAAACAAAAGCAATGGTTGTACATCTTTAGCGAGTCCCTGCGGAGACTGCGGCTTGGCGCTGGAGTGAAACACTCTCTGAAAATAAGATTTAAATTCTCGTTGTACACCAGAATCAAATCTGCTCACATCTTCCATTGCTCAAATAAGAACAGATTTAGTCTTCAGAGCCACTCTTTGTAGGTAAGCGTGAAGAGTCTTGTCACCATCCTGGTTGCCTCCAGGTGTACAATATCTTTTTAAAGATAAGGATTTGTTGCTTGGATGGCATACTAAAGAATGGACGGTACCAGAATTATATATAGAGGATGGAAAGTGTTTGCCGTTAGGTTGAGAAAGGATCTCCAGGTCAGGTAGAGAACTCGCCTGACTTTGTTCTCATCTCAAGTGAAGTAGTAATGTAAATTAAATAAAATGTGTGAATAAATATCTACAATGTGTTTTTTGGCGTAATTTGTCATTTTCAGCTATTTCATTGGCCAATCAATATAGCTGATAGCCATTGAAAATTATGGTGCATATTAAGAACTAGTTCTTACGAAAGGAAATATCCGGTCGGATATAATATGTAATTAATGAAATCGATTGGAATTTAAAGTGTCAATACTAAAGAACAAAGACGGATAATTTCCGTAATTGATTGGCGATTCAGAGTAACATATTGATTTTGTAGAAGAGAACATATCGATGTCAAACTACAAGAATCCGACTGACTTCACTTTATTATATTAAGAATTAACTCAATAGAAATGATATTAAAAATTGATCTTCAGTATAATTTTCTAAAGATAAAGGTGGTGTGTGTGTTTGTGTGGGGGTTTCTATATTAATAAAATTATGTGACCACTTATCGTATGTCTTTGTATTGTATATGTGTGTGTTTCTCGTCTTTATGTGACTTACACATTATTTTTGATTTACTATTAATCGATTGTTAATTTAAATAAAAAATACAATAGCGTAAAAAGTCCTATTAAAATGATTTAATTACGAAATTAAATCCACCAGAATGCATTTCTTTTCTTCCTAAATAGGCTAGCCATTTTAATCTTTTGTTAATGGTTGAAAAAATAATGAATTACTTCATGACCCTTCAAAATTTGAAAGGATTTTGGAAGCACTGAAACTGTCGAATAGAAAGTCATTGCTGCTTTAAAATTCTTCACGAATCCTCATGCATTAAAAGATTGAATGAAGATCTAAACGTTATCTAAACAAAATTAATCGTAGTTTTGTTATAGAATTATGATTAGTTGTGTTATAATTTGGTGTAATTAATAATTTTATAAACAACCGATATCGTAATAATTAAATTTAACTTTTAAAATCCTATAAAAAAAATGTTAAAGAACAACAACAACAAAAAAGATGATATAGTTTTAAAGAGAAAGTTGAAACAAAAATAAAAGTAAAAATAGTCCCGAGCAATGCCGGGTTAGTACAGCTTGTGTGCGTGCGCACGTGTGTGTATTTTGATCCTCAGATTATAATCCTAGATATATTGGATGTTGTAAATTAAGAGAAGGAGGGGGTTATTAAGTTTGAACTTAATACTAAACAAATACTACACATAGAAATGACACAGTTTCGAGCTAGTCGGATTTGAAAATACATCTGCTAAGATACATCTGCTGAAGTGCATCTGGAGCTTGTCTTATATCTTTTTCGGTTTTTACTTTCTATTTTTATTTATTTATTTGTTTTTAACCCTTTCACTGCGTAATTCTTCTAATAATGTCAATTATCCTCCGATTCTGGATATGACTTAAAAGTACATCTGGTGGTGAGACCCTAAGTGGGGAGCTTCGGGAGAGCATCGAGTCACTCCTTAGTTACCATTATTCTCAGGTTCATTTTGCTCTGGAGTGGTAGTACCGGTTATGGTTACATCTTTGGGTTAAACAGAATTTGTCCGGGCATGACTCTAAACTCCCTCGGACACCCTCAGGCAAGGTGTTCGCCTCTACCCCACCACAAAATCAATATTTCTCAGTCCTTTCTAATTTTTCTTCTACCTACCCTATTTCCCAACCCCATCAACTACTCAAGCTCTCCTGCCCCCAACCGTCCATGGTATGACACAAAACTGCATTCAGTGTTGAGGCCCCAATTTAGGAGCTTTTGGGAGTGTGGAGTTACCCCTTAGCTACCACTACTCCCAGGTCCACTCTGACCGGGAGGAGTAGTACCTACCTGTACCTGGTACAGCATTCACCCTGGGCGGGTTGAACCGGCTTCCTCTAAAGAAGGAAGTTTCTAGGGAGTATCAAATTCACAAACGGTCCCCAGTCGTATGTATAAACCGGTAGGGGAGATGACGATGGTTTTTTGCTGTTCTTGCAAGGAGGTGTCGACGTCCTCCTACATACAGCACCTGGTATTAAAAAATGGTCACCTATCTGGTACTGACCAGGCTCAACGTTGCTTAACTTCGGTGATCTAACGAGAACCGGTGTGTCAACGTGATTATGCCATTTTGGGAGGAGTGGTAGTACCTGTCAGACCCTATTTATGGGTTAAGTAGAATCTATCGTTTACATGCTATTCGTTAAAAAAATATATCCCTACAAAACAAATCATATACAAACCATACATGTATGGTTTCGGTATAAAATGACCCAATGACGGTTGATATGCCGTAAAATTCAACAACAGACCAATCATCCACCAAGGTGATCATCGTGAAATCCTCGAATCAAATGTCAACAAATACTTATCATCATAAACTGTCTCAATAAATAATCAAATTTTGTTCATTGCGTCAATCATTTTTAGTTCTCTCATATTATTCTTCATCATTCAACTGACGATCTATTCTTTAACCCTTACCTCGAGTGGTTTTTAGTCTTGATAAGTGGTGTTGCAGGGTCCGATGCTGGTTGATCGGTCTTACAACTAAGAAAGAGACACAGACAAAAATACTGCAATGGCAAAGAAGGAAAAACAAATTCGTGTTTGCAGTAAAATATAAAGGTGGCATTTATTTAAACAAAATAAATATGTGGCCATTAGGAAAAGAGTTAATGATTCAGTGAGTCGACAGGAAAGGATGGCTCGTTATAGTAGGAGGAGGAGGAGGAGGATGATGATGATGATGATTGTTATCCTGGCCGGAGTATCCTTTGGGTGATGATGCTGGTGCATGGATCAGTTGATGCCTGCTGTTTTGCCAGTTGCTCATGATACGATGCTTTGATGAGATCTGATTAGTCAGCTCGAGTGACGATATGTGTAGAAAGAAAGAAACTGTGTTGGTTTCTGTCAGGTGTTACAGGATTAAACATCCGGTTCTGTTAGGAGTGTTGATTCATAAACAGGGTCGGCATGCCAAGGACTTGCGTGTTCAAGGATCAAACATCCGGTTTTGTTAGGAGTGCCAAGTCATAAACAGGGTCTGCACGACAATGGTGACTCATTATTAAAAAAAAAAAAATACTTTCAATACTTTTTTACCTGTAGGTAAGCTTTTCATATCTACCACTACAATTGTTCGATTCTTACTCTGTACATAGATATTTGATGAAATACATGAAAAAAAAATTGTGAAAAATGATGTTTTTGATAAAGTTAAAATACTGGGTCGGCGTGATGTACGAAAGTCTCAAACGAAAAAGACTTCAAATCCGTAAACCGATTTCGACTAACCTATTACTGCTCAACAGAGAAGGTACGGTCGTTTCCGGTATCATTGTTAAGAGAATGATACAATTTATATTGAACAATAATAAGTCTGTTGCTACGTCAATACAGAAAGCTGGAATTCCAAGTTATAT
Organism: Sepiola atlantica; assembly: GCA_963556195.1. NCBI lineage: Eukaryota > Metazoa > Mollusca > Cephalopoda > Sepiida > Sepiolidae > Sepiola > Sepiola atlantica. Next base: position 73,681,310 of record OY744530.1, read on the forward strand.
TGAACATTCAATTTTGCTAAGCGATCAAATGAAAACAGCCATCAATAATAAATCCGCTGACGGTGTATCTGCTTTTCACAGCATGAGGATATCTTTTTTTCAAAACTGAAGTGTAAATTCACTTTCTGCTGTTCACAGTAATACAATTTTGAGCGGATATACTGCAGCGAAAGTATTAAATTCCAGACTAGTGTTCACATGATGTCATTAATTATGGCAATTGTGATAAGCATATTGCATTTTGAATACGTGTTTCATCGTCTATATAATAAATATGTGTTCAGCTCGCTTCAATAATCACGTATACAAATTTAATTTTTATGAGCAAAAACATAATTTTTCACAATTTTCATGTATTTCATCAAATATTTATGTACAGAGTAAGAATCGAACAATTGTAGTGGTAGATATGAAAAGCTTACCTACAGGTAAAAAAGTATTGAAAGTATTTTTTTTTTTTAATAATGAGTCACCATTGTCGTGCAGACCCTGTTTATGACTTGGCACTCCTAACAAAACCGGATGTTTGATCCTTGAACATGCAAGTCCTTGGCATGCCGACCCTGTTTATGAATCAACACTCCTAACAGAACCGGATGTTTAATCCTGTAACACCTGACAGCAACCAACACAGTTTCTTTCTTTCTACACACATCGTCACTTGAGCTGACTAACCAGATCTCATCAAAGCATCGTATCATGAGCAACTGGCAAAACAGCAGGCATCAACTGATCCATGCACCAGCATCATCACCCAAAGGACACTCCGGCCAGGATAACAATCATCATCATCATCCTCCTCCTCCTTCTACTATAACGATCCATCCTTTCCTGTCGACTCACTGAATCATTAACTCTTTTCCTAATGGCCACATATTTATTTTGTTTAAATAAATGCCACCTTTATATTTTACTGCAAACACGAATTTGCTTTTCCTTCTTTGCCATTGCAGTATTTTTGTCTGTGTCTCTTTCTTAGTTGTAAGACCATCTTAATAATATCCGATAATAACAAAAAGGAAAGGAAAGAATAATCAGGTATGCAAATTTCATTTTATGAGAAAAGAGGGGCGACTTAAACTTAATAATAACAACTGATAATAATAACAAAGAAATGAAAGAATTTCTTTCACTTTCAATATAGACACAAAAATATTCCTTTATTATTATTAGTCGTGGTAGTAATAGTGTTATTATTATTACTAGTATTAGTAATTTAATTTTGTCTTCTTTTTCTGATCGATTAGTTTTATCTTATCAATTAGTTTTGTCTTCTTTTTCTGATCGATTAGTTTCGTTTCAGTGATTTCAAGTAGTGAATAGGAATTAAATTTCAAATCAATATCGAATGGGTGAAACCAGTTAGTAGTAAATATAAATAAAATAAATGACATCAAACAACTGCAACATTTATTTTAACATCACAATTTATTCCACTTTAATTTCATTTGAGTATTCATAGGATGTGACATATTGATTGAGACATTCTTCTTGCATAACTAAAAATAGTAAGTCTTTTTACTTTGTTATTCGTTATTATCCTTATGGATACAAGTATTTTGCTATTTAATTTACATTCGTGTTTACGGTGTGTACGAACACAATATGTAAATTAGATAGCAAAAGAAAGCAATTCAGAGACAACGCTGAAAAAAGAGAGTCACCCTTTCTCTAAATGCTCACAGAGATATTAAAAATATTAGAGAATGGTTGAATCAATGTGCAGTGAAAGATACAAAGAGAGCTAATTGAGGTATAGTTGACTTGTTCAGTTAATTACAAATTACGGTTGATTAGAAGAATTAAAATGGAGTTTTTTTCAAACATAACTCAATCCCAGAACTAAAGAATACTTTAACATGTCTTTTGTGTCAGTGTATAGAAAAAAAAGCCTTTAGGAAACAAACGTTGATTCATTCAACTTTTGAATCATAATAGATTAATTAAATCCTGAGAAATTTCTTTTATGGATCTTCATCAAAGAAGAATATGTGAAATAATCCGATAAATCCGAACAAAATCGAGAGGCAAAATACTGGTAATAAGCATAGAGAAGAAAGAAGACAAAAAAACAAACAACACAAAGCTTGTTGGGCATTAACGTGTGTGCGTGATGCTGCTGATAAACACCCTCACAAAACTATAACTTTTTTATATCATTGTTTGTACTGCAAATTGCAGATGATACAGGCGCACTGGGAACCGCTTGTGAATTTAATATTCCCTATAAACTTCCCTGGTGATACCAGATCAGGCTGCCCTGTGGCTCCCTGAGACGAAATTCACCTACATTGACGTTTTTTTTTTTTTTTTTTTTTTGTTTGTAAAACTTAATTATGTTCTACAAAACCAAAAACAAAAACAACAGCCCCTCTCCCTTTCTCCCTCCCCTTTTTTATTTTTATTTTTCCTACCCTACTCCCGGTCCTGGATATGACCTTAAACTACATCCGATGGTGAGATCCGGCTTACGGACTTTGGGGAATGTGGAGCCTCCTCTTAATTACCATTGCTCCCAGGTCCACCCTGACCCGGAGTGGTAGTACCTGTTAGGGTCCCAACTATGGGTTAAATAGAAACAGATATTAAAAGGGGAAAGAAACAAAAAAGAGAAGAAAACAAGACCAGATTCGGCATTAAACAACCCAAAAAGGGTTGATATGCCGTAAAACAAAACTACCAAACCAAAAACCCTGATTAAACATTTGAAGATATAAAGAACTTGAAGCATAAAAACTTTCACTATAATGACCAGATTCGGCATTAAATAACCCAAAAAGGGTTGATATGCCGTAAAACAAAACTACCAAACCTATAAACTTCCTTCTTTTGGAGAAAGCTGGATTAACCCATTCAGGGTGAATGCCGCTTAGTTTTGTTTTTCATTTTATACAATGTTTCCAGTTTATACATGTCTAACTATATCTACTTGGTGTTGCCCGGGAGTTTTTTACTTTTATTTTTATTTTGCTAATTGACCCCCCCCCCCCCCTTTATTTTGCCCTTTCTCTTAATTAATTTCTTGTCAGAAAATACTTAATTTCTTGGGAAGATAATTCAATGAAAGAATATATATCATTAAAAAGATCGGTTTTGCAATAAAATCGATATGTTGTATTTTAAATCCCATAAATATTTCCGAGTTTTTTTTAGCAATGAAATAGACACGATAAGAAATAATATATACATTTTATAGAACAGCTGTTTTATGCCCCCTCCCCCCCCTTTTTAAATCAGATTTTTGTGAAGTTTACTTGCATTACCTACGGTATCGTTTGGTCATTACAGTAATTGAATGAATGTTTTTTTAAAAAATTATAACATAGTTAATTCAAAAAGTTACATTTGAACATAAATTGTCACAGACAGACGGTGTATAGACAACAGTAACATAAAAATTAGTTTCTCAAAAATGGTCGTTCCTACATCAAAGAGACCTTTGTATATATAAAGGGCTCAATATCTTTTCACATAGAGCTTTATAATAATAATAATAATAATAATTAATAATAAAAACAAGAACAAGAACATAGAAAGACACCACCACATGAACCCAAGCGAACTGAAACTGCAAGAAATTTAATAAACTGCCCCCCTCCAAAAAACAAACAAACCAAAGCAACAGTAACAATGTGATGATACCAGCCTCGGCTGATACCACACAAAATAGTCGTGAAGGATCAAGGAGGATGGGAAGACCGAGGAGAGAGAGCAATAACCATACCTCCACTGGAAAAGTGCAGAAAGTACTGGGACCTTGGAGAGGCTTATTGCCACCCAAATCCTAGAGAAGATTAATAGTCATTAGCAGCAAGAAATTAATGGTAAGTGGCTGTTGCAATACTGCAAAATAATTGCAAAGGTTATCAAAAGAGATGGAGAGTACTCGAAATCTGTTGAGACTTGTTATCAATGAGCTATCACTGATGATGACTTGTGTGAGAACTCCTAGTGTTATATTATGACGGGCCCTGTATTTCAAACGGGTAGATTAACTAGTATCAAATAGCTAGTTTTGTTATTCGAAAAATAGGTTTTGTTTCTGGACTCAGAAATGAGTCAGAGAAGTGTTTGATTCAGGAATAGTCAAAACAAATCTAGAAACCTGACGTGACCTTTGAGTCAGAGATCAGAGTGAGACGGTTTTGTCCCCTTAGTCTGCGTGGGAACGAGAATCACGTGACCACAGAGAACAACAACTTAGTTTTTAGAATCAGTCTGTACCGAGAAGCGAGACCGTGCAGATCGTCTGTGAAAATGTAGCCGGAAAACGGGCAGGGCCCCGCTGTGGGAGGGCCAAAAGATATCCCCAGAAGAAAAGAAAATAGCCCGAGTGTGAGAGAATCGAAGCCGGAATCCCCCTGACGACAACCGAACCGAAAAGTAAGAAAATGGTGTGTTGAGAATAAATAAAACTGTGTGAAATATTCCCTCAAGAAAACCCGGGTCTCGTTTGTTCCTTTTGTCTGAGACATACTTCTTCCTTTGATCGAGACGACACAGCGGCGAAGACTAGACGAATCACGGGCCAAAGAAGAGAACAGAAATCAAGGTAACCTTTGAGATCTATTTGAGATTTGTTTGAGAACTGTTTTAAAGACGTTAAGATACGTATAAATGAAAGAGGCTATAAATGAAAGGAGGCCGTAATTGAAAAAGGCCTGAGATGCCGTAAACGGTAGTGGTTTGAACAGAGGACGTTTATTAAAAAAAGGTTGAGATGACATGAAAAGATTCGTAATGAAAAAGGCCTGAGATGCCGTTAAAAGATTTGTAATTGAAAAAAGGCTGAGATGCCGTAAGTTGATGAGTGAAGATTTAGGACTGTGTTTACGAAATTTATAGAGAAAAAGTGATATACTGTTCGAATTTTATAGAGTAAAACGACTATGAGAATGTCTATGTAAATTGTATCATCGGAGGTGCTGGGGGGAGAGATTGAAATCACCATTAATCCTCTCGTGAACGTTACGCGTTATTTTCGGCCGGTGAGGTGATTTTGGAGAAATGCCTCAGTCCGGAAAGATTTCTGCCTGAAGTAATAAAGAAGTTCTCTCTCTCCCCCCTTTGCTCTCGTGACGTTTAATGTGAGCGTGTATGCAACACTAGTAAGTACATAATAATAATAATAATAATAATAATAATAATAATAATAATAATAATAATAATCCACTGGAACCTATGCACACGCCTGCATTTTGAACATGCAGACAAATGGTGCAAGCACAAACCAGAGACTGTATTGAAAAACGAAAATCACAAAATCCTCTGGGCATGCAGGTACAAACAGAGAAATACACCCAAGCAAGAAAACCCGACGTGATAATAGTCAATAAGAACAAAAACCTCAGCCCAATCGTAGATTCCGCTGTCCCAGCAGTTCACAGAGTGAAGACCAAAGAGGCAGAAAAATGAAACAAATACATGGAACATGTTTGTAATGAAGGTCACTTACAGTGTAAGAAGAGAAATGTATCTCCTGTTGTGATATCAAAGTAATTCTAAGAAATAAAATCGCTAATAGATTTTGTAAGAAAATTTAATTGTTTTTGTAGACGGACACAGATAAATGTTCAAAAATAAATTTGTCAATATTGTAAAGGGCTGGTACTGTTTAGGACATAAACCAAAAATGGTCTCAGTCTGACAAAGTTCCTTGAAAGCCTAATCATTATCAGAAAGAAACTGCTGTGAATCAAATTATATTCGTGATAGAAACATAGTGGAAGAAAATAAACTGCAAGTATCGATATGTCACACAAATTGCTATTTGAGTCTGACTTCGAAAATCAGACAAAATAAATGTATATGTTAGATATAAAGAATAAGATAACGTATATAAGCTATATACTAAAAAAAGTATGTGATGCATTTGGTCACCCATTGAACTCGGGTTAGATTGTTTGAATCAGAAAAAAGTGAGTTTGCAAAGCCAGTTAAATATAAAAAATAAAGACAAAATCCCAAATTAGTTTCTTTCTGCTCACTGTACTTCCCTCCTCTCTCTCTCTCTCTCTTTACCCCTCTTGACTCTTTAATTTCTTCTCTTTCCACTCTCTTTCCTTCTTTCTCTCCTCTTTCTTTTTCTCTTCTCTCTTTCTCCTCGTTCCCTCTCTCCTTTCACTATTTAAACCATTCCATTCCATTCCTCTCACTGCTTCTCTCATCATTCGTCCATTATTTACATAATTCACCCTTCCTCCCACCACCTAAAACATTCATCTACAAGCAAACATTCTTGTCCTCAGAGTTTTAGTATTATTGATACAATAATACTTGTATTGTATTGTAGTTAAACTTCTGACAATCTTAGTTTGTGCATATTTTTCATTTTGACTGCAAGTGATTAACTGTTCTTTATATTTGCTAAAACATCATTTGTCATTTTTATTTTTAACTTGAATGGTGTGAACACATGAAAAACTAAACTCTCACAACCATCGAACCAGAAAATTATTTTATAATAAACTGATGCTGGGGTGAGTTGGAGTAAAAGGAATACTATCAGCAATTCTTGATCACTTGATCAAAGGGAGAAAACGAGGTGGGAAGGGCAACTTTTTAATTGTTGATGCAAGCAATTCTCCGGGTACGATGATTTATAATTGGCATTAGCTTATGTTTTGCATTGAATGGGTAAAGGGTGAAAAGCGGATAGACTGACAATTTTTTTGTCTATATAACACATCATTCAATAAGTCCCGGTCCTAACTAATAAAACAACAATTTTTACGCAAAATTAGACTTTATTCATCAACATAGTCTCCTTCTAGGGTGATACACTGATTCCAATGCTTCTTTAACAATTCGATGCCTTTTTGGTAGAACGATTTGTCTTTGGTCTCAAAATACGCCTCAGTTTCCGATGTCACTTCCTTCGTTATAGCCAAATTTCTTTCCTTGAAGCATTCTTTTGAGATCTGAAAACAGCCAGTAGTCGCTGGGGGTCACATGTGGAGAATAGGGTGGGTGAAGATGCAATTTGAAGTGTAATTAATGTAGTTTTGCCATCGTTGCAATCAACTTATGACACGGTGCATTGTCTTGGTGAAAGAGCACTTCTCTTCTTTTATTTATGGTAATTTTTTGTCGATTTCTTCCTTCAAATGCACCAATAATGTTATATAATATTTGTCATTGATGGTTCTTCCTTTCTCAAGGTAATCGATGAACAAAATATCTTGTGCATCCTAAAATACAGAGGCCAAAACCTTGCCTGCTGATATTTGTATCTTTGGTTGCTTTGGACAGCTTTCACCTACTGCTGTTCTCTCAACTGAATGTTTTATTCATTGTCACATATTGACACAAAAACTCTTTTGTTGCATTGAAACAGTTGCAAGCAAATCCTTAATCGTCAATGCATTGTTGTTTTTGATTGACTGTTAGCAAACGCGGCACTCACTTTGAACACAATGTTCATACAAAATTGTGAATACACTGCCTTCTGATATATTTAACTTCTCTGTTTTCTCACACAACTTCAATTTATGATTTGCCGAAACGAGTTTGTGGATTTTTTTTTTTCTGCCGATTTTGGGCGACCTGAGCGTTCAGCATGATTTGTATCTGTGCGGCGTTGTTTAAAGTCAGCATACCACCTCTTAACCATTGTTTCCGACAGAACAGAGCCCGAACAACACTTATCAAACCATTTTTTACTTGAACAGTATTTTTTCGCATCAGAAAGCAATACTTTATCAACAAGCGAAATTCAGATTTTTCCATTGTTTGAAAATTTGCAGCAGTAGGTTCATTTAAATAACTGTAATTTGTAAACTAATAATCCGATTGGGCTCAACTTTTGACACGTGCCATTTGAAGGTTAGTACTTTATAAAAAACATACAGAATTTTTATTAGTGGCGCCATCTATATGTCAGGTCCTGTACTTATTGAGTGATGTGTTATATAACACTGGCGGTATTAAACCGGCGTTGCTTGTGTGGAAATATATTGCTGGTCAGAAATAATTTCAAATGTAGTCATGTTTCCAATTTTTGCCTTGAAAGAAAAATTAAAAATAACATTTGCAGTATGAAGTAATTAAAAAACTGTTAGAACGTTGGTGTTTAAAAAAAACTACTTGGTTTTATAGACAGCTGTAAAACGGCAAATAGCTTTAACGAATGGAAACGAATTCGTTTATTTTAAATCTGAAAATACCAATAAAATTAATTATTTAAATGTTTAAACCTGTTTTTAAATACATTTTTTACTGAAATATTCTTTGTTTAATTTTATTTTTGTTTCATGAAACGAAAAAAATCTATTTAAAAAGAATGAATGTCGTTTCTTTACGCTCTAATATATTTCAGTTATTTTATTGACTTAACCGATAATTGACACTTGTGACCCTAGATGGAATTGAATGGAAATTTTAATTGTGTTTTTAGATTCTGTGAAAAATGTAATCCTTATCGAACTCATTTGAATGTTCTAACTGTTAACATATCCATTTTTATAGCAATAAAACAAGCATTGACTTTTATATATATAAAAGATTTAAAATTATCTTGTGAGATTTTAAAAGTTGGACCTGAATAGTATTTAAGCTAACATATCAAACTTTGATTCTAATTAACCAATTTTCATTTGTTATTGTTGCACCATGTTATGTTATACTATAATAATATACTTCGCTATAGTTTATTTAAAAAAAAAAATGTAGTCCTGCTCGGACAATTGGTAATATGGAATAATTTTTCAATTATGACCGAAAAATCAAAATCAGCTAGGGGGATAACTCATATTTAATTAAAGAATATATAAAGAGAGCTGTCTCCCTTAGAACTAATTTTTTTGTTTGTATAAGTTTAGAAAATGTGAAAACAAATAAAAACTAAAAACTAAAATGACTCAGGATGCAGTGAAATCATTTTAGTTTTTAATTTTTATTTGTTTTCACATTTTCTAAACTTATACAAAAAAAAATTTAGTTGTAAGGGACTTTTTTTGGCACCCTGTCCATTAGGAAAAGACTAGTGGTTGGTGTACCAGCCCAGATGTGTACAACAATACTCCATGCATGGGCGAATGGTGGCTTTGTGGCGATATAGGATACTGGCAGGTGGAAAGGCTTCATGGCTACATGATGGGTCATTTCAGGGAGATTATGAATGTAGTCTGTCAGGAAAAGATCACAGATCAGGAAATGCTGGTACATCAACCCTATCATCAATGGCTGATCTATTAATATAGAAGAATCTCAGGCAATAGGACACCTGAAGAAAATGGAACCTGAATGTCTACCAAGGTAACTGCTGTATTCTCAAGAAATAGCATTTTCGTTTGTCTGTCATGATAAATTTGAAATAAAATTTTCGTCGGTCTGTCACACTAGGGTTTAAAATAACATTTTCGTCGGTCTGTCATATTTATGATTAAAATAACATTTTCGTCGGTCTGTCATACTTAAGTTTGAAATAGTATTTTTAGATGCGACCACATATGTCTATAAGAGGCTTTGTCCGTCCATTGGTCTATCAAGCTTTAATTTGAAATAGTATTTTCATTGCTGAACATCCAGAAAATGAATGGGGACATCTTAAAAACACCCGTTGTTCTTTTTTGTTGTTTTTTTGTTATTCTATCAACACCCCACACCCCACCCCGTCGACTCTAGTGCCAAATATTTTTCCAATTGTTATCCCGTCCACACGTGATTAATGTTTACAAAGTAATCTTTATGCTGTCCATTGCTATTAAAAGCACATTCGAAATAGGATTTTTCAACAATAATACATTGTGAGTTAATGATAAAGCTTTTTTTTTTTAGCATTTAATGGTGGTATTTGGCCAGGATCCAACTTTATGTTAAAAATCAAATATAGGAATTCTCTTGTTTGGAAGACGTAAAACTAATCTTTCTCAACAACAAAGCAGCAAAAAATGCATTGTTTAACTAGCATAGTATCTGTAAAATATGATTATTCGTGATACAGAGAACATTAACAAGGATTATTGAAGAAGTGTAATTTTAGTTAAGGACAGAGATTGGAAAATTGCGTATGACAACACTTTTAGAACCCAGAGATCATGGTAATCTGATTTAATCTTTTATAACTTTAAACGCCAATAACAACTATGGACACGTTCTTTTTCTTCTATGTTATTATGAGACAACTTCACATGTAGGTGTAAATTTGTTTTTCTTGCGTCTATGTAATTTACACATTAAATTATTGTTGAGCCGTCCTCTTAAATAATCAACTTCTGCCCAGTTTCAACCATCGTTACCAATCCTCACGGTGTTGTCTCACCATCCACCTGACAAACTCATTAACCCTTATCCTCGAGTGGCTTTTGGGTCTTGATAAGCAATGACTCATTAGTACATAACAATGTTTTAATATTAATCGAATATTTATTGAAATAAAAAAAATGCAGTAGCTTAAACTAAAAAGAAATTTAAAACAATACTATTTAAAAAAAAACACTTTCATCTATCTATCTATCTATCTATCTATCTATCTATCTATCTATCTATCTATCTTAATAACATTAGGAGGCAGTTTCATGTGTGTCTTTGGTCTTTTTTTCATCTACGTAACTCGCTAATTAAATTAATATTTTATAAAAAAGTGAAACAAAAAAATCAAAGTAAACAGGTGCATGGGCAACGTCGGATTGGGACAGCTAGTTTTTGATAGTTCAAAGAGGACGAGACATTTGAACACTCAAAATTAATTACTGAAACAAGTTAATCGAGCGTGTCAAGAATGTAACTAGACTAGTTTTTTTTTTAATAATATTGACCGATTTTGTGTTCATCATGATCATGATGATGATCATCATCATCGTCGTCGTCATCAGCATCATTATCTTCGTCGTTGTAGTCGTCGATTTAACGCCGTTTTACATGCTGGCATTTATAGGACGGTTATTAGAAACTGACTTCCAAACTAACCTATCTCTGACCAGGTCTTTATTTATCCCTCTTTCCCTCAAGTCAGTTCTTATCACTTCATCCCATGCTTTCTTTGGCCTTTTCCTGTGATCTGAACCTGCCACCTCAACTGTTCTACATCTACTAACGCAAGCACCTATATACATTCTTTTAATATGACCATACCAACGAAGTCTCCTGTTCTAAATATACTGTTCAGATTTAATCTTCCTCTGAGATTATCAGATCTAAGCCTGTCTTTAAGACTCACGTTACACATCCATCGTATCATGCACATATCATTTATCTCCAAGCAACCCATGTCCTCAACCCTCACTGGTAAGGTTTCAATTCCATACATCATCACACTGCATACACATGTTCGATAGTGGTAACGCTCTGATGGTTAATAATGGCAAAAGTTCCCTGAACTTACTCTCCTTTTAGCTAAGATCAAAGTGTAGTATCTGTTCCGATGGATACTGCACCCCATAGACTGGTATTGTCTTGGCCTTCGGGGCTTGATTTACGCCGGTCTATGGGTCTGTCCTGTGCCGTTCTAGGAGGTCCACCCTCCCAGGCTTCGCCTCCCCTCTTTGGGGAGGAGTAAGTTTATTGATTACTGCCTGAGGCGCCCCTACCGGGGAATGCCGACGGGTCTGCCCAGGCAATCTTTAAACCCCACTTTCCCGACCCGTGTCTGTTCTTGTATTCTTTTTGGACTAGTTTGTTGCATTCACTTATTATGTGATTTACTGTTTTATCTCTTTGTCCACACAATCTGCATTTACTGTTTTCCTGGGTTTTATCTATTCTAGCTTTAATGTAGTTTATCTTAATCACATTGTTCTGTGCAGTTGTCAGTAGAGATTCTGTTTCTCTGTTCAAGTGTCGTTTTCTTAGCAATGCCCAGGAAAGTTGATGGGTTTCTTCTTTTGTCATTCTTATGAAACGTCCATGTAGCTGTTTTTCTTCCCACTTTTCTTTTCTTGTCTTTTTGTTTCTCGTTTTGGTGCTTCCTGAGTTGTTCATTGCGACGATATCTCTTGCTGATCAACCTTTCTGTGTTCTGGCTTATGTATTTCTCCAGCTGTTTTTTGTGTGTCTTCCACACAGTCATCTATACTTACTAGTCCTCTTCCCCCTTCGTTTCTTTTCACGTAGAGTCTGTCAGTATCGTCTTTTTGGTTGTAGTGCATTGTGCATGGTCATTAATTTTCTAGTCTTTTGGTCAAGGTGCCTGAGTTCTTCTTCAGTCCATCCAGCCTATGAATGGCCCAGAGTATCTTATTCGTGATACTGCCCAGGTGTTTATTCCTTTTACTAGATTTCTTCTATATAATTTCGTTTCTAAGAGTTTCCTTGTTCTTCTCAGGTATTCTTTTCCAATCTTCTCTTTTATTTCTGTAGATTTGATGATGTTTGTTTCCAGAACTCCCATATATTTATATTTATCCTGTTTGCCTAGCACCTTCATCTCCCTTTGTTTGGACAGTTCCATGCCCTGTATTGTCTCCAGTTTTCCCCTTATCATCTCTAGCAGTGCACACTTTTCTATTCCGAATTCCATTTGAATGTCCTGACTGAAGATTCTGATCATATTTATCAGCTGTTTCAGTTCCTTTTTATTTTTTGCAAATAGCTTCGGGTCGTCCATGTACATGAAATGGTTTATTCTTTCTTCTGTGTCTGTAAACTTGTATCCGGCATCACATTTCCTGAGTATGCCGTTGAGTGGCATCATGACGATGAGAAATAGTAATGGTGATAAGGAGTCTCCTTGAAGATTCATCTCTATATTTTTATCTGAGTTAGGTGTTGTCCTCCAGCTGTCAGTTTTAGTCCCCATGTTCCCATTGCTTTCTTAATGAGATTAATAATCCTGTCGGGTATCTTGTACATTTTTAAAAATTCAATTATCCATGCTTGAGAGATTCTGTCGTAGGCTTTCTTGTAGTCAATCCATGCCATGGCTATGTGCTTTTTTCTGCTTTTTTCTGCTTTTTACCTCCTTCAGGATCTTTTGATCCATGTATAGCAGATCCAGTGTCTCTCTATTCCTTTTCCGGCATTCTTTTTGTTCCTCGGGGAGCAGTCCACGATTGTTCAGGGAGTGGTAAACAACAGAAAAAAATAAATGCTGTGCATGCGTTTGTTTTCTATTGACAAATAGTACAAAAATGATAATTTCTAGAGTTTGGGGTTTTACCAAGCACATACACATTACTAACGCTCACACACGCACGCAGAAATCCTTTTAAAAATGTATTACTTAATCTAACTCAAAATTTGATGTAGAGTAATTCTTTTCTCTATCAAATTTTTTGTATCTAACTTATTTTAAAAGTTTTTTTTCGGGGGGGGGGGAGCACACATTTAAATGGTAAAGTTTACAAAAAAAATAATGTGCCCATGTTACTCGTCGGGTTGCCGAGAATATATATTCTAAAATTCATAATGATCGGTTCATTAGTTTAGGAGATTATCCTGTAAACAATATATATATATATATATATATATATATATAGTTTTTATTATTGTTTTTTTTCTGGCGATAGAAACAAAGCTGTTTTCTTAGTATTTTCCACTTCCTTAGAGGTAAAGAATATTGCATTAAGTCACCCCTATTTTTAATAGGACGTGTCATTAGTTTTATTTTATATATATATTTATTAATTAAATTTTTTCTAACTAAATCCAACATATCGCAGACTTAGGACTCACATAAAATTTACAAATATAAAAGGGGATTCAAGTATATAACAGTGAAATATAAACAGGGGACCTTAACTTAAATTGTGAAATATTAAACGGGGGATCATCAGCTTTTTATCATGTAACTGTTTCGGAAATTTAAAAACAGAACAGCTATAAAATTCATGGCTCTCCAGTGGTACTGATCAAATTACCACTTCTCCAATAACCAAATGTAGAAAGAATTCAGTTTTTATTTCACTAATATATATATATAAAGTAAATAAATACATAATAATAATAATAATAATAATAATAATAATAATAATAATAATAATAATAATAATAATAATAAAACATTACCCTTAAGACTAGAATGTGATATGGTAATTTGCATATCAAATAATAATACTAATTATAACAATAACAATAATAATAATACTAATTATAACAATAACAATAATAACAATGATAATAATAATAATAATATAAATAATAATAAAAATAATACTATTAAAACACTACACTTAAGAACCATTCTGCGATATGGTAGTTAGCATATACAATTATATAGGAATAAAAGATGCATAAAATAAAAGCTTAAGTACCTTTGGTACCAGATAGGCAAATATAAATTTATTCAAAACCTGCTTAATGGCGTTAATGGTTTACAGCACTTATGTACACATAAAGAGACAACCTGCCATCTTCTTACATTAGCGAATGAGAACGCTGTATTGGAGACATGCTCAAGGAGAGAGAAAGAGAGAAAGGGGGGGGGGCTGATAAGGAAAAAACCTCTCATGGTCGAAGTGAATGTAACAATGAAGAAAAGGATGAAACATGTTTAACAATAACATTTATTTAGTGTGAGGTGCAAAAGAGATGTTGTACATGTGTATGAAAAAATTGAAAGACAGCGTTTCTTATGTGTATTGGTTTAGGGTTAGTTGTTAAGAAGTACAAGAATATATATATATATATATATATATATATATATATATATATATATATATATGAGAAAGGAAGGACGAGAGTAATCCGACGTAATGGGAAATGAAAAAGGAAAAACCAAGAGATATTTTTATATATTCATCAACGTTTCGTCTTTATTGTAAGACTGACTCAGGATGATAATTTTAAGAAAAATGTCATGCAAGTACATCGAAATATTGGGTTGACATGATGGGTTGATGAGAAAAAGTAGTAGCAATGGCTACTAAGAGCGCTGGACCAAGGTCCGCTTTTGTTTTTTCCTTTTTCATTTCCTATATATATATAGTGTGTCAGGTTGTATATGAAAAGAAATCAAATAAAGTGCTCGATCATATAAGAGAGCTAATATAATTTATTTAGATACTGTATATTACATATTTCAGCAATGTACCGCGGTTTCATCCAAAAGGGCAGCCACTGGACACGGAGATTTACTAAAGATGTCTAAATCTGCCCTTTTGGATGAAACCGCGGTACATTGCTGAAATATGTAATATACAGTATCTAAATAAATTATATATATATCAAAATGGATGCATAGAAAGTGTTAAAGGAAACGGTTGAAAATACCCATCTCCCTATGAGGTGTGAATGTCACATCTCGATGGGTCGAAAGAAACGTCTTTTAATCCCGAGAGTCCATGAGAAAGAGAACGAAAATAGTCACGTGACTGACGTCACATAGTTCATAGCTCATGGTGCGGGAGTTTTAAAACGTGTGCGTATTTTCGTTTTTTTTTTTTTTTCGCTACAATAGCATACTTTGCTCTTTGCATTCTACGCAGATGTGG
>OY744530.1:73704177-73709177 GCA_963556195.1 Sepiola atlantica
ACACTCATATATATATATATATATATATATATATATATATATATATATATATATATATATATAGTTGCATTCCAATGACCATAAGAATAATCAAGCCATAACCATAACTTTCATCTGTTCTTTCAATTTCTTTATTTTCATATATCGGCGAATACCTGTAATTCCTCTTTATCTCACAAACAAAATTCTTTTTATATTATATATTTATTTTTTATTTTTATTTTTTCCAAATTCAATACTATATATATATATATATATATATATATATATATATATATATATATATATATATATATATATATATTAATGCAATAATGAAGGGAAAACGTGTGTAATCTTTCATAATTAAAAGATTTAGGGGATGAGAAAAAAAAAAAATTGCTCATCTCATTTGCATACATTTGTCTGTACACACCACAAACACGTGTGTAAATTAGATGGCAAAATAATAAGTCTCTTTACTTCTATACAACAATAATAAAGAAGACTTCTAAATAATAATAATAATATAATAATGTTGCAAACCAGAAACTAATGGTAAATGGCTATTGCGATAACGCAGAATGATCTGCAACAGTTATCAAAGGAGGAGGAGAGTACTGGAAATCTGGGGAGATTTGCTGTCAGTCAGACTCTAGTTAACATCACTGGTTATTGTTAGTGAATAATTACTGATAACGACTTGTGTGAAAACTCTAAGTGAGTAAATAATAATAATAATAATAATAATAATAATAATAATAATAATAATAATAATAATATGACATGAAAATTTGTGAAACGTTCCATCTTAAAGAACAAAACAAACAAAAAAACAACAACAACAATGTGATGGCACCAGCCTCGGCTGATACCACACAAAATAGTCGTGAAGGATCAAGGAGGATGGAAAGACTGAGAGACTGAGGAGGGAAAGCACTAACCAGATCGCCACAGGAAAGGCGCAAAGAATACTGAGACCTTGGGGAGGCTCTTTGCCACCCAAATCCCAGAGAAGACCGATGATCGTTACCAACAAGAAATCAATGTCTGTTGCGATAATGCAAAGCCATTTACAATGGTTATCGAAAGAGGTGGAGATTACTGGAAATATGGGGAGACTTGTCATTCAGACTCCAGGGAACACCACCGATTATTATCAGTGAGAAATCACTGATGATGACCTGTGTGATAACTGCGAGGTAGTACATAATAATAGTAAAAATAACAGCACAGAAAGAATATTACATGAATCCAATGAAACTGAAACTACCAAAAATCCCATAATCTGACATCCCTCCTTCTCCCAATAAAAAATTATTGGTACTACACAAAATGATTGAGAAGAGTCAAGGAAGACGAAAAAACCGAGGAGAGAGAGGCTTATTGTCACCTAAATTCCAGAAAAGAGCAATGATTGTTACTAGCGATAAATCAATGGGAAATGGCTGTTGCGATGAGGCAAAATGATTTGTAGCGGTTATTAAAAGAGACAGAGAGTCCTGGAAATCTGGGGAGACTTGCTCTCACTCAGACTCCAAGGAACACCACTGGTTATTATTAGTGAGCAATCACTAATAATGACTTGTGTGAAAACTCCTAGTAAATAAATAATAAGAAAAGAGACATATTATTTTTAGTTATGCAAGAAGAATGTCTTAAAAGATATCTCACAGTTTATGAATTTTTGAATGAAATCAAAGTAGTCATGGTAGTGATTGTGACTCATTTAGTATTAATATAATATATATAATCCATAATAAAAAAACAACAACATTGTAGTCTAGTACTGTGATGAAGTTTCTTTTTTATTTATGAAAGTAGAATGTCTTAAAAGATATGTCACCAGGGTTGGTGCCTGAGAACTGCGAGGCTCAATTAGAAAATTAAAATTTATTGATGTTTATATGTCATATAAAAAAGACACATACAAACCAACAGAAAAAACGAATAAACATTAAATGCTTGGTATAATAATATGTAACAAAACACGACCTATCCAAAGAGCAATGATACCACACATAAAGAAAAGTGTTTACATTACAGTACGTTTTCTCTCATTCATTATCAGAAATTTAAAATTAGCGAAATCGTTTTTTGATTATAAAGTAATTTAAACACTCCGACGACTTCTACCATTTAGTTCATAATGATAGAAATAAGATTTCTGTTGTTGATAGAAGTGACATAACAATAATTTACTGTTAATTCATCAAACATAATAAATTCATTTTATGAGGAAGAAGATCTTAGTCTTCATTTAACGTTTTCAGTAGTATTTTGTATCTCATATAATTTAAAAAAAGAAAAAAAAGGGCCCTGTTGGTGCATAGCCCCTTCGGAGCCCACTTTATCAGCTTCAAGCTGGCTCTGTATGAACATGCATGTGTGTCCACTGCACACACCGTGATCGTCCCACTCGTTGTCCCAGTCCAACGTTGTTGTTCGATTCAGTCAGTATTTCAACAAAGGAATTCTCCCTCCAAATAAAACCATAACTCTAGTTTAAAAACAATTAACAGGGTTTATTTTTCTTTGGAGGTTACAAATTACAGTTATTTAAGTAAAGCTACTGTTGCACATTTTTTTCAAAATAATGGAAAACTCTGAATTTCGTGCATTAATAAAGCATTGCTTTCTGATGGAAAAAATACTGTTGAAGCAAAGAAATTGCTTGATAAGTATTATTCGGGCTCTGCTCCACCAGAAACAATAATTAAGAGGTGATATGCTGACTTTAAACGTTGTCGTACAGACACAAATGATGCTGAATGCTCAATTCGCCCAAATTAGGCAGTTGTCACAGAAAACATTTAAAAAGTCCACAAACTCGTTTTGGCTGCTCATAAATTGAAGTTATGTGAAATAGCAGAGGAGTTGAAGATATCAGAAGGCAGTTTGCATAAATATTTGTCAATGAGAAAGCTGTGTTAAAAGTGGGTGCCATGTTTACTCACAGTCGATTAAAAACAACAGCGTGCCAACAATTCAGTGTTGTTTGCAATTGTTTCAACAAAAAAAAAATCATTGAATTTTTAGAGAAGCTTTGGAATCAGTGTATGACCCTAGAAGGAGACTATGTTGATGAATAAAGTCGAATTTTACCTAAAAGTTGTTGTTTTATTAGTCAGGCCCAAAACTTATTAAGTGATCATTTAATAAAGTAATGAAACATTTTTATTTTATTTTGTTATTATTATTTTTTTTATTAATATTTAAATCATATTGAAATCAAATATATTTTAGTGGCTGGCAATAAAACCACATAAAAAGTCATCATTTTGACTAGGGAAAATATCACAATTAATTTATAGGAAAGTTACAATTTTATCTCGGTGGGGGTGGGGAGTTAGAATTAATTTATAGTGGCTGATAATAAAATAATAGGAAAAGTCACATAAAAAAGCTACAATTTTGGCTCAGAAAAAAATCATAATTTATTGTGGCCGACATAAATTCACAGGAAAAAAGAGAAAAAGGTAATAATTTTGGCTATGAAAAAGTCACAATTAATTTAAAGTGGCTGGTTATAAAATCCTAGGAAAAAATCATAGAGCAAAAGTCATAGTTTTGACTAGGAAAAATTCAGGTAATGAAACTAAAATATTTAAGTTCCTCAACTCTTTAATAAAAACCAATGTGTATTTATTTGCATATATATTAATAAATATATATCCACACGGTCACACAAAATTTAGTGAGTAAAACAATGCTGAATGTAACAATTTCAAGTGTTTAGGGAAAAGAGAAATAAAATAGCAAGTCCGACAACCCCCACCATCTAAAATGAATTCGGAAGGAAATATTTCACTCTATTTTCACAATGAGACGTTCTCCCCCCCCTTTTTCTATACTGATTGATACATGATTTTTCTTTTTTAAACTTTTCAGTTCGAAATGTTTTCTTTCTTTCTTTCTTATTTCTTTAACTTCACCGACTGAGACATTATTTTATATGCGAACACTAGCGAAGCATAATTTTTTTTCAGTCATTTTTTACGGAAGATATTTAAATTAGTCGTTTAGGGTTAGAGTTAGTATTTTTGTTCATATTTTAACCTTTAAAAAGGTTAGAAAATAGAATTCTACAGTTAACCTTTCTATGAAATAAAGACAAAAGTCAATCTAGATTGCTCTTTGGGGGGAGCTATATTTTCTCCACATTAAAACCCGTCCTTGTGTCTAACTCTGCTCTCGTGGGGAGGCAAATAAATGGGGACACAAAAACAGTGCTAATATTGTTCTGTGACCAGTCCCCCTCCCCTCATGACTTTTTATCTGTAACTTTTACTCAGATTCATCAATGTATTTCTTTTTCATATGCAAGTGTACTCTTGGAATGTTACTTTTGAATTTCATTTTTCCGTTAGTTTTTTCTGTCAGAAAAAATTGTTTTATTCTGACAGAAAAAAACGAATTATTTTTGACAGAAAAAAATGGATCATTTTTGACAGAAGAAAAACCGGATTATTTATTACAGAAAAAAAACGTTTATTTCTTGTAGAAAAAAAGAGTATCTCTGACAGAAAAAAAACGGATTATTTCTGTAATAATTCGTTTTTTCTGTCAGATTTTTAGTTGCATTTGTTACTCAATAAAAAGAATAAATTCCAGAAATCCATTGTAGAAATAAAATCAAAATATCTGAAATATTTGTGAAATTGCTCATCAAGTGAGTTCGATTTTTCGCCTGAGTTGCTTTCAATAAAGCCAAACTAGCAAAAGATACTTTTATCATTCTTAAATGTCAATGCTCAATCAAAAACTATTTTTATAACATTTGAATCTGCATATCATGCAGCTTCTTCTAATATATAAATTAAGTCGGTCGGACATTCAATGTTAGGCCTAAATAGCAATGCATTTAAAACAATCGATACTTGATTCTGACAAGCCTTTTTTCTTTTAAAAAACCTGCATTGCATTGAATGAGAAATCCTACATTCTTTTGCGCCTAGCCCATAACAACATATTCATTTTTTTTATTTATAGTTTTTACATTTTATTATATTCAATTTTTA
>OY744530.1:73714177-73791677 GCA_963556195.1 Sepiola atlantica
TCAAGTCTAAACTGTAAGTAGACATTAAGGAAAAATGTCTCCCCATTTTAAGAATCACATGTTTTGTTTATTTGTTTATATTTAAATGTATTAAAAGAACTCTAGGTGAGGCTAATGTGGGTTTTATGTCTGAAATGGAATTAATGTTACGAAATAAATAGTTTTATAATTATAATGTAAACACATGTAATTGTTTATATAAAAGCCATAAAAAATAAAAAGCTTAAGCTGTTTAGCTGAGTAATGGAAAATTTGACCATTTTTTTCAATATTCCTAGCCGGAAAAAGTATTATCAGAAGTACTGAAGTGAAATAAATTATATTCGTGCAAATAATGTAGAGAAAGAAAAGAGCCTAGTTAGAATCAAGTGTCGGTTTGTTAGATCCATTGCTAATTAAGCCTAACTTTGAAAGTTCAATCGATTTAACTTTATATATTAAATAATAATAATAGTAATGGATATATATATATATATATATATATATATATATATGAAAAATATTTGTTGTTGTTTATTATCTACAGACGTATACGTTTCGTCTCTTTTCAATCAAGACTCTTCAGCGTAGAAGTATGACTATTCACTACTGGTCACACGATTCGAAACCCGGGATTATAAGTATTTTTCAACTCCAATCCAACGTTTTAAACCTCGCGGCCAATATTTGAACAGCTGATAAACTGTAGTAGTTTAAATACATTTAAAGCGGCGATGGTGATGGCGACACAGGCATTCTACTTATATTAAGGAATGATGCATTATAAAGCAAATGACGTCACGCTGTATTTGCACTACTACTAAAGTGCTGTACTAATTATTAAGGAGCGACAAATATGAAAAATATTTGTTGTTGTTTATTATCTATGGACGTATACGTTTCGTCTCTTTTCAATCAAGACTCTTCAGCGTAGAAGTATGACTATTCACTACTGGTCACACGATTCGAAACCCTGGATTATAAGTATTTTTCAACTCCAATCCAACGTTTTAAACCTCGCGGCCAATATTTGAACAGCTGATAAACTGTAGTAGTTTAAATACATTTAAAGCGGCGATGGCGACACAGGCATTCTACTATATATATAAGGAAATTAACAACATCTTTGAAGCACTCATGAAAATGTATTTAAGTGAAATATTTTGAAAATCAACAATCATGCAATTTAAATGAAAAATTCATTTATTTATTTATTTATTTATTTGCAAGCTATCGTTTGTCAGGCGAGACTGTCTTATATTTTTTTTTCTTCTTCTTTTCTTCTTCCTCATTTTGATGGTATTAACCCCGAGGGATCGAATCACAATAGAAGCAGAAAGGCGCGTTAAGTTCTAAAATACGTTAAGATAAGTGTAGTCCTGTCGATGCTATGCACAGATTGGCGCTATTTGAATAAGGAAATTGACAACATCTTTGAAGCACTCATGAAAATGTATTTAAGTGAAATATTTTACAATCAACAATCGTGCAATTTAAATGAAAAATTCATTTATTTAATTTTTTTTTTTTTGCAAGCTTTAGTTGTAGAACAACTTTGTCAGGCGAGACTGTCTTATAGTTTTTTCTTCTTTTCTTCTTCCCTATTTTGATGGTATTAACCCGAGGGGTTGAATCACGATAGAAGCAGAAAGGCACATCAAGTTCTAAAAGACATTTCAAAGATGTTGAAAATTTCCTTATTCAAATAGCGCCAATCTGCGCATAACATCGACAGGACTACACTTATCCTAAAGTCAGGCATAGATTGAGGTTTATTTGTTCCAAATATGGTTTGTTTGCAGAAAAAATAGTGAATTTTATTAACGATTCCATAGTTTTCATGGGGGGGGGGGTATTCTGTATTTAGAGGTTAGTGAAGAGAGAGACACTGAAATGGAATGATCGTTTGAAAGCTGAAGAGATAGTTATGATGAAGGAAATGATAAGACATGTTTTACGATAACAAAATAAGATTTATTTATGTGAGTGCAAAAGAGAAAATATACATGTGTATACGCTTACAGAAAGAGTAGGTTTCTTATTGTATAAGGTTGTTGTTCATGAGTGAGAAGATTTCTGGGGGGGGGGGGTTAACAAAATGGATACAGAGGAAGGGTCGAGCATGAATAAGATGATACATATCCCTAAAATGTTTGGGTGTTATCACAGAAACTGTTTCACCACTGATTTCATTTGAACCGGAGGAGGACCGCTTTCTCAATCAGGATCTCTGGACCTTGGAATAGACTTCCAGGCGATTTATTTTTTTCAATGGAAATCGCTCCAGACAAGGCATGAACCCACTTGATGTAAGAGGCTAAAAAAAAAAATACTACTTCAAGGTCAAAAACTAACAAACGGTAAGTGTTAGATGGATAGATTCCGACTCAGAAAACAGCAATTCTTCCCACTTTGTCAGAAACATGGTTCATTGAATGTGAGGAGAAAAGGACAAAATAAGGGAAGCGACAGTTACAAGGCTGCCGAAAGTAAACCTAAAGTTCACTTTCTACTCTTCTTTCAAGACGTAGTAAATGCAGACACAGCAATTCAAGGCGAAATTGGTGCTGGGCTACTGTATCTTCCTCTGCCACCCTTTCCTTACATGGCAACTGAAGCATGTTTGTTTTAATTTTTGCCAAATTTCTTGAATTGAATTGAATTGAATCCCTTGAAAGAAATTGTAGCCAAAAAAGAATGTCAAATAGAAGTCTGCTCGATTTGGAGTTTGTAGGGGAAAAGAGAAAAAGCTAAAGTCAAATGACCAGAGTCGTTGTCGTCATCGTCGTCGGTTTAACGTCCGTTTTACATGCTGGCGTGCATTAGACGACTTTTAGAAATTTATTTCCAAACTAACCTATATTTGGCCAGGTCTTTATTTAATCCTCTTTCTCTCGTCCATTCTTATCACTTCATCCCATGTTTTCCTTGGCCTTTCCCCGTGAACCGAATCTGCTATCTCAACTGTTCTACATCTACTGACCAAGAACTCTTACCCATTCTTTCAACGTGGCCACACCATCGAAGTCTCCTGTTGTGCACACATCTTCCTACACTGTCCATATTTAATCTTCGTCTGAGGTTATCAGAACTAAGCCTTTCTTTAAGACTCATATTACACATCCATTGTATCATTCTCATATCTTTTTTTCTCCATGCAACACATGTCCTCAACTTTTACTGGCCAGGTTTCACTTCCATAATGTAAATTTTAAGAGATGAAATGTTATAATTAGAATTTGTGAGATCCGGATAGGTGAGTAAGGTGGGTGATGACGAGGGTTCTTTTAGCTTGGTGCTATGAGGCAGTCACCTGTTGATGTCGACCATAGAAGCGAAAAGGGAAACAAGAGGGAGAGCCATAAGCGTTTGAGTTTATATAGGTTTGCTCACTTAAAACCCTAAGGGAGCAGTGACTGGGTTTACGTATTAGCCAATCCATGTGATCCTTAAAGGGACAAGTGACTATAAGCACATTGACCGATCTACGTATGTCTTATACATTCCAATAAAGAAAAGGGAAGATTGTTTAAAAGCAAGTAAAAAAAATAGTGTATTACTGACATTTCAATGTAAGATTGACAACGGTAAATCTTCGTCTGGTATTGTTTCTCGTATTTGTGATTAGTGAAGTGACTTTTTAGCATGTTTCCGCGTAATTCTAAACTGCCAGTGAATGTGCTGCCAAGATTCCTCTGGAACAAGCTCTAACATGCATATGCACACAATTGCATTCTTTTCATCGGAATGTCATAGCAGGTGTGCATTTCTTTGAGTTGAGACATTTAAAAAAAAAAAAACATGATCATTTAAAATTTATGTTCTCGTATTCGTAAGGTTTATTTGGATTGATTGGTTTTAGCTTCGTCTAGTACAAGTAACACGTCACTCAATAAGTCTCGGGCTTAACTAATAAAAACGGCAACTTTTAGGCAAAATTCGACTTTATTCATTAACATAGTCTCCTTCTAGAGTTATTCATTGATTCCAACGTTTCTCTAACAATCCAATGCCTTTTTTTTTGTAGAATGGTTTGTCTTTGGCATCAAAATACACTCCAGTTTCCGATATCAGTTCTTCATTGTAGCCAAACCTCTTTCCCTGGAGCATTCTTTTGAGGTCTGCAAACAAAAAACAAAAACATTTTTAAATTTATGTTCTTGTACCATGTAAGGTTTATTAGTATTGACCATTTAGCTTCGTCTAGTATAAGTATGCATGTATTTAAAAAAAAGATTAAAACTTTTATTCACGCCAAACAATGCATATTGCCACCAAAGTGTAAGGGCTACTATGGTAGGTGCTAGATTTATTCGAAAGGAGGGGGGTCAGCAAAATGTTTGTTCACATTACATTTAAATTTCTGCATGCTGGTACTATCGGGGAAACAGGAAGCAGGAAAGTAATTCCAAAGGCAAGCAGTCCTAGTAAAAAAACTATTAAAGTAGAAAATCTTCCAGCATCTAAGGACTTCTACAACGAAGGGATGGGATTTTGCTGCTAGTCGGATGGATCGTAAGTATTTTCATTTATTCAGTGATTTTAGGCTGTGGAGTGGAGGTTAACGACTATAAATTTACTGAAAACTATTTCAATTAATGTCATACTGTACTTACACTCCTTCATACCAAATCGATGATGAGTGTATCTTTGGACCCCATCCCAAAAATTGAATATCATAAAATGCAAGAAATAAGAATAATAAGGGACATTAAAATAAAAACATTTTAAAATTCATGTTTTTGTATTTGTAAGGCTTATTTGTATTTACTGGTTTTAGCTTCGTCTAGTACAAGTACGCATGCATTGAAAGACAGTAGGTTATTTTGGTATCTTTGACTTTATGGCTAAGAGCAAAGTGTAGTATCTGTACACTTCATCTTTTCTGTCCACAGTCAGCGAAGGAGAAATCATTCTAGACTAAGGCAATTTAAATTTTTGTCTCAATCGAAAGTGCCCCTTTTAGCGGAGCTGGATTTTCTCCACATTAAAAACCGACCTTGTGTCTAACTCTGTCTTTCTAGGGAGGCAAGTAAATAGAGACAGTCACTGAAAACTGATTGTTAATCAACACCTTTATCCGTTGCGCCTCGGGTTCAAAACGATTTTCTAGTTTTTGTGGGTATTTTTTTTGATGCCATCCGTGGTCTTTTGACTGGAAGCAAAGTGTAGTATCTGTTCTGATATTACATTTAATCTTTTCTGATTCCGGTCAGTGAAGGAGAAATCCTTTTAGATTTAGACAATTTTAATTTTTGT
This sequence comes from Sepiola atlantica, assembly GCA_963556195.1. Taxonomy (NCBI): domain Eukaryota; kingdom Metazoa; phylum Mollusca; class Cephalopoda; order Sepiida; family Sepiolidae; genus Sepiola; species Sepiola atlantica. The sequence goes on from OY744530.1 coordinate 73,719,416, forward strand.
CCCAATCCAGAGTGCGTCTTTTTGGGGGAGCTTAATTTTTCCAAAATTAAAAACCGACATTGTGTTTAACTCTGTCCTCGTGGGGAGGAAAGCAAATATGAACTTTAGTTTGTGGAGATGCTGTTTCAAAAGATTAGACAATTCAGGGAATTTTAAACTGATACTTCACTATAAAAACTATTTCTTGTTTTTGTTCAAGTTTTATTTTTTTATCTTGGTGTGGTTCAGTGCTGAGACAGGAGTACCTAAGGGCCCATATTCATGGAAAATGCTGTGTGTTTGCCAAGAAAGTTAAGTACTCTACATTCACCGAAAATTATTTCAATAAATGTCACTGTACTTACACTCCTCCCAACCAAATCGATGATGAGTACATCCTGAACCCTACCCTAAAAATTGAATACATAAAATGTAAAAAATAAGAATAAAAAAGTGATATAGTGTTATGAGCTGGTGGGGGGGGGGCAGGAGGACATGGGTTTCTTATTCTATTCCGGACAACACCGGGTGAATCTGAGCCTTCCGATTAAGTTTCTTCAACGATAATTTCAATAAGGAATATGTGCAAAATTGTCAATAACTGACATGCTCGCCTCTTAGCACTGCCCTGGTTTTGCCTGTAGTGACCCTCTTCAGTTCAGAAAAAGTCTGGGGATTGTTTGATAGAAAATACCCTTCAGATGACTCCACAAATAAAAATCTGAGTGCGAATCCCATTCTGGATTATACTTCATACTGATGAGACGCTCACCAAAGTGTCGCCCATATCATTGAACAGCGATAAAACAAAGACTGTTGAACTTTCATGATTGAAACTTGGTGGACATAGACTGAAGTTTATTTCTACCAAATATGGTTGGATTGCAGAAAGGATTGTCAATGTTGTTAACGATTCTATGAGTGGCATCTTTTTGTACGATCGGAAAATAATTTAGAAATAGGTAGATTTTTATCCACATCCCCACTACTCCGACTAAACTATCACGTGACCTACAAACGCATCTAATCTTGGATGAACGTCGGTAAGAAGTCCCTTACTTTTCAATGCTATTAACTTCAGATCATATTTCTCTCTTTAATCCTTTTCTTTCTCTCTTTTTTTTACTGAATGTCCTTGTCCCTTTTTCTCACTATATTTTTAACTCTTTTCTCCTTGCTTCACTTTTCTGTCTAATCCATTCTCTCTCTCTCTCTCTCTCTCTCTCTCTCTCTCTCTATATATATATATATATATATATATATATATATATATATATATATATATATATATATATATATATATATATATATATATGAAGTTAATCTAACAAAAGATATAAGAGGCAACTAATATCTGTTGAATTCTAATCAAATTTGATTCGCACCTTATTTTATTATCATTTTATATTATGCTATATATATATATATAATATATATATATATATAATATATATATATATATCTATATATATATATATATATATATATATATATATATATATATATATATATATATATATATATATATATATATTCTTCTCTTTTTCTTAATTCCTTGCTTTCCTTAAAAAAAAAAAAGAGAAAACCCTCAGCAGCTGTTCAGCACTTTGAAGGTCAGGGTCCCTCTTAATTTAATCCACCGCTAATGTTAAGTACAACCCTTCGGCCATTCTCTCAATGGAATTTGTTCCACTTTACTTACAAGGCTAGACTATGAATTGGGGTTTGTGGAGGAGATCGTTTTCTTAATACCTTTCGTTAAAAAAGTGTCTTCTTTTATTTATTTTTTTTTTTTAGAATTTGTTTATATCATTAAAATCTTTATTGGAAGCAATGCACTCATTTTAAGTAACGTTGAGCCCGATCAGTACTTAGATGGGTGAAAGATTGGGATAAGCACTTCACTCAGATGTATAAATGAATACAAGCCTTGCTGGGAAGTATATGTTAAAGTTGACATTTTGTAATAGAATAAGAATGGAAACGAGAACAGTCAAGTGGAGGAATAACACAATGCGTGTGTTGCAGAAAAGAGTAAAAGACCTTTATATTTTGAACTTTCAACACAAAAGAGTTAACAGAGGGGATATAGTTGCAATAGTTATCGAACTTGTTAAAATACTTCTAACAGTATGAACGGCGACAGACTAGCATCCTGTTTAAGGATGGTTCCGGCTATCCGTTCTGCGTAACGCTACAAGACTGGAGATAAGCACCGGACCTAAGAGACTTTCACACTGAGAAAGGGGTTTCTACTACTACTACTACTACTACTACTACTACTACTTTATGATTAGTTGATCCATTATTTACATATGCTGATTTGCCAGACAACTAAGCAACCCAATCAGAAGTTGTACTTTTATACAATGAATCCTTTAAGATAGGTATTGTGTTTCAGCATTAAATGACCCCTAAAAGTGCTGATTTGCTAGGAAACAGATAAGCCAAAATATTAACTTTTTTGTGTGTGTTCAATCAATTCATAGGAAGTAAAAGTGATTATTTTCCATTAAAAAAAAAAAAAATTTTTAGTGCTGATAGAAATAAATAAAAAAAAATATCCACTTACTCGTATTCTTTTAATTATTCAGACGACTGTTCTCATCTTGGGTCTTATATTCTCATAATATTTCGACCGATGTAACTCCCGACCTTCTTCAGGTGTGTCTTGTCAAACTCAGAAATCTTGGTCGAACTCGGAAATCTGTATGGAATTTCGAACTGAACCCTTTATTTAATCTATGGGAATAGATTGTTCTCATTCCGTCAACCATGATCGGGTAGAAGTCTTAAGTAATTCTTAATTATGTTTTTAACACCCAAGATGAGAACAGTAGTCCGAATAATCCAAATAATACAAATTATCAATCTTCATCTAAAAAATTCCGAAACTTAGTACACTTTTGATTTGTTCAGTTTTAATTTTTGTTACATCATTTTACCGCTATTCTTTATTGCTAATATCAAAGAATTTACTTGTTAGCTGGGAAGTTGTGTGTGTGGCGTGATGATTATTGCCCCATTTTTGTCCAATAAAAGAACTTGAAAAATGATCACATTTAAGATGTTTCTTATGAATGCTTATATTGTCACCTTTGGTACCTCATTGCCCCATTTCAAATACCAGTTCCCCTACTTTTCCTCTATTCATCTTAAAGTCCAGCACTGTTCCTCATTTCAAGGGTTCTGGTGGTTTTGCTATCAGCCCAAATTTGATGTAACATAATCCACCATTTTCTTTGTTCATACGTTTGTATCATCTATCATGATATCTTCAATATACGAGTTAGTGGCTTCTTTAGTGTTATTGCCCTTTATCAGCACAGTTTTTATGACTACTGATTGATCAGGAGTTATCTCCTTTGGACCATATCTAAGCTATCTTTCCTGAATCATTACTAGCCAACGATAGAATGCACTCTATTGTCCGAAAATTAAGAAAACTCATTCTACGCATTTGCAAAATTCAGAATGAGGCTTTTACTTTTTCTTGCTTCAACGCTAATACAATTGCACACAGTCTAACAGGCTTCCAATATTGGCAGTTCTTTCACTTAGAACAGCTCACCATCTTTGCATGGTCTTTCCTCTAACCAGCTGTATCGACAACAGTGTAACATTACTCAAGCATCTCTCTCTCTTCTATGACCCTGGCAATACATGTAGTTTTATTGTTGGGACAATTAATGTAGTCTTTGCTTTGATAACTACGTCCATGGTTTTCACCTCCATTATGTATCATGTTTCGTATATCCGTCTTACATTTGTCTTTATCAAACTGTCTCTGTGAAAATAAATGTATATTATATGTAAACTTAAGTATTTCTTAATCATTACCCGTTTTCCTTTGTTTATTCCGACTCTTGTGTGCACTCAATAAGACACACCACACAAAATGGCGTCTGCATGTCTTGGAAAGAAACCCAGATATGTAGTAGCTAAAAAAAACATAACAATATTCAAGAGATTGATGTAGTTTGCTTGAAGCATTGCTTAATGTGTATATAAAGGCACATTAGAAGGCAATAGAATGCAGAGGTGTAACGGATAGACACAAACTGAAGCAAATTAAGACATAATGGTGGAATGAGTTAAGCAGTTTACACCTTTTTATTAATACAATGTATATATATATATATATATATACATATATATATATATATATATATATATATATATATATATATATATATTTCTTATATTATATAATAATCCTACTTGCGTCAGGGTGGTCTGATGGAAGTTCCGTATAATCATATTTCAGGAAAATATCCCTACATCAGATGTGTGTCCAACCTTAATTCAAACGTTCTATGAAGGTAGCTGCCAATGAGAGATATTCAGCAGAAATTGAAATGGATCTGAAATTAAATTAAAAAATATTTGTGCTTTACACTGCCATCATCTTTTGTCACCGCGTTGAATCCAAACTCCAACCAAGTCAAGCAATAAGTGTTTTACTTATAGCACACCAGTTTATATTGCTATAGTCTCTATGCGATTTTCTCAAAAATGTATTATTCGCGTGACTTTTCCTTTTGTAGCCTGGATCACTGCCATCAATGGTAACACTCCCTTCGCTTCATCCTTTCACGGTAATAGAATATCCACCGCAATCAATTTTTCTACCTCCTTCTTAAACTCTACTTCTTTTTTCTTCTTCCAGGGAATTCTTATAGTACTCCACCTTTTTTAGTACTGAAGGCTGTCCCATCCAATTCCACTCCACTACAAATCCTTTTCCACCAAACTTTTCTTTGGCGTCTATTCTTTTTTTACTAGTAGTTTGGAACTTGGGCAGTTTCAGCACAATGTATTTCTCAAAACTTCACTATTTTTAAATGGTCACACCTCACAGGTTATTGACCCCATGCAATTCTACAACAGTATCGATCATATCGATAATGCAATCAATAATAATTGCCTGCATTTTTATCCTCACTTCCTATACGGTTTACCACTCCACCACCTCTTTTCACAGTGCTACTCTAACATCTTGAGAGTAAATAAAATAGTTGCATATCCGGTTTCGCTCTAACATCATCTATTATTAATATAATATTATTTATTCATTATTTATTAGTATATATATATATATATATATATATATATATATGGTTGGGACACGTTGAATGCAGCAATGGCTGGATTGCTAAAGTTCGACAGTTGAATGTGCCAGAAGCGAAGACCACCACTGGAAAACCCAACTTGTCTTGGGAGGACGTGGTCAAACGTGATAGGAAAGCCATGGGTGTGGATATCGTCAGGCCTCATCATTGACAAGAGTGGAGGGGAAGACTTAGGTCGAGACTAGACAATCAGGCCTCACCCTCATCAGAGGATTACTTGTGGCCTGATTCAACAAATAAACCGGTTGATCATGATGATGATATGTATTATTAATTATTTATTTATTATTATCAGTATAATATTATATTACACCCTTGTTCTGTTGAAGAGGTAGCGATTAATACAAAGCTCCAAATTGTTCGTTTCCCTGAGCCTGAGAGCAATATATCCTAATCTTTTGCAGTATCTACCCCCACAGTCTCTAAGCAACATTTAAAGAACCAGATGCATGATGACAATGCTGGGTTAAGGCATTGCTGGCCCTAATGCACATTTTTAACAAGTGGCCTGAAATAGTGAAAATACAAGTATTTTGGACTTATCGACAAAACGAAGACAAGTAATATTTAATATAGAATATTTATTAGGCAAATATTACATTACAACTTTATTCGCTTTTACAACTGCAAATTTGTCAATTAGTTTTTAAAAGTTAACCTTCTTGAGCAAATCACTTTCAATGCCGAGAAGTGACAATGCACCACAACGCTGTTGACCCATTGTTGATCGTTTTACATCTTTAATTCCTTTTAATTGTGAAAATGAGCGTTATCTTGAACAATTATTTGCCATCAGACATAAATAGATCCGCAGAGCTAGTTCAGTATTTGGAAATGCTTGACAGACACCAGAAATGTGCAGCATTTGAAACATTTTCTGAGCACTTGATCCTTCATCATTGTGTCTCTGTTCTTTATAGCAGCACATAAATTGTTGAAATTCTTCTGGAAAACCAGAACAAAGGTCTTTTGAATACACAGTATCAAACCATTTAACAGCAACATCAATATATAGCTGATTAAGAAAATTTCGATCAAATTGAAGTTCGTGCAGAAATATAAGATATCATAGACAAGTGGAATTGGATTGTTAAAACAAATGCTGTAATAGAAACTTGGAGCATTGATGAAATGGCAATAATAAGGAAAATATTTTGAAAAACCTGGACAATGCATTTTTTAATGTTTTTTTTAAAATAAATTATTTATTTATTCTAAAAACTTGAACACTTTCGGTGAAATACACCTTTGTCAAAAGTACAAGCATATTTTTTTCTCTTCTTTTTTCGTTTAATCCTTCTTAATTTATTGCAGTCAAGTTGAAATTCGTCTTAATGTTAGCGACGATTAATTTTCATATGTCAATGTGTGTAGCACGCGGTTACATGAATAGGGTAGACTGAAAAGCCATCGAAAGAAGTATAAATTGAAACAATGCGAAATATGGAAGAAAACATTATTGGTTTGTTTTTATTTCACAGTATGAAACTGATACCAAGAAGAAATAAGATTTTGTAACAAATAACTGTTGCCAAACGCCAGAAAATGTACTTTTTGTGGTTTGAGATACAAAGGCATAAATGTTGCCTACGGTAAAATTGGAAAGAAAATGAAGGGTTACTTGAAGTGTGTGACCCGTTTCACATGGTGGGCACTCGATTTTCAGAAGAAAAAAGAACTTGTGTTCATATTAGATTTTTTAGAGGCGGCATTCATTTGCATATGAGGAGAGCAACTACTTTAAGAAGGAACATATTGGAAAGACAGCAGTTGTGTTGGTGACAGCAGAGAGTGAAGATTGAGATTGTTCGTTGCGGTGTCGTTGAAATGAAGTTGCTTTAAATTCATTACCGGCTTACACTTTTCTACTTAACTGTATGATTTTCATGTGTGTTTACTGATCGTAAGATTTATTATCTATGCATTTGTTATCGTCACTTTTACTTACACAAGCCAGCATGGTTTCTACATGGCTGTCAATTTTGTCGAGACTTGTTCGTAAATTTCTGGCTTAAAATATAGTAAAAAAAATTTTTTAAGTGTGTGTGTGTGGGGGGGGGGTAGTGGCACGGTAAGCCTAAGTATGAAGTAGGGTGGTTGCAATCCAATTAGGGTAAGCTTTTTTTATTATTATTATATTTTAAGTCTGAAATTCAAAACCAAGTCCCGGCAAAATTGGCAGCCATGAGAGAAACCATGCTGGCTTGGGTAAGTAAAAGTGACGATAACAAATACATAGATAATAAATTTTACAATCAGTAAGCATATGTGAAAATTATATAGTTGAGCAGAAAAGTCAATTTTCTGGCGTTTAGTAACAATTATTTCTTGTCTATTTGTTTTTTTCAACTCTTTTTTTCTTGTTAACTATACTGCACAATCGGCAAGATTTTTTTATTTTATACTAAGTGTTTTTACATGTGTACAATAAGTTATAACTGTACAAAAGAATAAATTGAAATATGTGAAATATGTGAATAACTACATACCTTGAGATTCCATTTCTGCAGCTATTTGTCAGAGCAATATCAGTGATTTTTTTTTCTTTTCCAATGACAATAAACGGGCAATCTCCTGCAGTTTATGCTATTGAAAAAAGTATCAGGCCGAATAGAATATGCAGGCGGTGAAATAGATTGGAATTTTATTTTCATTATGTAGATAACTCAGATTGTAAGATTCCATAATTCACTGACCAGGCAGAATCAAATATTGATTTTGTAATGCTATTTAGGTCTGACAGCTAGAATTTCACAAGATAACTTTATATGTGAGATGACAATAATAAATAATAAAACGGAGCTTATTTTTAATTATTCATTATTGTTATTGTTACACCGGCCGTTCTAACAGAAGAGAAACTACAGCGGTTCTCACTATAAATAGTGCGAGTCACCAGAGTCATGGGAGAGAGAAAAAGGACAGACTTGTAACTGTCTAGCCAAGTGCCAGTCAGTTTCCTTACCTTGTACCTTTTATGTTAATACACTTGTTATCTTAACCAAACTTCGACTTGACTTCTTCTTTTTACTATTGGACTACTTCACAACAGTTATAAAGCTCTATCCTAACGGTTATTGAACCCTATGTATGTGCAAGATCTGCTGTCCAGTATCAGTAATTTTGATCTTAAATTTATCGGAGATAAACGTCTTCGTCAAACTTAAAAGACACTATTTCATACCTTTTTTCATATTTAGTCACTTATTTTGGTTGAAATAGATTCGTGTGATGTTAAAACAGTATCAGGGAAAACATTCTCAGTCAAGAACCGTCGCGTGTGGCAACGCCAAATGAATTAGAAATTGAAGATTGTTCTGGTTTATAAAGCATTGTTTAAATATATAAATTTAAATTATTAAAATATAATAAAACCGTTAGAAAGTCATGCAATGCAAATTTTTTATTTTTATCTTAACTTTTTCGGCGATATATGTCTTCATCAGAGTTAAAAAAAAGTTTGAAAGAGTGTCTTTTAAGTGACGAAGGCGTATTTCGACGAAAATTAAGGATAAAAATAAAAACATAAAAAATTGTATTGTATGGCTTTCTAATTGTTCTATTATATTTTAATAATTCAAATTTCTATATTTCGACAATAAACAAGAACAATCTTCAATATATATATATATATATATATATATATATATATATATATATATATATATATATATTCTTTCTTTTGTTGGTCCCCCGATTCATAAGATCGGGGGACTTATGTTTTGAGGCATGTCCGTCCATCTGTCCGGATTTTTCTCCGCAACCATCCATTGAATTTCTCTGAAATTTTGCATGAAGTTGTAACTTTGGTCAGGTTAGAAAGTGACATTCTTCAATTTTTTAAAGAAGATCTGGTTAGCCCCCCAGGGGGTCAAAAGGCCCCAAAATGGCAAAAAATGATATTTTTTGCCCCATAACTTTTCATCGATCCATTCAATTTCTCTGAAACTTGGCCAAAATGTGGAGGCAATTGTTTCTAATAGAAAATAAGTATCGCCGACCTTGGAAAAAATCTGGTTCGCGCCCCCAAGAGGTCAAAAGCCCCCTAAAATGGCAAAAATTACCCTTTTCTCCCATAACGTGTAATCCATCCATTCAATTTTTCTGAAACTTGGCCAAAATGTACAGGCAATTGTTCTGGATATAAATGAGCATCCTTGACCTCAGAAAAATTCTGGTTCGCACCCCCAGGGGGTCAAAGGGGGGGTCAAAAATGCCCCAAATTGCCCAAATTTATTGCATTTTACACTCGCCACATCGAGTCACATACAGAGGAGGACCACGCATGCGCGGTTAGTTTCATTTTACTTCAGTCGAAGTTCTCAGAAATCAAGGAGGCCCCTTCATCTCGATATGATATATATAGATATTCGAATATTCCATTAAAATTTTCCTTTATTTCTCAAACGTTAAGTTAGTAAAGAAGTAAAGAACATTAATTTTCGTCTTCTCAATTGACCAGTTAACTATGTTATAGTATATCTTTCTTGTGATCTCTTGGTCTTACCGGATTCCAGGACAAGAATTCATCTAGTCTGGTGGAGTATCCAGCTTAGTGATGTTACTAGAAGCAACATCATTTAGAGAAGGTACACCATTCCTCGTATAAGCCAGCGTGGGTAGCCATACCGAGGGGATCTTATTTGGGTTTCGAATACTATGTTATATTGAATAATTGGTCAGGGTTACTTGTAGGAGAAAGTATCCTCATGCCAGGATGTGTTGACAAACTCCTGTACAGAGAGACCTTAGACACTTGAGGACAGTGTCTAGTAGGCATTCAAGTTCTCTCTTATATATATATATATATATATATATATATATATATATACAGAATTCGTTTTTTTTATTTTTTCAATTTTTCTGATGGTCTTTTTTGTATTAAAACCAATTTAAATTTGAATTTAAATCATCAACGATTTCCTGAAACAATGCGAAAACGTTCTCTGCGCGTTTATCCGCTGTCTTTTAAAAATTCTCTTCTTGCTGGAGCTTTTTTGTTCATTTGCTTTTGACACCTGAGGATGATTCAACGAAGAATCGAAAACGTTCGTGAAATCTATGCAACATTATTTGATTTTTATACAAAAAAGACCATCAGAAAAATTGAAAAAATAAAAAAGGTATAATTAAACAGACGAATTTTGTTATTTTTAACAATGTTTGCATAAATGAGATAATGCTGCCTAAATACACACAATATATATATATATATATATATATATATATATATATATATATATATATATATATATATATATATATACAGGGTGGGCCAAAATAAGGGTCCTATCTTTAAATTTGAATAACTTGAATTTGAATAACTTCCACAAAATAAAAGTTAAACTCACCAAACTTTATGTGTGTGTAGACTGACCCTTCCGAGATTTTTTGAAATAAACAAAACAAATTTTAGCCGAAAAACACTTCTTAAAACTTACAAAAACTAAAGTATTGTTTTTTACACTGTTTTGAGTTTTTTAAGCAAAAATAATGTTTTCTAAATGAGGGTACGTTCCTTAGGGCTAATACGGCTCATGCTTGCTTCGGAAGGGGTCCTTTACTTATTCTAAAAAAAAATTTTTTTTAAATCAATAAATAAAAAAGTTATGAATTTTTAAAAATAGGACCCTTATTTTTGCCCACCCTGTATATATATATACTAATGTGCACTCTCCGTCAAAAATAATTTTTTTAAATTATGCTTCGCCAGTGCTCACACTAATATTCATATAATACCATAAAATTACGTCAGTAATTTAATTTTTCATATATAAATTATCATCATTTCTGATGACCTAAAGAAAAAACCCACCTATTGCTGACTTTTTATTTAGAGTGGAGGATTTTGTTCCGAATTCATATGGATGTCACTGTTTTAGCAATTTGTCAAAAATAAAAAATATTCATAAATTTTATGAATCTACACGTTTTATGTGTTGAAATTTTAATACAGAGAAAAACCAGCTTTTTGTTTGTATTGAAATCGGTATAAAAAGGAAAACAATCCATTTTTAGTACAATTTAGAGGTTTAGTACTATAGAGGTATTCAATGAATTAGGTGTTCTTTCTAAGATGAGCGTGGTTAGCAATGAATTCTTTTCATTTTACATTATTATGTTTGACAACAATGTCTATGAAAGTATCCGTGATGTCATTGCTATCAATACGGATTGTATGGTCCCATATTTAAGTTCAGTCGGGAACTACATCACTTTCGCTAATACCATTGGGAAAGGTATGAATCCAGGTATACCCCCAGCTATGAGTTAAATAGTAGAGTAGACTAGACTCTCAAGCCTTGGTATGGCAATTCTTGATATCACACCAGTCCTCTACTTATCCCGGCATTGTTTCCGATCAACTTGGATTTCGTCCAATACATGCAAACATGTAAAACTGATGATGATGATGACGACGACGATGATGATGATGATGATGATGCATTAAACAATGCTGGCTCAGGAGAAGCGTAGTTGAAATTTGTGCGACCCTTGCTTCACTGTTAAACGCCTCATTGCACATACACTTTCAGGGGCTGTCCATTGTTTTTCGAGACAGCAGGAAACTAACTGAATAATGTTAATATTTAAAAGGACAAAAACTGATCTCTAAAAGATCGGTTGCTTCTATACAAGTCATGCTTGGAAAGTACCCAGTTATTCTGAATATTTTAGAACCAGTTTTTACATGACCTTGACATAACCTGGAAACCAATCGATCACTTTTGACTTTTGGTCAGATTTGACTACTTGCAACACCTGGTTTGTCCCCCAAATAAAAAAAAATCGTTATTTAAAGGGAAAAGATTTGAGCTTGTGGGTGAGATTAAAGAGAACTTGATAAGTTAGATCATTATCTAATATATAAAGTAAAGTCAGTCTCTTTCTCATTTCTTTGACATCAATAGCTCTCTTCCTACAAAATCAATATTTGATTCTGGTATGCCAATTTTTCTTGTGGAGCGTTGTAGCATGTTTTTAAGAATAAAATGTAAATCGATTTAATTTTTCCAGAAAATACTTTGTCCTGGTCGGAATTATTCTTAAATAGCTGCCATCTTAAAAGGAGAACATAATTCTGCATTCGTCCATGATTTTTAATACACAACTTACATCCTAAACTTTTACATTGCAACTTTTGGCCAACTGGATTATTTGGGCTTTTTAACCGTTTGGCCTACCCAAAAATTCAACAGAATTTTACAATTTTTTATGCCAATCTTTCCTTGATTTACCGTTTTGTGAATCTGCTGCTATAAATTTTCATGACATTTTTTAATATTTGCCTTTATTTTATATTATCTTTATATCTTTTCAAATTATGACTTTTGCTAATTTCCCTTACCAACTTATCTGTTTGTACTCTGTTTGACGATAAGATTTAATTCTTTGAAAAGCCATAGCTTAAGGAAGAAAAATAAATTTATTTTATTTCAAACATCTTGTTTTGAGCAACTAATGACTTAATAGATATTGTATTTTTACAATCTTTATTCTAATTTTTTACTTGTTTATACAACTACTCTATCTCATATATCGAGCATAAATTTGTTCATGATAGATTCTACTTTAAAGGTATATATTATATCTTTATTTTAGTGTTCTTTTATATATATATATATATATATATATATATATATATATATATATAGCTTCATTACATGTGTAGTCAATGTAACTTACTTCAACCTCAACATCTAGTACTCCTAGAGTCTCCTTCAATGGTTAAACTATTTTCCTATTTAGTCCTATTTTATTTATGTATGAACCTTATTCAGCTTCTGTTTCATAATTGATTCATCTCCTCATCTTAATAGTAAGAGTTAATGTATGTGTTGAACTTTGATAAGTGGATTTCATTTCTATACAGAAAATATTCAAAATGTTATCTCTTAAAGAAACTTGTTTTTCCCATATATTTTTTTTCCCTCAACTATCTTATATTGTATAAGAATTAATTCTAGTCACGAACGTTGCTTCACTGTTCTTGGACATTCGATATGTCTGAGAAAACAGCAATAATAACACTGGCCTGCGTTTCAAGACCCTTTTTCAAAGGTCAAGGGTTTTCTCGCTGATTTAGGATCAGTTGTGCATGCTGAATTAAAAAGAATGTTATTCATTTCCTTTGGTCAGGTCTGATTCTAAGATCTAGTGTAGAATTCTTTTTTCTAAAACACCATTATCAACCAAGCTTTTATGATGGGCTCTTTTTTTGCCAAACTTAACACCGACATTTACTAAGATTTTACATATTTGAATATTGATTTACTCCTCTCCAGGAGTTAGGCACAAGGCCAGCTTTTATCTTACTCCCACAAGTAAGATGTGACCCAAGGTCGGGTCGGGAAAGTGGGGTTTAAAAATTGCATGGGCAGCCCCGTCGGCATTCCCCGGTAGGGGCGCCTCAGGCAGTAAGCAATAAACTTACTCCTCCCCAAACAGGGGAGGCGAAGCCTGGGAGGGTGGACCTCCTAGAACTGCACAGGAGAGACCCATAGACCGGCGTAAATCAAGCCTCGAAGGCCAAGACAATACCAGTCTATGGGGTGCAGTATCCATCGGAACAGATACTACACTTTGATCTTAGCCAAAAAGCCAGGAGTTCATTTTTACAGAAAAATCATATGCATTAAATAAAGTCTTTTTTACATGAACTTTCCAGTCATTATATGAGTATATATTTATTAAAGATCCCAAAAACATCTTAGTATTATGCACATGTTCTGGGATATATATATATATATATATATATATATATATATATATATATATATATATATATATATATATATATATATATATATATATTAAACAAAAAGTTACAACAATTATCTAGTTAATTTTACTTTTGCATTAATAATTGAGCACTCTGCTGGGAAACTCTCCCAGTTAAGAAATACGGTATATATATATATATATATATACATGTCGTACGTAGGTAAAATATTTAAAAAATAATTTAATATTATTATAAGCCCCATTTTAAGGAAAATTGAAAGGAAAATTGTGGGAAAGATTAAAAATAAACATTCACCTAAAGCCTCAGTGCAATGCTCTGACTCTTGTCGAGTTCTATCGAATGTTTAGATATTTATACTCGCTGCTTTCAGTGTAAATATCACTTAATTTCTTTGTTATCACGTGACAATCTCTCATAGCCTAATGGGACTAGGTGAACGTTTACAGATTCAAGGTGTCTCTATGAACCGGGTTCGCACCCTGAGACCGTCTGAGATCGTTATTTCCCTGTGCTGATGAGAGCTGTAAGCTTGAAACGACATCATATGTAGGAAAAATATTAAAAATGAATATAATATCATATTAATATAATATCATATTATAAAGATCTTGTAAAGAATGAGTGAGTGCATATATTCTGATAAAACGTATCGACAACAGTATTTTCTTTACTAGGATAGTAGACGATGCTAAACTTAAATTGTGACAGTTCAATGCGCCAACCGCATATTTTGTCATTTTTAATTTTTGATTTTCTGGTGTTATCAAACATGAAGCTTATACTCTTTTGGACTGTAACTACAGTAAAGTCCTTGCCAAGTAGGAAGTAGCGCCACTTTCGTAGAGCTTTGACAATGGCGGCTGCCTCTTTTTCACCTGTATGATGCTTAATTTCACAGGAACTCAGTGTTCTAGAATAGAACGCAACAGGACGGTTTCGTTGGTTATGGGTAGCCCCTATTTTTTGGGGGGTGGGGGGTAAGTGCGAGTTTACGGAGGCGCACCCCTTAAATGGTAAAGTCTACAAAACAAATAATGTGTCCATGTTATTCATCATATTGCCTAGAATATATATTCAAAAATTCATAATGATCCATTCATTAGTTTAGAAGATTACTCTCTAATATATATATATATATACCTAACTTTATATATAGAGAGATAGTAATTGAATCGGACGACAGAGGACGCAAGTCATCGGTCAGAGGATAATTGTCACAGTCAAACAAATTTAAATAGAAAAATCCAGTGCAGACAACAAGATAAACACAGAAGAAAATTAAAAAGAAAAAGAATAGTAATTTTATAGCAATAAGTAGTAATACTATACATGGCGACAATTGTCCAAATGAGACCCGAAATATGCAAAAATCTAATTGAGAAAAGAATTACTCTATGTCAAATTTTGAGTTATATTGAGTAATAGATTTTTAAAAGGATCGGTGTGCTCATTTGAGCATCAATAATATGTATGTGCTTGGTAAAATCCCAAACTATTGAACTTATCATTATGAATTATGGAATACGTATTCTAGGCAACAGAGCGAGTAATATGGACACATTATTTATTTATTTTTGTTAACTTTATCATTTAGGGGGTGGGGGGGTACCACATAAACTGTCAAATACCCCCCCCCCCCCCCGAAAAAAAAGCATTCAAATTTAAAAGTGATGCTATATTTATTGCTTATACCCGTCCTGTGATGGGTATTCTACTAGTTATATATATATATATATATATATATATATATATATCATCTCACATTAAAAATATATATATATATATCATCTCACATTAAAAATATATATATATATATATATATCATCTCACATTAAAAAAAACATATATATATATATATATATATATATATATATATTATATATCTGCTCGGAATTTTAAGCTGCATCCAAATTGCTGGATGATAATAACATAAAAAAAAAACCATAAAATGTTCCCAAAGAGAGAAGATTCCGTGTTCATTGAAAAACTCTAATTGGTTAGAATTTGGAGTGGACATTGCTTGACTATAAAATCGATCCTATGATGTAAATGTATGCATTTAGCCTCATGATTTCCTTTCGAGAATAAAATACAAACGTCTCTGTATAGCTTACTTGTCAAAAGTATATTTTTTATACTACTACTAAGCCCTACTTATGCATTGGGCTCTGTTGAATTAAATACTGAAACAAAAATATGTACGTAATATATTTTATTATATAAATATGCATATTAAATAGTAATGAAATTATTTATGGTACTCATATTTCAAAATTCTGTTCAGGTTCACGAATTCGACATCAAAGTGTGGTATCTGTGATCAAAGTGTGGTATTCGTTCTGATGCTGTGCTTCATCTGTTCTGTTCTTGGTCAGTAAAGGAGAATTCCTTCTAGATTGAGGTAATTTTGATTTTTGTCTCAATCGGGAGTGCCTTTTTCGGGGAGCTGGATTCCCCCCACATTATAAACCGACCTTGTGCCTAACTCTGCCCTCGTTGGGAGGCAAGTAAATGGGGGCATAAAGATTCTCACGATAGAAAAGATGCACTTAAAGAAGGTGGAAGATTACATCAGTCAAAAATTTACGAATGCCAAGATGAGAATAGTATTCTGAATAGCCCAAATAATTCAAATAAATATGAATGTGATTTATTTTTTTGCTGTTTTTATTTAAAAAATTTTTTTTTATAAAATACTAAAATGGAAAAAAAAATGTGTCAGGAACTGACTTCCTATTCAATGAAATCACCCTTTGAACTCATACATTCTTTATTCATTTGTTCATTCGTTCATATAATTTTACTCTCATGTGATTCTTTTTCCATTTTATTTTATATATTTCTCGTCTTTGAGAGTATATGTTTGGCTTTGTATTTTTCCTTACATTGTGTATGGCAGGATTTCTTTTTTTTCTTTTTTTTCTTTTTTTCATTGTTGTTTAACATATTTGTACAATGAACAATTATTTGTTTAAGAATCATGTGACCAATAGAAAAATGGCTTAAATATGTCCGCGGTGTGAGGGTCACAACATTATACATATATAAATGTGTCAGTTCTTCCGAGAATCAGAGTATCAGGGTGTTAGGCCTTGGATCAGTGTAGTATATGTGTACTCTACATAATTTAGTATTTACAAATTAATTTTATCAAGCAGCAGAAAACTGGTCGGCATCCATAATTTGCTTGTCTCCAAGTCTATATTCAAAGCCAATTTCCTTTTATATATATATATATATATATATATATATATATATATATATATATATATAATTATTTATTTATTTTTTTAATTAATTCAGTTCAAATATTCAAAAAATGAACAGAACCAATATTTTTCAAAAGTGCTCAACATATATTAGAGCTCAAACTATGTTTATTTTAATATATATATATATATATATATATATATATATATATATATATATATATATATATATATATATATATATATATATATATATATATTGTTGCGAAATAGTCCAAGAGTAAAAAGAAGCCAAGTCGAGGGTTTGTTAAGATAACAAGTGTATTAACATAAAAAGGTACAAAGGTAAGGAAAGTGACTGGCACTCGGCTAGACCGTTAAAATACTGTCCTTTTTCTCCCTGGTGATTGTCTACTCTCACTATTTATAGTGAAAACCGGTGTAGTTTCTCTTCTGTTAGAACGGTCGGTATAACACATATATATATATATATATATATATATATATATATATATTTATATATATATATATATATATTTATATATATATATATATTTATATATATATATATATATATATATATATATTTATATATATATATATATATATATATATATATATATATATATATATATAATCAAGACAAACGTTATAGTACAACATGAAATGTTCCTGTTTAATTAGTCTTTTTTTTCTCGACTTTTCGAATAATCCATCTTATTTCTGCTGAATTGTTGTAAGAATACCCATCCAAGGAAGGCCATGAGTGTTTCCAATTTTTTAATATTTATTTTCGATACTAATTTCGCTGCATATGTTTCTGTGTTTCCAGTATGTGCCCTCTTCAGGCTAAGGTTATTCTAATAGTGAGGACAGGATTGGCAGAGTTTTATAGACAACATTCATAAATTAATTTTTAAAATTTTTAATTCACCTTTGCTGAATTCGTGAATATGTTGAGAAACAAAGAATTTTCTGTTGTGTAATCATTTGATTTTTCTTTTGTGTAGGGAGACTATGTTGTTGAGTATTTGGTTAGCACCTACGTAGAATTTATTGTAGCTTGTGCATCTGAGTGCATAGACTGTATTTTAGTTCAATTTTTCTTTATTGTAAATGTTGTTGCTGTGTTTTCAAATGTATAGAAGTTTCCCTCTATAATTATATAACAGGCACCCCATCTTATATTTTATTGAATTTGATGACTTCTTATGTTGTTTGTTGATTGGGTTTCGATAGGGTTAAGATGTATTTTAGTTATTTTTTGTTGACATTTACTTTTTAATTATTTGGGTTATTTCAAGTGTCTTTTAATTCATAATTTTGGTTAAGTAGTTCTAAGTTTCTTGTTATTTCCGTAAATAGTTCTGTATATTCCTGTTGTATGATGAGATGCTATAATTTGTCCGTTGCTTCGTTTTGTTTTCTTAGTTCTGTAGTTGGTTGAGCAGAAAAAAATACCACATGCAGAGGAGGAGGGCAACGGGCGATGACCCTGAGCATCCAAATATTTTTAGGAGTGGGGGCATCCAATCATTCATACATCCTTTTCTCATAATATTTTGCAGTACTAGGACTTATACTTGAGTCTTTGTAGCATACGATCAAGGAGTTGGCACTGGGCATCACCATAGCATCACCATACCTATGCACATCACTGACCACGTGTGAGAGATATCAGAACGGTTTTAGGCTAAACCTGTTCCTTTCAGGTGTCTTGATAAGTAGGATGCCAGAGTTACACATTTTTCTTGCGGTTTTTATATAAACATTTAAAACGTTTTTTATTTTTTCACTTAATTATTAGTGACTTATTAGTATAAAAAAGATTTAGAAGTAACATTTTATTTTATTTTTTTTAATCTCCAGGTAGCTGATCCTCTGCTCCAGACAGCACGAGGAAAATTACAGACGAGAAGATCAAAGCTGAATGATGAAATTAATAAGGAATTACGTCTTCGAGCAGGAGCAGAAAATCTCTTTAGGTAAATGGTGATTTAAATTTTTTTTTTAATTGTACATTTGTAAAATAATTTATTGAAATAGATTTTTTATTAGACAATCCAGTCAATATTTCAGCTTTAAAAAGAAATGTCTTTTATATAAATTTGTATTGCAAAATTCTAAATCTGATAAAAGAAGTGTTTTAATATTTTAAGCTATATTATGACATGTAGTCCCAAAACCTGCCATGGTCATAAGGGTGCTGCAATGATGAGTGATATCTACTGTTTCCACTTTTGAAGATTAAAATAAAGATACAATGCTACTAAACCTTATATCTAGAATCCTTATTCTAATTTTTATCAAAACCCATTATATTATTTTGATTCTAGAAAATGTCTAAAATTTAAGGCTTAAGCTTAAGGGGCTTTAAGAAAAAAACTGAAATTCAGGGAATCTTGCTTAATTGGTGTCTAATGACTATGAATATAATTTAATGCAAATCTGAAATATTTGAATTTTCAAATAGGAGCTTGTGCCCATATTATACCCACCACCTTTAAAAAAACATTAAAATACCCCAAGGAAACTGAAATTTGAGAAATATTTATTAATTAATATCTAATATCTATTACTTAAATTTCCGAAAGATCAGAGGTATTTAAATTTTCACAAAGGCTTCCATCTCCTTTTTGCCTCCTTTGCATAAAACTAAATTACACTAAATATAGTCCACATTACAACCCCTTACACCTAGCAGCTTTGTTCCAAAATTCATAATGTTAATCAGTTTAGGAGTGAATCCTGTACATAGAAATATATAAACATATACTTACACATACCTAACTTTATATAAACTAGCAAATATATGTTCCCTCTGATCGCATATTTTTGCTAGGCTGGGAGGATTATATAATTGTGAAAGAACTACAACAATGTGTAACATATATAATAAATTGTTTTGGATTATTAAAATAATTTCTAACGCTACTGATATTGTTTACTCATTCGTTTATTTAGTTTTTTTTTTATCACTTATGTTTGAATTCATGTTTTGAAGCATGACGTAAACAATAAATCTATGACGTCACGCCAAAGCTATAATTATTTTGTTATGATAATGTTTTAAGCTCTAATTATAAGAAAGTCCAAATAAGTGAGCTAGTAGAACCGCAGACTGAAAATCTCAAGGTTTTGGTTTCGATTTTTGGTCATGGCATCCGCTTTATTTGTTGGGAATTTATCATTTACTATTAATGCAATATTCTCGATTTCTAAAAGTACTTAAGATCTCTGATATTTCGAAATGAGAAAAATTCCGCAATCTATTTATTACGTTTAAAACAATTGTGACTGACAGACGAACAAAATCTCTAAAGATAATATATATATATATATATATATATATATATATATATATATATATAACAAACACTTACTCAACGAGTCAATGGTGCTCTAGTAAAACCTAAAAACAGGATAAACAGTAGAACCTCAGAAAAGAATGAAAATATATATTTTTTCTGTGGCCCTGGCTAAAGTATTTATTCAAGTAATGAGAATCTATTTTAATTTACAGTGTTGTTTTTTCCATTTATTTTCACCTCTTTTCTTTTATTAAGGCCGTTTCTTTTCCTTTTTTTCCTTCTTTTTTCTGTTTATTTTTACCCTCCATTTATTCTCCAATATTTATTCGTTATCTGACTTTTTTTCTTCATATTTTTTTCCTGTTCTTAAAATAAACTTTTTTCATTTTTATTTCTCTACCTTTATTATCAATAATTCCATCACCGCCACCAATTCACTAATATTTACTTATTTTTATGCTTAATGGACAATAGCTGTATCATTTATTTATACTTTATTAGTCCATTTATAGACGAGTTGAAGCTATATAAATATTTTATGTGTGCGCATACGCACAGACGTACGCACACATACAGCAATCAGTCTTGTGTGAAATATTATTGGCTTAGTTCCCAGAAATGTCTACTCCTCAAGAGGACCTCCACTGCATGTACAAAGAGATGGTCAGAAGCAATGCTGAGGAAAATCCTCCCTTTCACCCTTTTTCAGGTAAGCGAATGCCAAGAAAGCAAAGTCTTTTTTAAAACCCTGCCTTAAGTATGTAAAAGCCCTATATTTTATTTAACTCCTCCCTATGAGGTTAGACACAAGGTCAGGTGTGGTTTTGAAAAGCCAGAGCACTAGGGTAAGCCTACTCTGGCCTACAAAAAATGCCTGAGCAACCCTGTCGGCATTCCCCGGTAAGGGCATCTCAGGTGATTAGCAACCATTAGAGCTGAACACAGCCATACCTTAGTCCGACAACAACAAAGCCACTGTCGGACTGATTGTCAAGGACGTATCTCTGACTTGGACCTTTTTAAGGTAAATGATGTTTCAGTAATAAAAACAACTTTTGTCCTGATCTCTATATTAATAAAACTATGTTACAACTTCTCCTGTGTCTGTGTATGCCACATTAAACGGCCTTGTCACATCTTGCTTCCAACTGGTTCGCTGGTTGTTTATACCATGACAACATTCTGACAACCTAGGGACTGACATGAACCATCAGACTCTTCTTTATCAAAATAAAGTATGACTTGGCTCGCTCTTAGGAAGTGTACCCTCCTAAACATTACCTCCTCTTTTGGGAGAGAGGTTAGTTTATTGCCGATCGCATAAGGCGACCCTACTGGGGAATACCGACGGGTTTGTTCACAGCTATTTTTTTTGGCCGACCAAAGTGCCTGCTCGATGGAGTTGGTTTTCCACACCTTCCAGCTTTGTGTTTCTCGTTTCTATGTGACTTACACGTTATTATTTACGTTTAATCAAATATCTATTGTAATCTCAATATATATAAGGCAAAAATCTGTGATATGTATGTAACGCTAAGGCTTTTAAAATACTAAACAAACACCTCCGAATTAGGTATTATTTTAACCGGCATAACCTCGAGAAAATAATATCGAAAAATTAAAAAAAAAGATTCATTTTTAAGGGGTCAAATAGCCATTTTTTCGTTTAATGTGATCACGATTTTTAATGTTATCTTGTGCACATGACGTCACATAGATAGGTACATGACGTCATAGTAATAGGTTCGGATATTATTTTATGCTATCGTCACGTTATTATTGTTTTTTTGGCATTTTTCTTCGGACTATTGCCCTGCTAAAAGGGAGGGGAATAAGCGAGAGTTATTTTAGTATAGCTCTAGAGGCCTCCTTGTATTTTGCGATTGAAAATGAGGAAAAATATCATGATGGGATTGAAAATAATGAAGAATTCCATGAGAGGATT
This sequence comes from Sepiola atlantica, assembly GCA_963556195.1. Classification (NCBI taxonomy): domain Eukaryota; kingdom Metazoa; phylum Mollusca; class Cephalopoda; order Sepiida; family Sepiolidae; genus Sepiola; species Sepiola atlantica. The sequence goes on from OY744530.1 coordinate 73,741,738, forward strand.
GAAAATGATGAAGAATAATACCATGTGAGGATAGAAAATGATTAATAGAATATCATGAAGTGATTGAAAATCATGAATAATAGGGTGAGAGGATTGAAAATGATGAAGAATATCATGAGTGGATTGAAAATGATAAAGAATATCATGAAGGGATTGTAAATGATGAATAATATCATGAGAGGATTGAAAATGATGAAGAATATCATGAGGGGGTTGAAAATGATGAAGAATACAATGAGAGGATTGAATATGATGTAGAATATTATGAGAGGATTGAAAATGCTGAAGAATACCATGAGGGGTTGAAAATGATGAAGAACATCAGGAGAGGATTGAAAATGATGAAGAATATTATGAGAGAGTTGAAAATGATGAAGAATACCATGAGAAGATTGATAATGATGCAAAATACCATGAGAGGATTGAAAATGATGAAGAACATCATGAGAGGATTGAAAATCATGAAGAATATTATGAGAGGATTGAAAATGATGAAGAATATCATGAGAGGATTTAAAATGATGAAGAATATAATGAGAGGATTTAAAATGATTAAGAACATCATGAGAGGATGTGAAATGATTAAGAACATCATGAGATGATGTAAAATGATGAAGAACATCATGAGAGGATTAAACATGATGAAGAATATCATGAGGGGATTGAAAATGATTAAGAACATCATGAGAGAATTGAAAATGAAGAAGAATATCATGACGGGTTTGAAAATGACGAAGAATACAATGAGAGGATTGATAATGCTGAAGAATATTATGAGAGGATTGAAAATGATGTAGAATATCATGAGAGGATTGAAAATGATGAAGAATACAATAAGAGGATTGATAATGCTGCAAAATACTATGAGAGGATTGAAAATGATGAAGAACATCATGAGAGGATTGAAAATGATGAAAATCATCATGAGAGGATTGAAAATGATTAAGGACCATGAGAGGATTGAAAATGATGAAGAATACCATAGGGGGATTGAAAATGATGAAGAATACCATGAGAGGATTAAAAATGATAGAGAATACCATGAGAGGATTGAAAATGATGCAGAATATCATGAGAGCATTGAACATGATGAAGAATATAATGAGAGGATTGAAAATGATTAAGAACATCATGAGAGCATTGAAAATAATGAAGAATACCATGAGAGGATTGAAAATGATTAAGAACATCATGAGAGGATTGAAAATGATGAAGCACATCATGAGAGGATTGAAAATGAAGAAGAATATCATGAGAGGATTGAAAATGATGAAGAATACAATGAGAGGATTTATAATGCTAAAGAATATTATGAGAGGATTGAAAATGATGTAGAATATCATGAGAGGATTGAAAATGCTGAAGAATACCATAAGGGGATTGAAAATGATGAAGAACATCATGAGATGATTGAAAATGATGAAGAATATTATGAGAGGATTGAAAATGATGAAGAATACAATGAGAGGATTTATAATGCTAAAGAATATTATGAGAGGATTTAAAATGATGTAGAATATCATGAGAGGATTGAAAATGCTGAAGAATACCATAAGGGGATTGAAAATGATGAAGAACATCATGAGATGATTGAAAATGATGAAGAATATTATGAGAGGATTGAAAATGATGAAGAATACAATGAGAGGATTGATAACGCTGCAAAATACCATGAGAGGATTGAAAATGATGAAGAACCTCATGAGAGGATTGAAAATGATGAAGAATATCATGAGAGGATTGAAAATGATAAAGAATATCATGAGAGGATTGAAAATGATTAAGAACATCATGAGAGGATGTAAAATGATTAAGAACATCATGACAGGATTGAAAATGATGAATAACATCATGAGAGGATTGAACATGATGAAGAATATCATGAGGGGATTGAAAATGATTAAGAACATTATGAGAGAATTGAAAATGAAGAAGAATATCATGACGGGGTTTAAAATGATGAAGAATACAATAAGAGGATTGATAATGCTGAAGAATACCATGAGAGGATTGAATAAGATGTAGAATATCATGAGAGGATTGAAAATGCTGAACATAATGAGAGGGTTGAAACTGATTAAGAACGTCATGAGAGGATTGAAAATGATGAAGAATATCATGAGGGGGTTGAAAATGATGAAAAATACAATGAGAGGATTGATAATGCTGAAGAATACCATGAGAGGATTGAATATGATGTAGAATATTATGAGAGGATTGAAAATGCTGAAGAATACCATGAGGGGTTGAAAATGATAAAGAACATCAGGATAGGATTGAAAATGATGAAGAATATTATGAGAGGATTGAAAATGATGAAGAATACAATAAGAGGATTGATAATGCTGCAAAATACCATGAGAGAATTGAAGCTGATGAAGAACATCATGAGAGGATTGAAAATGATGAAGAATACTATGAGAGGATTGAAAATGATGAAGAATACCATGAGAGGATTGAAAATGATGAACAATACCATAAGAGGATTGAAAATGATGAAGAATACCATGAGGGGATTGAACATGATGAAGAATACAATGAGAGGATTGAAAATGATGAAGAATATAATGAGAGCATTGAACATGATGAAGAATATAATGAGAGGTTGTAAAATGCTGAAGAATACCATGATGGGAATTGAAAATGATGAAGATCATCATGTGGGGATTGAAAATGATGAAGAAAATCATGAGGGGATTTAAAATGATTAATAATATACATGATACATATCTATGATACATGATACATATCTATGATACATGATACACATATATGACACATGATACATGATACATATCCATGATACATATCCATGATACATGATACATATCCATGATACATATCCATGATACATGATACATATCCATGATACATATCCATGATACATGATACATATCCATGATACATGATACTATCAATTATACATGATACATATCTATGATACATATCCATGATACATTATACATATCCATGATAGATGATACATATCAATGATACATATCATGATACATATCCATGATACATGATAGATATCCATGATAGATATCCATGATACGTATCCATGATACATATTTACGATACATATCCATGATACATGTAACATATCCATGATACATGATACATATACATAATTAATATCGATGATAAATGATACATATCCATGATACATGATACATATCGATGATATATATACATGATACATATCATTGAAATATGATACATATCTATGATACATGATATATATCCATGTACATGATACATATCCATGATACATATCTATGATACATTATACATATCAATGATACATTATACATATCAATGATACATGATACATATCCATGATACATGATATATATCCATGATACATGATACATATCCATGATACATGATACATATCCATCATACATATCCATCATACATATCCTTGATACATTATACATATCCCTGATACCTATCCATGGTAGATGATACATATCCATGATACATGATACATATCCATGATACATATCCATGATACATGATACATATCCATGATACATGATACATATCCATGATACATATCCATGATACATATCCATGATACAGATCCATGATACATGATACATATCCATAATACATATCCATGATACATGATACATATCTATGATACATGTTCATGATACATGATATATATACATATCCATGATACATATCCATGATACATGAAACATATCCATTATACATATATATATATACATGATACATACACATGATACATATACATTATACATATACATGATACATATCCATAATACATATCCATGATACATGATTCATATCCATGATACATGATTCATATCCATGATACATGTCCATGATACATGATACATATCCATGATACCTGGTATATGATACATATCTATGATACATGATACATATACATATCCACGATACATGATATATATATATACATATACATGATACATATCCATGATACATATACGTATACATGATATATACACATGATACATATACATATACATGATACACGATATATATACATGATACATATACATATACATAATACATATACATGATACATATCCATTTTTTCAACGTTAATCAGTAGTAATTTTGTAATTATCCAATGTATTTATGTAATAACTTTATAAAAATGCTGACTCACTAAACATGCTCCATAATCCCTTGCCGGATGTACCCGTCTTGCCCTAAATTATGTGCGGGTGTATCAGGTCATCCCATAACTTCTGTCCGCTGCATCAATAACAACATAGGAAGGATACCGGTAAGAGTGATGTCAGTAGTTCTCAGGAGGCCTACTTGATTTGCAAAGTAATGTAGGTGCTTCTGAAGTATAACGGTCCCAAGAAATATTGGTGCTTCTAAAGTATAACGGTCCCACAGGAATGTTTCTTCTAAAGTATAATGGTCCCTAGGAATGTTGATGCTTCTAAAGTATTACGGTCAACAGGAATGTTGGTGCTTCTAAAGTATAACGGTCCCTAGAAATATTGGTGCTTCTAAAGTATAACGGTCCCCACAAATGTAGATGCTTCTAAACTAGGACGGTCCCCCAGGAATGTTGGTGCTTCTAAAGTATAACGGTCCCTAGAAATATAAGTGCTTCTCCAATATAGGGACCAAGGGTGCTTCTACAATATAGGACCCAGCACCAGGGGTGCTTCTAAATTTAGGACCCGGAGGCTTCTGCAGAATAGGGACAATGGGTGCTTCTCCAATATAGGGACTAGGGGTGCTTCTCCAGTATAGGTACCAGGGGTGTTTCTACAATATAGGACCCAGTACCGGGGTGCTTCTACAATATAGGACCCGGAGGCCTATGAAGAATAGGGACCATGGGTGCTCTGCAGTATAGCAGCCAGGAGTTCTTCTACAGTATAGGACCCAGCACCAGGGGTGCTTCTACAATATAGGACCCGGAGGCTTCTGCAGTATGGTTCTTTGATATGACCGAGGCACCTCGGAATTTTTTTTTTCTTTCTTTAACTGAAAATATTTCTATGTATGGGGAAGGGTAAAAAAAAAAATTTTCTCTCGAGGGGGGTTAAATTTTTTTTTTCTTTTACATTAAAAATATTTCTAAGTATGTGGGAGGATGAAAAAAAAAGTTTTCTTGGGTGGTGCCAAAAACAATATAGTATGCGCACTAGGGCGGCGATAGGTATATACATAGTATGTGGACTGGAGTGGCAATAGGTACATATATAGTAGTGCATAGGGGTGCCGATAGGTACGTATTTAGCATGCACACCGGGGTGGCGATAGGTACACATTTAGCATTCGCACCGGGGCGGCGATATGTACATATTTAGTATTCACACTGAGGCAGCAATATGTACATATGTAGTATGCACACTGGGTCGTCGATAGGTACGTATATAGCATGTGCACATGGACGACAATAAGTACGTATACAGCATGTGCACCGGGCCGGTGATAGGTATGTATTTAGAATGCGCTCCGGGGTGGAGATAGGTACGTATATAGCACGCACAGTGGGGTGGGGATAGGTACGTATATAGCATGCGCAACGGGGCGGCGATAGGTACGTATTCAGCATTCGCACCGGGTGGGCGATAGGTATGTATTTAGCATTCGCACCGGGGAGGCGATAGGTACGTATTTAGCATTAAGGGGTGGCGATACGTACGTACATTGCATGTGCACATGGACGGCAAAAAGTATGTATATAGCATGTGCACCGGGCCGGTGATAGGTATGTATTTAGCATGCGCTCTGGGGCGGCGATCGGTACGTATACAGCACGTGCAGCGGGGCGGCGATAGGTACATATATATATAACGGGCACCAGGGCGGCGAAAGGTACGTATTTAGCATTCGCACCGGGGCAGCGATAGGTACGTATTTAGCATCTGCCCCAGGGCAGCGATATGTACATTTTTAGTATTTGCATTGGGGCAGTAATAGGTACTTATGCAGTATGCACACTGGGGCGGCAATAGCTACATATTTAGCATTTGCACCGGGGTGGCGATAAGTACGTATTTAGCATTTGCACCGGGGCGGGGATTGGTACGTATTTAACATTCACACCGTGGCGGCGATAGGTACTTATATTGTATCTGCACCCAGGGCGGCGATAGGTACTTATATAGTATCTGCACGGGGGTTGCGAAAGGTATGTATATATTATGTGCACTGGGGCAGCGATAGGTATGTATATAGTATGCGCACCGGGGTGGCAATAGATACGTATATAGTATGAACACCGGGGCGGAGATAAGTACCTATATAGAAGGCGCAGATAGAGGTGGTACTTTTTATAGAAATAAGTCATACTATTGCCCTGGGAAACGTAGGATGAAATGGTGGGGAAGAAACAGCTTTCGCAAAAGGAAAAATTAGAAAGTAGCGGTGAAATGGAGCAACCAGGGAAGAGAAAGGTAGAAAGATAAAGAGACGGACATAAATAGAAGTTTTAATATAAAGATGTTACACACGCGATTTTTCTTCAATTATATGTTTTTATGACCCCGAGCAACGCCGGGTAGCCCCGCTAGTAAGAAATAAAACGGAATTTTTAAAATCCTATTCAAAAATATAATTTAATTACAAAATTAAATCTACCAGAATTCATTTCGAACTCTTCGTAAACAAGTCAACCATTTTAATCTTTTGTTAATAGTTGGGGAAAAAAAAGAATGACTTACTTTTATTCATAATTGAAAGGAATTTGGAAACATTTAAACTGTTGAATAGAAAGTAATTTCTGGTTTAAAAATTCTTAGCAAATCTTCATATATTAAAGATTGATAGTTTTGGAAGCTATCCATGTCTAATAATTTTATAAATAGAGATTAAAACAACATTACTTCAACAAAATTATTTATATATTTTTTTTAATTTGTGCAATTAAGTATAAATGAAAATTATGAATGAAGATTAACTGTGAATTTCTGTAAGTTTCTACTAAAAGAATTATCGGATTAGATAGAATATGTAAACAATGAAATCGATTGGAATTCATTTTTTATACAAAATCTAAAAATTTCTGTAATTCACTGCCTAGGCAGAATAAAATATCGATTTGTCAGATGCAATGCTATATGGGTCTAGATCCGACTGACTTTTCTTTATATATTAGATGGTGTTGATTATTCTATTTTTATTTTTGGTCGGTATTAAATGACACACTGAGGTTGATATGCCGTAAATAAAACTAAAGCAAACAAGTGGAAGAAGATGATTTCTTCGGTCAGAGTCAGAACTGTTAAAATTTCAGGAGTCAAAATCGGTGCCAAACGTTTGGATTACTGATTTCACAGCCGCATGTCCATTATTTTGTTTGGTTGAATAAAGGCTGTAAACTTGCCAAATGTGATAGCATATTTGGCTGATTTCAGATCAGGGAAAAACTACTTTACTTTATAAAAAAAGAAAAGAAAAAAGAATAAAGTTTCACTGCATAATTAAATTTCATGTTGATTCCTGTAGATTATTCACCCAGAAAATAAAATTGATATTTTCTGCTTCTGCAATGCTTTTAAAAAATTATATTTAAAATAATAACTTAATTACGAAATTAAATACACTAGAATGCATTTTGGTTTAATCGTAAACAAGTCAGTAACTTTAATCTTTTGTTGATAGTTAAAATAAAAAAAGAATGAATTACTCCGTGAACCTTCTAAGTTTGAAAGGAATTTAGAAGTATTTAAACTGTCGAATATAAAGTCATTTCTGGCTTTAAAATTCTGAGCCTATCCTCATGTATTAAAAGACTGAAAGTGTTGGAAGCCATTTACATCCAATAATTTTAGAAATAGAGATAAAAACAAAATTACCGGAACAAAATTAAGCATAGTAAAAAAAAAAATTTAAAAATGGTTCAATTAATAATTTAATGACCAAACGATATAGTAATAATTAAATTTAACTGTCAAAATTGTATTTTAATGAAAAAAAATAATTTGATGAAAAAACCCCTACAAATAAACAAAAGTCATAGCTAAAAAAAAAATAGAAATAAAAGCAAACAATAATGCCGGATAGGTATAGCTAGTAAATGTGTGTTTAGACACTCCCAATCTAATAACACATCTATATACAACATACACACGTGTTCACAATGTGTATGCTACTGTCAATATGTTGGTACTATTTTTATCATATATCCAAAACTATTGAGAAGTACTCTCTCCCCCTCTCTCTCTCTTCCACACTATTTATTTATTTTAAAAACTTAGTTCACCCCAAACAAGGCAAGTTGCCACTGTAGACGTAAGGGGCTACTGAGAATTAGAGTGAAAGATTTGGGGGGCATCCTAAATTGGGAGCTGTGTAGCGAGATGCTTGTTCACATTAGTTTTAAATTTCTGCGTGTTGGTATAGTCGGGGGAAACAGGGAGCAGGGAGGGAGTTCCAAAGGCCGGCAGCTCAAGGAAAGAAGCTCTTGGAGTAGAAGGCTCTCCATCATCTGAGGATCTCCACAGTGAATGAATGGGATTTAGATGATTGTTTGGTTGGTCGAGTGTATTTACGTCAAGGAGGCACAAGAGCAGCAAGTTCATCGGAGCACATTTCATTGAAGTACTTGTAAAACAAGCACAAGGATGCAACATTGCGGCGATGGAGCTGTAGCTTGGTGGATAGTGAGGGACCTATTAAATTAGCGACTGTTTTTTGGACCTTGTCTAAGAGGGTGAGAGTAGTGAATGGTGCACCAGCTCAGATGTGACAACAATACTCCATACATGGGCGGATGGTGGTTTTGTAGAGATATAGGATACTGTCAGGTGTGAGAAGTTTTCTAGCTCGGTAGAGGGAGCCCACTTTCTTTGCAGCAGCCTTGGCAATGTCTTCTATGTATTTGTTTCATTTCATGTTACCTGTGAATGTTAGAACGAAGAGTTTGAACATTGGACTCTCGGGTAGGGTGTTATTTGCCATGACAATCGGTGGTTGAAGAGGTTTCTTGTAGTTGTTGAAGAAAAGAGGTTTTGTTTTAGCAGCATTAAATGTTACCATCCATTTATGACCCCATTCCACTACAGACTGGAGGTCACTTTCTAAGGATTCAGCAATTGCTTCTAATATGAGTGCGTCCGTTTTACCCACATGACAAGAGTATATAAAAAAACAATGAGTGTATATATGGGAAAATGAAAAAGGAAAACCAAAAAATGGATTTTTTTTATGTGTACATCAACGTTCATAAGACTTCATCAAGATGATAATATAAAGAAAAATGTCATGCAAGTACAAACACATATAGGGTTGACATATTGGGAAAAAGGAAGAAAATAGTAGCCACTACTGGAGAAAACAGTAGGGTGGACGTCCGTGCTTGGTGGAGTCAATAATAAGGAAGTGTATATATATATATATATATATATATATATATATATATATATATATATATATATATATACTTCCATCCTATCATGCAAAAGTTAGCAAGTAAAATACATGCCTTTTTCTAGACCCTCGACGAAACTATTTTCAAGTTGAGAGGGGAAGCGAGAAAGCAAATATTAAGTCAGACAACCATCTCAGACTTATCTTGTCGACTGAAATGAATTCAGAAATAAATCCTTCTCACTATATAATAAAAAGTTAACAGCGATGGGTGTTTATTTTTTCTTTAGGTCATCAGAAATGATAATAATGATCTATATATGTAAAATTTAATTTCTGACATAATTCTATGATTTCACGTGAATATTTTAGAACAATATCTAGATAAATAGCGAGTGCGAACACTGGCGAAGTACATTTTTTTTTCTCGTCATTTTTGCCGGAAGGTGTAGTCAATGTTTGTGTGTCATAGAAATCGATATGTTAACAGTTACAACATGCAAATAAGTTTTAATTAGGCTAACATTTTCCAAGGAATCTAAAGACACCATATAAAATTTTCCTTCGATTTCAGGTTGGGTCACTAGGGGCAATTATCGGTTAAGTCTATAAAATAACTGAAATATATTAGAACGTAAAGAAACGAAATTTTTGTTTTTAAATAGATTTTCTTCGTTTCATAAAACAAAAATTAAATTAAACAAAGAATATCCCAGTGAATAATTATTTAAAAATGTTTAAACATTTAAATAATTAATTTTATTGGTATTTTTAGGATTTCAAATAATAAAAAAAATAAAAGGAATTCGTTTCCATTTGTTAAATCCATTTTCCGTTTTATAGAAACGTTAAAAATGCAGCGTCCATATAGTGTTTTTTTTAGAACATCACCAAGCTGACGATTATTTTAATTATTATACCTCATATTGGATATGTTCCAACCAGCAATATATGTCCACACAGGCAACGCTGGGTGAATACTGCTAGTATATATATATATATATATATATATATATATATATATATATATATATATAATGAGAGAGAAAGAGAGTTTGGTAGGTAGGATGGTAATTATGAATATGCAGACAGTATGTTCTTTTTAATTGGTTAATAACCCAATTCCATTTGCGTCACCCTGTTGTCATTTATACCTACCTACCTACCTACCTAAACCTAAATACCTACATCAACTCTGTTGCCTCCTTTGAGGTTTCTGTCCTCTTTGCTGTTCTCCTTACCACTTTTTAATTGAAAACAAACACATGGCGAAAGTTTTAGCGCCAAGTATTCTTAATGTTTCTCATCCCCCCAAATATCGTTTGTCTTTAGAAAAGCCAGTTTAAATGACATGAAGTTGACTCTCGGCTTTGGACTGCAATCAAAGTGTAGCATCTGGTGTGATACTACACTTCATCTGTTCGGTCCTCGATCAGTGAAGAAGAAATCCTTCTAGACTGAGGCAATTTAAATTTTTGTCCCAATCCAGAGTTCCCCTTTTTGGGAAGCTTGATTTTCGCCACATTAAAAATCGACCTTGTTTCTAACTCTGCCCTCGTGTGCAGGCAAGTAAATAGCGACTTTATTTTAGTATGCGTTTTTCATATGCGTTTCTGTGCAATATCATGTCCTCATCAGCTACAGGGAGGAGGTAGTGCTGAAGTGGATAACGATGCGAACTAGCGATCGGAATGTGTCAAGTTTGAATCCAATAAGTTCCATAACACTACTTTCACTTATGCATGTTGGCAACCTTCACGTGGTCCCTTCTGTAAGTACCCGATGCCTACAACAGAATGAAGCCGCTCAAAAAAGTCGTACCATGCTGATTCATACGAATTTACTATCACCCGCCAATCAAGGGTAGTAACACAGTTTCGCTAGTTAAGGCAGTACTGCCACCACTGGTGCCACAAACCCTTTTTGCCACCAGACAACATTTGTTCATTTTTGTAGTTACATTGTCTTGTATTATTCAGACTACTGTTCTCATCTTGGATGTTATTCTCACAACGTTTCGGCCGTTGTGAAAACAACTTAAGATTTCTACCCGGCCATGGCTGACGGGACAAGAACAATCTACCACCATGGATAAAATAAAGGGTTCAGTTCGAAATTTCGTATAGATTCCCGAAATTGGAATAAAGATTCCCGAGATCGACAAGACACACCTGAAAAAGGTTGGAGGTTACATCGGCCAAAAACCCTGTGGGAATAACATAAGATGAGAACAGTGGTCCGAATGATCCAAATAATACAAATTATAGATCTTCATCTAAAAAATTCCTAAACATTATATTGTCTTATTAAAACGCGTTTACTTTGGGATGTTGATAGCAATACACGTCATCTACATGTCATCAACATCTTCCCTCGTACAAGTTATCCTCATTCAAACTATTGTCTTTCTCTTAAATTAAAGAGATATTAATATGAACAATAACTGAACAATTATATATAGATGTATATTTAATTTTAAACAGCAAATTCCACATACATGCACATATGTATTGTTTATTATTAAAATAGTAGGGCTATCTGGCTTTGCCCGGGGTCCTAATTTCCATAAAGAATGTAGATTACAGAAAGAAATAATAGTAAAATGAAACAATCTATGTAATATTGTAATTTGAAATGTTTAAATTCATTTTAGGACAAAATCAGACTAAAAATACTTATGTGCGAGTGAGGTTTGAACTCATAACCTCTGCCTCTAAATACGGTATGCTAACTGATTGAACCACTGAATAGAGAATCTCTCTCACAGTCGAATGTTGGTTAAAACTACAATAGACGACATTCTTTCTGTCTTTCTTCTCTCTCTCTCTCTCTCTTGCTCTCTCGCTCTTTCTCTCTCTTGCTCTATCGCTCTTTTTCTCTCTCTCTCTCCCTCTCTCCCTCTCTCTCTCTCCCTCTCTATCTCTAGTGTATGTTTACACTTATATTCGAATGGCTTTGGCTTTGGTAAGTAGAAAAAAAAAGAACTTAACTTATTTCAATTCATTTTTGTTTCTCTTTCGAGAAACACAAATGAAAGCAAAGTCAAACATAGCTAGTTGTATATAAATCCTATTGTTGCTTGCGTGATACAAGATATAAAACTATATACTAATAATCTATACATTAATTAATGTGCATATCATTCGTTAGTATTTAATTCTTTTAAAAGTGCAAGATCAATACATAATTGGCTATTGCAGTCAATACTGCCTCCGGGCAGCAATTAATTGGGATGGGAGGCCGTTAATTAAAAAAATAATTTTATTCAGAGAATTCCAAAATTTTAACAACAAACTTTGGTAAATGTGTAGATTAACACACTCAACTAAATTACACCCCCCTAAAAAATGAGATTCTTCTTTTTACGGTCATTCTAAATTATTAGGGCAGTTAACTAATATATCCTTTAACACTAATCCTAAGTTCGACTCGCAAGGTCGTAAAACCACATGCCATCACCCCGAAACAATAACTTACAGAATTCATCTCCAATGTCAAAAAATGGTTACTGCCATAAAGCCCTAGAATAGCTCGAAAATGGAGGATCATTTTACGTTAAATTCATTTGCGAAACTAATCCCCCAGTCTAAATTCTAAAATATTTTTTATTGTTTCTCTTTCCGCCAGTTTTTTAGGGTATTCGCACATAATCGCCTAAAAATGTAGAATCTCATTTTATCAAGAGATGGGTGTTCATCTACAAAACACCCTAAAAAAGTAGCTACCCCCCCCCCCCCAAAAAAAAAAAAACGCTGCGGATTTAACTCCCATAGAAAAAAAGAATTTAGTTAACTGCTCTAAAACTGGCCCCAAAAATTGGGATCATTTTACATTAAATTTATATACAAAAAATTTTCCCCCCTTTAAATGCCAAAATAATACTTTTTTTTTCTTTTCATCTTTCTATGAAGTTTTTCAGGGTGTTCACACATGATCGCCTAAAACAGGTAGAATACTTTTGGGGTGAATTTCGCGGAGGATGTTAATCTACAATCATACCAAAATATTTTTTTCGTAATTGGGACAGATCACAGTGCTACTAAACTATTGTTTTAATTTGTCAATCAGAATAGTGATAAGGTCGTTGCAAACATTAAGCAATAAGTTTGTTGTTAAACTTTACAACAAAGGAATTAACTTAACTGATGAAAAAAAGTTATTTATTTATCTTTCAGGGAAAATGTAAAAAGTGAAAAAATAGGGCGATAGAAAGGGATCAGAGAGAAAGCGAGCAGGACAGCCACACTCTTTTCTATGTCTCGCTTGTGGCAAGCCACAACCTTCGCTAAGGTCATGAGCGAGTGCTGATTGTTTAAACTTAAGGTGTTTTAGTTATTTTTCTGATTTATTTATTAAATAAGTTTAAGTAATTACTGTTAATATGGACGAAACTATTTCATATAGATAACGAAAATAATCAAATGCAATTCCAAATTAATAATACCAAATGTTAATTAATTATGAATGGTTTAAAAATAGTTATGCTAATTAGGCAGTGAAAAGGTTCTCTCTTATCCTTTATCTGCACTATATATACAGAATATCAAGTCTTTATGTTGTTTTTTTGATTGAAATAACAGTAACCCGTTTTGGTTATTAGATAGGAGTGATAAATGAAAAAAACTTTTGCATTCATTCATTTAGATATATATATATGGAAAATGAAAAATATGAAAACCCAAAAATATTATTTATGTATTTATCAACGTTTTGTCTTTATTTCAAGACTTCCTCAGGATGATTGTCTGAAGAAAATACCATACAAGTACAAAATATTTGAAACAATGGTAGTAGGAGGAATAGATCTTTAAAGGCGCTCATGAAGAGAGTAAATTATGAGATACAAATAGATGGTGGCAGTGGGGAATTGAGTTAACAGTAGAAAGTGTGTGGGGGGAAATGGTGATGGTTGGAGTTGTAAAATCATTAGGGAGGGGAGTGAGCTTTTGTGATGTAAGCTGAGAGTGGTCGCTTATGACAAAATAAGTTATGGGCTCATCAACATGGTGGGAGACATTACAATAACTGTGGAACGTGTGGGGGCAAACATTGGTAGCATTCAGAGTTATTTAAACCATGAAGGAGGAGGAAACATAAGTCAAGTTTAATGAAAATTTTTAAGTTTGTATCGAGGCAAGGTGGTATCATGGGTTGGTGTAGACAGGAGGGGGAGAGGATTGGAACAAAATGTAGCGACGAGAAGGTGATGTGTCGATATTTACATATATATATATATATATAAGCATACATACATATACACAATTAAATATATACATATATATGCACATATACATAAACAACATGCACATAAAAGTCTATGACTTCGCCACAAAATTTCAGTCTTCTTTTATTGTCGTTCATTAAAACTTAACAAATATAAAACATAGTCAGCAAAATAAGATTATATATATATATATATATATATATATGAATATTACATTCAATATATAAATATACATATATATGAATATTACATTCAATATATAAATATACATATATATGAATATTACATTCAATATATAAATATACATATATATATGAATATTACATTCAATATATAAATATATATATATAAATATCCCATTCAATATATAAATATACATATATATATATATATATATATGAATATTACATTCAATATATAAATATATACATATATATATATATGAATATTACATTCAATATATAAATATATACATATATATATATATATATATATATATATATGAATATTACATTCAATATATAAATATATACATATATATATATATGAATATTACATTCAATATATAAATATATACATATATATATATGAATATTACATTCAATATATAAATATATACATATATATATGAATATTAAATTCAATATATAAATATATACATATATATATGAATATTACATTCAATATATAAATATATACATATATATATATATATATATATATATATGAATATTACATTCAATATATAAATATATACATATATATATATATGAATATTACATTCAATATAAAAATATATACATATATACATATATATATATATATGAATATTACATTCAATATATAAATATATACATATATATATATGAATATTACATTCAATATATAAATATATACATATATATATATATATATATATGAATATTACATTCAATATATAAATATATACATATATATATATATATGAATATTACATTCAATATATAAATATATACATATATATATATATATATGAATATTACATTCAATATATAAATATATACATATATATATATATGAATATTACATTCAATATATAAATATATACATATATATATATATATGAATATTACATTCAATATATAAATATATACATATATATATATGAATATTACATTCAATATATAAATATATACATATATATATATATGAATATTACAGTCAATATATAAATATATACATATATATATATGAATATTACATTCAATATATATATATATACATATATATATATATATGAATATTATATTCAATATATATATATATATATATATATATATACAGATATATATATGAATATTATATTCAATATATATATATATATACATATATATATATGAATATTATATTCAATATATATATATATATATATACATATATATATATGAATATTATATTCAATATATATATATATATATACATATATATATATGAATATTATATTCAATATATATATATATACATATATATATATGAATATTATATTCAATATATATATATATATACATATATATATATGAATATTATATTCAATATATATATATATATATATATACATATATATATATGAATATTATATTCAATATATATATATATATATATACATATATATATATGAATATTACATTCAATATATAAATATATACATATATATATATATATATGAATATTACATTCAATATATATATATATATACATATATATATATATATGAATATTACATTCAATATATATATATATACATATATATATATATATATGAATATTACATTCAATATATATATATATACATATATATATGAATATTACATTCAATATATATATATATACATATATATATATATGAATATTACATTCAATATATATATATATACATATATATATGAATATTACATTCAAGTCATATTATACACAAGAAAATACAACTTATTAATCCTTCTTAAGTTAGTTCTTCTCATGTGTACTGCACCAGTTGCTTATTATCATTTCCTCACTCGGAGTTCTGATAGTTACTAGTCATTATCAGTGATCGGTCACTGGCAACAAAAGGTGATATTCCCTGGAGTCTGAGTGACAACAAGTCTTTCCAGTGATAGCACCAAAAAAATAAACTTTCACTTTCAGCAAATGTGATTTTTCAAGGACGCACATCTTTCGAATTTGACAAATCTGGCTCAACCTCATCACAATGGCTAAATAAATTGTTTATTAATTTCTTTCCTTTTTGTAATTTGACTCTATTCTCATAGTTCAAGAAAAAAAGAAGGTTACCCATGTTTTTTTTTAAGAAAATTACAGAGTAATCATATTGCTCATCAAAAAGAGGTTGCTGCAGCCTATCCTAATGCGACTAAAACGATCGTTTATCTATAATTTCAGTCATGGACCAGTGACAAAAATGATTATTTTGACAACCGCAGAATGTCAAAATTAACTACAGGGTGACCTACTTAAAAAATGCCACCATGGAATCGTTAATTAAATTCACAATCCTTTCTCCACAGTCCAATCATATTTAATAGGAATAAATTTCAGTCTATGTCTCACTTAACCACCAAATTTCAGGCTTTATTTTATTGTCGTTCATTGAAACTTAACAAATATAAGACATGGTCAGTAGAATAAGATTAGATCAATCTACCTTCATAGAAAAAGTAAATGACCCTGTTTTATATTCTCATAAGCAGAAGTGGGGATTCAGAGTCAGGAGTTGCCAACAGTAAAGTAAATTCGCACGAATCAACATGGTATGACTTTTTTGTTAGCATTGGTTTCCTCTATTGATTCTAGAATCAGGTACTCACAAGAAGGACCACATGAAGGTTGCCAGCACCCATAAGTGAAAGTGGTGCTATGGAATCGACTGGATTCGAACTTGGCGCACTCATGTTATCAGTCTGCATCGTTATCCATTTCACTGCCGTCACCTCTCAGGATTTGGCACTGATTTGCAGAAATCTGAGTCAGACTTTTTAAAACCGACTCTGAAGTTGGGAGTCAGATGTGTTTCAGCCAACTCCCTACCTCAGCTCACATGGTTACGGAGACAGTATAAAGATGCAGCAGTTGAAGTATTGCCGAAATAACAATCATCATCATCATCATCATCGTATTCAGTTTAGCATCCATTTTACATGCTGACATGTGTTAGACGGCTTTTAGAAATTGACTTCCAAACTAACCTATCTCTGGACATCTCTTTTTATCTCCCTCTTTCTCTCAAGTTTATTCTTGTCAATTTCTTCCATGTTTTCCTTGGCTTCCCCTATCATCTGACCATGCTACCATAACTATTCTACATCTACTAACTCAAGAACTCTCATCCATTCTTTCAACGTGGCCATACCAACAAAGTCTCGTCTTCTGTACACATCCCCCTGTCCAGATTTAATATTCTTCTTGGAGTCATCAGATATAAGCCTGTCTTTAAAACAATGGCAAAGAGGACAGCAAGAAGAGCACTCTACAAAAGCAAAATGGAGGCTGAACAAGCTAGATTTCCAAATATAATACAAAGGAATGACCAGAAGAATTAAGTATTCAGGATAGCTAAACAGATGGTAAAGACAGATGTTGATATTGTTGAAAAGAAGTGCATTCAAAATGACAATGAGGTGCTAGCAACAAATGAACAGGATAAGAGGGATTTTGGGAAATACTATGAGAGATTGTTGAATACTGAGTTTCAATGGGACCGAGAAGATCTAGAAATTGCAGCAACCGTTTCTGGTTCAGCTATAAGAATGGAGAAAGAAATTGTATGGGAAGCTGTAAGATGAAGAAGAGTAAGGCCGCAGGACCCTCAGACATTGTTGCAGAAATGTTGAAGGCTGCAGGTGAAACGGCATTGAGATGATCACAGACTTGACAAATCAGATCATAAGAGAAGAGGTTGCTCTAAAAGACTGGGATCTTAGTACAATTGTGAACTGTTGCAAGGATACAAGGGTAAAGAGCTCTGGATAGAGGTAATTACAGAGGCTTAAAGTTGATGGATCAGATCCTGAAACAAATGAACATGACAAAAGGGATGCTTGGAAATGCAATTATGAGAGAGTTATGAATACAGAGTTTTCATAAGGGAAAGAACATCTAGAAGTTGCAGAAGCAGTTTCTGATTCAGCTATAAGAATTAAGAAAAAAATAGTTAGGATATGTAATGTGAAAATAATAATAATAATAATAATAATAATAATAACAATAATGATTATGATAATAATAATGATAATTAATAATAATAGTAATGATAATAATAGTAATAATAATTAATAATAGTGATGACGATAATAATAATAAATCAACCCGCATAAGCTACGAACGGTAACCAGTCACATGGAAGTTACAATAGGAAGAAAACAAAAGCACGGGAAGAACACCACCACACGAACCAAGAAACAGAAACTGCAAGAAATATCATGACCCACCCATCCCCCAAAAAGTGATAGCACCAGCCTCGGCTGATACCACACGAAATAGTCGTGAAGGGTCAAGGAGAATGGAAAAACGTAGGAGGGAGAGCACTTACCAGACCTCCACTGAAAGAGTGCAGAGAGTGCTGGGACCTTGCAGAGGCTTATTGACACCCAAATCCCAGAGGAGACCAATCGTCGTTGCCAGAGAGAAATCAATGGTAGGCGGCTGTTGCGATACCACAAGGTCATTTGTGGTTGTTTTCAAAAAGAGGTGGAGAGTACTGGAAATCTGGGGAAACTTGTTGTCACTCAGACTTCAGGGAACACCACCGGTTGTTATCGGTGAGTAATCTCTGATGATGACTCATGTGAGAACCCATAATGAGTACAAATAATAGTAGTATTCATCATCATCATCATCATCATCATCATCATCATCATCATCATCATCATCATCATCATCAGTTTAACTCTGTTTTACATGCTTGCTTTTAGAAATTGACTTCCAAACTTATCTCTGGTCAGGTTTCTTTGGAAGTCATTTCCTTAATTGAGGCAAGATTTTTATCGTCTGGATGCCCTTCCTGACGCCAACCCAGTGAGGTGATGAGGACCAGTGTTTTTATCGAGACACCATCTGTAAGTGATTGCCCACCAAGACTAAAGAACGCTTCACCTGTCCTACCTTGTGATGCTATAAATTTATGTTTATTTGTATCTGACTGATGGCTGTTGAACGTGTGGAAACTACTGGTCAAGAAAGATTACCTTTGTTTCTCTGCACAGCTGAAATGAACTGAGCGATTCAATATTTGAGAAAGCATATTCAAGTAAACTGATCTTAGTTGTTGTCCACCTTAAGTATTTGACTTTCAAAACGAAGGTCAAATTACATTTGTTAATTAAGACCATGTTGAATTTATTGCTGCACTTGCTTGTCAAGCAGTTTTCAGTTACTTTTCGTCTTTGTAA
Organism: Sepiola atlantica; assembly: GCA_963556195.1. Lineage (NCBI taxonomy): Eukaryota > Metazoa > Mollusca > Cephalopoda > Sepiida > Sepiolidae > Sepiola > Sepiola atlantica. Next base: position 73,761,724 of record OY744530.1, read on the forward strand.
ATAAACTCAAATGTATAATGAGCAGCTGAAAAGCAGGCTGAACAAACAACTGCTAAGAGATTTTTAATTAAACCACTTAGTAATTAATGGGCGACTTTTCATAAATGAATGACATGTGAAAAAGACGATAATTGCCCTATAAGAGTCATCCAGATTCTTGTTCAGTGTCCCTTTATCTTGTGATTCGAATACAAATCGTATCTCTTAAAAAGCTTTCATTCCAGTTTCTTATTATCATTTGTTCACTAGGAGCTCACACGAGCTATTATCAGTGATCACTCACTAAGCGATATTCCCTGGAGTCTGAGTGACAACAAGTGTCCCCAGATTTCCAGTACTTTCCACCTCTTTTGATAATCATTGCAAATGACTTTGCATTATCGCAAAAGCTGCTTACCATTGATTTCTCGTTGGCAACGACCATTGGTCTTCTCTTGGATTTTAGTGACAATAAGCCTTCTCAAGGTCCCAGTACTCTCCACACCCTTCCAGTGCAGGTCTGGTTAACACTCCCCCCCCCCTCAGTCTTTTCATCCTCATTAAGCCGTTATGACTATTTTGTGTGGTACCAACCGAAGCTGATGCCATCATTTTTTTTTAGAGAGGTGGGCAGTTTATAAGATTTCTTGCAATTTCAGTTCCCGCAAATTCCTGTTTTTTTATTATTATTATTATTATTATTATTATTATTATTATTATTATTATTATTATTATTATCTACTCACTAGGAGTTTTCACACAAGTCATTATCAGTGATTGCTTACTAGCAATAATAAGTGGTTTTCCCTGGAATCTGAGTAGCAACAAGTCTCTCCAGAGTTCCACCACTTTCTGCCTTTTTTGATAACAGTTGAAAATCTCTTTGTGCTATCGCAACAGCTGTTTATTATTGATTTTTTGCTGATAATGACTATTGGCTTTCTCTGGAATGGCATTAAGCCTCTCCAAGATTGAGGTAGAGGTCTAGTTTGTGCTCTCATCTTTGGTCTTGCCAAGCTTCCTTAGACCATTATGACCAGCTGAGGCTGGTGTCATCACATTTGTTTCAGTTCCCATGGTTTCGTGTAATGTTCTTTCTATACAATTTTTTTTCTATTTCAACTTACCTGATTATGTTGGCTGGTTACCGCACTTGAGGATTTTCCTTAAAATTTCAGATTCTTCTTCTTCTTCTTCTTCTTCTTCTTCTTATTATTATTATTATTATTATTATTATTATTATTAATTATTATTATTATTTATTATTATTATTATTAATTATTGTTATTATTATTATTATTCACTTGAAGAGAAAAATGATAAAAATTGGTGACTTTCCCTAGAGTCTGAGTTACAGCAAGTCTCACCAGATTTCCAATAGTCACCATTCCATTTTATTATTATTCTTTCTAACGAATTATAGCTTATACTGGTGTTGACTTATAACGGTCATCCAGATTCGTGTTCAGTGTCCCAACCTTGTGACTCCCATCGTGATCTTTGACTGACACACATCCTATTTACAAAAAAATGACAGACTTATCTGAGAAAATATATTTTAGCTAATATTTTTACTAGTAAATATTTAACATTCAAATAATGCACCACCTACCGTGATACCACACAGCAGGTATCTTCCATGGCTTCAACTCATCTTATTGGTTTTATGTTCTTGTTAATGTAAGTTGATTTTATTATTAAGACTGCGTATAATCTATATATTAATACGATAGCGTGTGTGTTCGTGTGTCACGCTTCCCGTAAAAGCTCTGCGCATGCGTGCCGCACCTAGATTTTGAAAAACATTCAACTCGCCTAATTTTCGAAACATTTTCAAGTATTTCCCTTTGGCACAACGGTTAGCGACGTGGTATTTTTGACTTCGGCCCGACTGGTTTATAGTTCGATCCCAACCAACCTCTAAGATTTTTTTTTTCATTTCGAGGGGAAGGGGAAGAGAGGTAGGGAGGGGACGACCGGGAAGACACATATTAATACAATAGCGTGTGTGATTTTGTGTGTCATGCTTACATCAAAAGCAACGACTTTCCGAATCTTTGTATGCTACTCATGAATTGGCTTGGCCTTTTGGCTAAGATCAAAGTGTAGTATCTGTTCCGATGGCTACTGCACTCCATAGACTGGTATTGTCTTGACCTTCGAGGCTTGATTCACGCCGGTCTATGGGTTTGTCCTGTGCAGTTCTAGGAGGTCCACACTCCCAGGCTTACTGCCTGGGGCGCCCCTACCGGGGAATGCCAACGGGGCTGCCCAGGCAATTTTTAATGGCCAGAGTGCTCACCTTCTCGAGCGCTGGCTTTTCAAACCTCACTTTCCCGACCTGACCTTGGGTCACATCTTACTTGTGGGAGTAAGATAAAACTGGCCTTGTGCCTAACTCCTGGAGAGGAGTAAATAAATATTCATGAATTGGAGCCAAATTTAATTTAATCGAAAACATTTACAAAGTAAGGTTTAGTCGTCGAAATATTACCTTCACTAGAAATATTGTATATAAAGAAGTTTTGTAAATTGTTTCATGTATTGTTCATTTTTAAAAAACAAATATATCATATTTTATTCAAACATGTATAGGTTAGGAACAAGATAATTAGTATTAAAAACGTCATTTCGTGTAATTTACATGGGTCCCACTAGTATGTATTATCGTATTATGAAGAAATAAGCATTTTCTTCATCTTCTGTAAAAAAACAAATTGTATATATAACAAATATAAATTTTTTTGTAAAACTTATCAAAATTGTTTTTCTGAACATTGTTTTGTTCATAAAGTATTTGATTTTGTAAAATGTTGAATTTGCTTTCTTATTATATTATGTTATTATATTTTCTGTAGTCAATATAAACAAATTGACTCATGATTTTTGAAATATCAAAAATGTGTCTAATTCATGATGAATAAAGTGATTTTTTGTGAATTTAGTTCTTTCATATTTATGTACTTTTTACATTTGATTTGATGGAAATAAATCAATTATTGTATGCTGCTTCCTAATAATATGTATAGTTGCTAATTACTGGACATTACTAAGAAATTTCTCAGTAAAACTTTTCTCGGTAATTATTATTTAGTAGTAACTTTGGTCTTCACATGTCCGTCCCCAGTCGTGGACCCCAGTCGCATGTTTGCCAGGCCTGTATTATTGATCGCCTTGCTTCAACTGCATTAGTCTAGTTGGCATCCGTCTGTCTCAGGAGACAATGGAGTTTTGTGCTAAACCATAGCACCTGGGATTATGCCAATCGTTCCTAGCTTATAGCTAGTAACTGCATACTCCCGTGTTTTCTGATGCTGTAAACAGCGGTACTGAAGTGGGTATTCCAGGGCGCAAGCCTGGGCAATTTGTATAAAGATCCTGAGCTGCCTAGACATCAGGATTCCTCTCTTGGCTTCACTGATGTGGTCCAAAGGAGAGATGAGCAATGCATTTGGCACCAGCTTGGTTGCAGATGTTGGAAAGAAGTAACTGTACTATCCAACCGCCTTAGAGGCTCCACTCCGAATTTAGTTTCTGGGGTTTTCCCCATAGCCTTTTTGCCTCCTGGAGATACCCACAGGGCAATGGAGCCATAATGCAATCGCTGGGTTTCATGTCATTGAAGTTCTTCTTAAAACTCTTCTACCATGGCTGGTGACCTGCGTCAAGGAGAGTCATACGCCCAGTGGTGCTGTGTAAACACACCATCCCCTCGCATTGTTTAGCCCGTTAACTGAAGCGGTTTCCTGGGGCATGGAGCTTGGAGCCAACATGGGAGAGATTTAGATGAGTGAGAACCAGTGATACCACCCACCTTACCAGGTAGGATGCAGCTTACCAAACTTGAAAGATACTGTGTTAGTCATGTATACTGATATTACTAAACAATTGACTCATCCTTGTATTTGTGAAAATTTTGTTTTTTTAATAAAGTTCCATGTTTATTAAAAACGTGTCAAGCAAAGTCAATCAGTGCTTTCTTACATGATATATATATGATGTTCAACTAGGAATAATAAAATCCGACGAAGGGAAACCTTTTATAAAAACATTGGTTGGAATATATTTATTTATAGGTAGGAGGCAATTTTCTTTGAGAAATGTTTGGGTTTCTAGAGGAGCAGGTTTGATGCTTAAAAAAAAACAAAACCGGCAATGAATCCACTGATGAAGGATATACACAGACATGACAGAAATAAATAGACACCCTTATTATAATTAATAACAAAGACTGTTGTCAGAAGATCCTGATCGACCTAGGTGAGATGATAGTAATTATCTTCCCTCTCTAATGAATTGGACGATTACTCAGTTAACAAAGGGAAGTGGAATCCCGAGGTTTGAGGCAATTTAATGCTGATAAAGTCCACCTTCAAATTAGTATATAATATGGCTTCTCTGACACTTTGACAATTCTAATCCTTCTTTAGCCGTGTGATATAAGATAGATATATTGATACCTGAAAAACAAAAAAAAAATGTTAATTAGTACAAAATATTGATGTTTTAAAATTTTACTGTTGCTTTGTATGGTTCCGAATGTCGACCATTGATGAAAGAAGAAAAAAAAGAGTCAACTATATCCGAAGTTACGCCAAACTCAGAAAAATGAAGAAAAATCGTCTGTACTGGTATGGACATAAGACCCACAAACGGCAAAACCTTTGCGAAAATAAGATTCAGGATGGAGGCCCCTGAGAAAAGGCTGAGGGGATGGTCAAAACAAAGGTAGTACTGAAGATTGAACCTTCAACCTCAGAAGATTGTCAGTTAGAACTGATTATTACAGATGATAGTAAGAATACAATTACGAATTACTTAAGACTTCTACCTCGTCATGGCTGACGGAACTAGAGCAAGCTACATGCATGGACTAAATAAAGGGTTCGTTTGAAATTCCGAGTTCGACATAAAGATTCCTGCGTTTGACAAGAAGAACTTAAAGCAGGTGGGAAGTTACATTAGCATAAATTTGTTTACCTCCAGACTATGATATATATATATATATATATATATATTACAGAAGATTAAGACATCGGTACCGTCGGTTTCAAATCCAAACAAAGGAGACCTATAATTAGTCTCTTTTACTGGACCCTTTTCAGCCTCTGTTTATGCCTGCTTTTCCGGGGAGGCAGACATAAATAGAGGCTGAAAAGAGTCCAGTAAAGGAGACTAATTATAGGTCCCCTTTGTTTCGATTTGAAACCGACGGTACCTATGTTGTTCTGATCTTCTGTAATACATATATGAATAAATATTATGCTCTTGTTCCTCATGCAATACAAAAGCAAGTAGTGATAGCGCATTCACAACCACCATCAGTATTCACACCATATATATTATTAGGTGAGATATATTTTAAATAGATTTTATAGAATTGTTAAATTCTTTTTTTTTATTTTTATTATTTTAAACTTTTATTTATATGGGTTGAGGGCTGGAGTATCACTCCATAGAACCAATGTTCAAAATCTGCTCAAATATGGCTGTTAAGGTTGTAAATGAATAAACCTGGAGTTTATTTTATTTTTTACTAATGAGTCACCACTTATCAAGGCCAAAGATCACTCGAGGATAAGTGTTAATGAGATGGATAGATTGACAGTTGAATAATGATGAATACTATGAGAGGACAGTTAATCTTCACATACTATTCACTAAAAACAACAGCCAACCAAGAAAACAGCAATTTTTCCCCTTTGTCAGAAACATCTTTCATGAAATGTGAGAACCAATGGGCAAAGTAGGGTGAAGTGAGAGTTACGCGTAAGCCGAAGATCCACTTTCTGTTCTCCATAAATATATAAAAATAAAAATAAAATCTAAAAGAAAAAGAGTAGGTGGATGAGTGTAGCCGTTACTGATTATAATGAGATTTGAAACGTTTAAATACAAGAAGGAACACAAGTCTTGACCTCTGAGGTATTTGAGTAGTTTTCAGATTGAAGAAACCGTAAGTGAACATTTGACCATGACTGACCGGATGTAAAGGTGAAGTGATCTTGGTTTGTTATATGCCAATGAGCAATTAAGGCTGACTATGGATAAAGGCACTCAACCTATATACTAACAGTGTTCTTACTACCTCCGTACCTACCTATGGTACACTGCAAACTGGTACTCACTAATAAAAATGCTTAACCTTCTCAAGGGAGGTGGTTCTGGTGAAGTGGATATCTGTATGAACTGAAGACCTGGCATGGTAAGTTCGAATCCTGTCGGTTTTGATAGAACAACTTTCACTACGAATGTTAGCAACGTTCATGTGGTCCCTCCTGTGAGTACCTGCTTCTACGGAAACTAGCAGTTTCAAACCACTGCGATTATCACTCATTTTATTACCGTTATGATAATGCATGAATATAGTATATTTTGATGATCACATGAGCATAAAACTGACAGTTACGCTGTATGATGTTTATATAGAACCGTTTGCTGTGAAATCGTTAATTATACAGAATGTCCCCCACCCCCAAATGCCACCAATGAAACTGTGAATAGAATTCACAATCCTTTCTGTAATCCAACGATATTTGGTAAAAATAGACTTCAGTTGATGCCTGACTTGCCCACCAAGTTTCAGGCATGAGTGTTCAACAGTTTTTGCTTTATCACCATTCAATGATACCCCTCGATACGACATGCAAAGTTATCAATGACTCTGAGACACTCCTCTTTTGGCACTGCCTTGATTTTCGCTGTGATGGCCCTCTTCAGTTCATGAATAGTCTGAGAATTGTTGTGATCAGCATTATCTTAGAGATAACCCTACAAATAGAAATCTTGGGGGAATTAAGTTAATTTGGAGCTCATTCAGGATCACACCTACTGATGCGATAATTACCGAAGTGTCCCCACATATCATTGAACGGTAATAAAATAAAAACTGTTGAACATTCATTACTGAACCTTGGTGGGCAAGTCAGGCAGAAAAGATTGTGACTTTTATTAAAAATTCTATGGGTGGCATTTGTTTTTTTTAGGTCACTCTGTATTTTATAATTTCAAGTCTTTCATATTCGAATCATGTCTCTCACTTAATTGTCCATTTAAGTTACTATTAGTCAATCCTGGTATGCATTAGTCAATCCTGGTATGTATAACAATAACACTTGAGATTTGATGATAGCACTTGAGTTAGAAAAGCTGTCACCACTTGAGCCACAAGACATGATTATACCACTTTAGGTGTGGAATGAGGGCACTTCCTTTTCTGAGAGCACTTCCTTTTCGTGTTGTCATTATTTTCAGGTCTCAGAAAGGGAAGATACTTTTGCAGCCCCACTCTCCCCGGGGAAGAATCTTTGACTGATCACTCCCCCTTTGGAAGCATCCTTGTATTCAATGATTGAATTAAATTCGTGTACTCATTAGTTATGCTTAGTACATTCAGAAAAGTTTGCAAAACCAGTTCTTGACGTGTTTTTAAGTTAAAATGTTCATTTATACAATGCGCTCTTTCAGCGCAAAAAAAAAAAAGGTTTGGTTCAAAATTCCCAGATAGCTAGTGAATATGACTAAAGATACCTGAAGAAGGCTTGAGATTACATCAGCTGTTTTGAACATAACAACAACTACGATGAGTTGGATTATTCAGACTATTATTCTTATCTTAGTTGTTATTTTCACAACGTTTCAGCCGATGTAATCTCTGACCTTCTTCAGGTGCATCATTCGAACTTTGGAATCTTTATGTTGAACTTGGTAACCTATACATGAACCCATCATGCAACGTTTAAAGGAATTGATAAACAATAAATTCTAAGTAAAAGTCTTTTAGAGGTTGAATATCCAATCTAAAAAATTCCGAAACATAACAATTAAGATGAGGATAACAGTTCGAAATATGTCAATAGCAGCAATACCTCATCTCAGAAATATTCAGAGATTTAAAGTATAAGAGAACTGGTTCTTAATATAATTGAATTCCCACAAAACCGTTTTTTTTCTCTTGATGGATTAGGTGCAGTCATGGCAAACTGTGGCCTGTGAGGCATTTAGACATTTTAAAAGATTTCGTTTGTTTCATTTTTTTCTCTTTTTCCCTTTTAAATTCATGGTACTTCTGTAGTTTACGGACTGTGCTGAAATAATAATGTTATTATTTAGAAACCCATTCTTAACATGGGGGAGGCTTTGTTAAGTATTCTGTACTTTCACCTAACAATTTAATAAACAAAAAGATACCGTAAATTTATTTTCGTATGGTCAAATGAATAAATTAGAAATCAGCGTTGCTGGCTTGTATGCTGCGTCTGCGGTGGAAAATGGACAGTGTCTATCCGAAATAAGCAGTTATAGACAGGAGAAGACAATGAAGTAAGCTGCAGCCTGTTATGCAAGGGATTCGTTTTTCTTACCAATCAATGATATTTTAGACTCGATATAAGCAAGTGTATTTCGCCTATTCAGTCAGTTCGGCAACGACTAGCCTGCCGTTCAGTTCTAGTCAAGATCTGTTGTTGTAAGCTTACTCCTCGTTATGATAACCGGTATTTGTTGAAGGTTTTGTTCATTGAAGACTTGTAACCCTTGCTCGCTTTGTCCATCAAATTTTAAGTCTGTTAAAAGCTAGTCAACCTTTGGCTTTCTGTTAGTCACGATCACTATCCCGTCTGACTCAGTTTTATTTACTACACTTGACTTTTCAATTTAAAAGTGACAAATTAAATTATTTAATTGTCAATTTGTTCAATATACATTTGTAATTTAAAGAAAATAGTTTTACTAATACTTAGATTCAATTGTGCAATTCAGTTTTTTGTGGTACACAAGAAGTGCAGTGGAAGTACCGGTAGGTTGAGAAATGATTACCAGTTTGTGTGCAAAGAAGTGTATAATAATGGAGATGGATGAGAACTCAGATGTGGAGAAAGTATATTTGGATGGCAAAACTATTGAGATTGCCGAGAAGTTTTGTTACCTTGGTGATACAATTGAAGCACAGGGTGGAGCAGGTGCTAGTGTGATTGCAAGAATTAGGAGTGGATAGAGAAAGCTCAGGTAACTTTTGCCATTATTAACCAGCAGAGTGTTACGACTGTCGACCAAGGGAAGAATCTATCAGGCATGTGCACGCAGTGTGATGATGTATGGAAGTGAAACCTGGTCAGTGAGGGTTGAGGACATGCGTTGCATGGAGAAGAATAATATGAGAATTATATGATGGATGTGTAATGTGATTCGTAAAGACAGGCTTAGATCTGATGACCTCAGAGGAATATTAAATCTGGACAGATAGGGAGATATTTTCAAAATAGGAGACTTCGATTGTATCGCAACGTTGAAAGAATGGATGAGAGTTCTTGGGCCAGTAGATGTAGAACAGCTGAGGTAGCAGGTTCTATTCACAGGGAAAGGTCAAGGAAAATATAGGAGGAAGTGATAAAAATAGACTTGAGGGAAAGAAGGATAAATAAAGACCCGGCCAAAGATAGGTTACTTTGGAAGTCGATGATGATGATGATGATGATGATGATGATGATTAGATTCATGGATTATGATTCATAATATGATAATTCATTTGTTTTCGTATAGTCAAATGAATAAATTAGAAACCAGCGCTGCTGACTTGTATGCTGCGTCTGTGGTGGAAAGGGGACAGTGGCGATCCCAGATAAGCAGTTATAGACAGATATTGATTTATTTCAAGTATTCATTCTTTTTTTCTTTTAGTTAGTCTGTAATGTATAACAGCATAAGAGTATGCTAATAATTATAAGTGAAATATAATGTCCGTATGTTTGTGTGTTTGTATGTACACCTAAAACTTTTCAGCTGAGTAGCTACAGAGTTGGAATTCAGTTTACGGATGCATCTCAATAATGTGTACAAAGTAATGTAGGTGAGGACATCAGGAAATAATCAAAGTGTAGTTCAAGAAGAGCATGCAGTGTACTCTTATCAGTTCTATCCAAGTCACAAAGATCAACTTGAGAGAATTTGAATTTAATCCACGGTGGTAGCTTGCTCTCGTGCCTTCAGCCATGACTGGGTAGAAGTCTGAAATAATTCATAATTGTATTCTTAGTACTACCTGCCCGGTTTTCTACCCAGTCATGGCTGACAGAACGAGAGCCAGCTACACTCATGGATTAAATTTCCGTTTGAAAATCAGTACAGATTGTCGAGTTCGACAAGATACACCTGAAGAAGGTCAGAGGTTTCCATCGGCTGAAACGTTGTGAGAATAACATCCAAGATGAGAACAGTAGTCTAAATAATCCAAATACAAATTATCAATCCTCATCTCAAAAACTCTGAAATAGCAAGCAAGCTGTTTAGTGCTTGGTGTTTGCGACTTTGACTTCTTCATCTGATATATAAAGGATCAATTTAATTCGTGTTAGTTTTCTAATAAGTTCTAAGCTGGAGAAATGAAACAGAGTCTTTATTTACTTTCAATAAAGACTGGATGTGAAATAAAGTTCGTTTAACGTAGAGGAATTCAGCCCCCTCCCCCATCATTCTCCCATAAAAATTTGGTACTCTGAATGGCTGCAAAATTTGTTGTGATCGAACCTGTTGGCATTCAGACGAGCTGTAATAAACCAATTCCTCCTCCTTGAGAACGAGTACCAGAAAATGAGATAGGGTGTTTTCCTTTTTTACTGAATACAATTGCAACAGAAGAAAGTCGTGTCTAGCAAAATGAAGCTGCCGTCTTTCAAAAGTTTATCCAGGTTCCACTAATGATAGGATCAAAGTCATATAGCATTGTGGTGTCGGTCAAGCCGCTTAGTGTTGGTGGAGGACATGGCTACCTACTTCTGAAAGTTAAAAGCCTCCTATTCATTTTGGAGTGTGGTCATCAAATATTGCACTGCTAGCCGAGGTACCCGGTATATTATTTTGAGCTTGTATTTTGTTATATTTTGCTAGTCAGTAGTAATATGATACCAAGATTTCTAATCTTCTATAGTCTTCTTCTTCTCGTGTCCATATACAAAGCTATTTAGCTCATACAACGTCCAGCAATTACTCGGTACATTGCTGTCCCTTGATGTTATAGAGTGCTAGGTCCACTATTGTGCCGGGTCCACCCAACAGAGGGCATCAAAGGAGGTGCTCCATGCGCTGGGGTTCTGTGCCACAGTCACATGAAGTTGATAGCCCCATTTGCTTAGGGCTTCACTGGAACGACCGACACGTGAGCAGAGTCGGTTCAGGCACTTCCACTTTGCCCAGTTGTTATATCCTGGTGGGAGGGTTTCAGCAGGGGGTGGAGATGAGCATAGACGAGCTGTGTGGGTGGTTGGACAGCTTTTCTTTCCATATTTTAAGGCGGCTTCAGATAGTGTATCTTTCCCACACTGGGCTTCTATAGTGAAAATAGTTGAAGTACTCTCTGCGAGAAAAATTATCTTGCATCCGTCTGATGTTGAGCCATGTCCTATGCAGTTCGCTCTTGATAAAAACGTTTCCCATGCCTGATTTAACGCCTTCGATGAAGACCTGCAGTCAAAACAGGATGTTCTTTGATAAGTTGACAGCTTGAGTTTAAAGGAAATGAAAACCATGAAGACCACCTCCTACATATGACCTCAAGAACTTGATTCTGTTGACCCTTCTTCTACACAGCCCCAATGCTGTTTATACTTATGTAACGGATGATGACCTCTTGCATCTGAGGATTTTTTCAAAACATTTCAAAACGTCAAAAAAACAAAAATCCCTATTTAGACTAAATGAACCACTAAAGCAGGAAGCGAATCATTTTGAATGTGGGTCAAGTTTTGCTATGTCCTCAAAACCCCCAAAAAACTTACTTGCTACTTATTTACTTTTAATTGTTTTTTGGTGTATATCTTTATCTTTTAGATACAATAATTGTTGCATACATATAATGTTTATATATATACTACACTAGCTGTGACCCGTTGGATCACAACAACTACCCTTATTTGTTCCACATTGATTTCATTTAAAAATTCATGAACTGAAAATATTTGTTAAAAAATTCTTCTTGTATAAATAAGTCTCATTGCTTCCATATTATCCTCGTTTTTATTATCCTTATTATAATCCCAAAACTGATGCATATTTTAGCATCCATTTTGTATAATAAAAAATATAATATATAGACGTCCCATATATAGAGTCCGACAATGTAAGGGAGGTAACTCCCTCATAGCATTCGGGTGATAAGTGAATCTTGTCTCTATCGCCCAAAACAATAACAAACAAAATTAATGTTTACATATTTATGGGCGATAAAATGTCATGTAATTCTGGCGAGATTCCGTAGCCTAATCAGTAAGGGCGCCAGATACAGTAACTTTGATCACAGTTTTGAATCATGCCAAAAGTAAAACCATGTTGGAGAACCGTAGACGACGAAACGCGTGTCTATGGATAAATAAAATGATATATAGACGTCCCCATATATAGGGTACGACAATGTAAAGGAGGTAATTCGCTCATAGCATTCAGGTGAATGCTTCATTGTAGATAAGTTAACCTTGTTTCTATCGCCAAAACAATAACAAACAAAAGTGATGTGTACACACACACACACACACACACACACACACATATATGGGAAATAAAAAGGAAAAAGGAAAAAACAAAAGATGTTTTTTTTTATGTATTCATCAACGTTTCGTTTTTATTTTATATATATATATATATATATATATATATATATATATATATATATATATATATATATATTACTATTTCATGTATCCACATAAAATTTTATAAGGAGATAGTATTTTTACGTATCAATTTTCAGTATTTACTTCAACACTGCTTGATACGTAAGTAGAGCTAGGTAGTAAGCTATGAAAATATATTTATGGTAATCAAGCTACACAGAGGCTCCTGCGTTTCATCCCCGGGGGGAATCATTTTAGCCTAAAGATTCCCCCACGGGATGAAACGCGGGAGCCTCTGTGTAGCTTAATTGCCATAACTATATTTTCATAGCTTACTATATATATATATATATATATATATATATATATATATATATATATATATATATGGTGACTGTCTATTCGATTTCGAATATGATCACTTTTGGTGTATCGATAGGATATCAGTGTGAAGGTTCCAAGTGAGAGGTACTTGGAGAAGGCCAGAGATTTATATTTAAAAATAAATTGTGAGCATATCAACCAAGATGAAGACAACAGTCCGAAACATGTAAATAATTCAAACAACAATTAATCATCTCAGAAATATCATCAAATATAATAAGATAATTATAATTAAAAGATATATTTTCAGTTTTCTTTAGGTCATCTGATATAATTTTTTAACCATGATCCTTCATGCTTTATATAGTTTACTCGCTGTACCTACCCGGTGTTGGCCAGGATGTAGTCGTTTTATTAATTTTTTTTATTTGCTTGCTTGCTTACACAGAAAAAGAAATAAAATTTTAGTTGTAAGGGAGACAAATCGTCCACTCTATAATAAAGACCAATGTGTATTTATTTGTATGTAAACATATAAGTAAATATATATATCCGTTTCATCACACAAAAGTTAGCGAGTAAAAGATAAACCATTTCAAGTGTTTAGAGGAAAACATAAAGCAAGTCAGACCCTCCACCCGCCGTCCTTTTATTTTCATATTGAGATGTTTTCTTTCTTTTTCTTCCTTTCTTCTTTCTTCACCGATTGATATGTTTTCATTTGGTGCTTATGCTGATTAGCGGCCATATGAAAAAAGTTTTTTATATAAAAACAATAATATATACTTATTAAGCATTATATTCTTACTCACTGTACGAAAAAGTAGAAAAAATTATCCACTAGAACTTTAATTACAAGTATTTTTCCATTCCGCGTATCATAACAGCGACTCGTTCAGTAAGCCTCCATCTTGTTTTTTAAGAAGATTTCAGTTATCTGCCCTTCAAATCTTCTTAAAAAACAAGATGGAAGCTTACTGAACGAGTTGCTGTTATGATACGCAGAATGGAAAAATACTTGTAATTAAAGTTCTAGTGGATAATTTTTTCTACTTTTTCGTACAGTGAGTAGGAATATAATGCTTAATAAGTATATATTATTGTTTTTATATAAAAAACTTTTTTCATATGGCCGCTAATCAGCATAAGCACCTTTCATTTTTTAAACTTTTCAGTTTGAGACGTTTTCTTTCTATTTTCTTTCTTTTTTTAATTTCACTGATTTAGACGTTATTTTATATGAATATTAGTGCGAACACTGTTGACACATAACTTTTCCATCGTTTTGATGGAGGGTGAGTCGTCCTAATATATTGTTCAATTAAAAATTAGTTATTCCCCTTGCTGAATTTTATTTTTCAGTGATTAGTTAAAAATGTTTTCTATTATCAGATTGTCAGGGCCGGACTAAGTAATTTTTAAAACAAATTATAGCGACGTATACTGTCAATAATATTATACCAACACTAACAAATGAACATTGGTTTATAATAAACAAAGTTTGATTTATCAGCTTAAAGGTTACTTGGGCCTAGCTTTGAAAATCTGACAATATAACTTTATATGTTAGATTATAAGATTAGATAGATGACTGGAATTGGCTCTGTTGCTGTTATATCAAATTGGCAAGTGTAAGCTTTGAAGTCCAATCCTGAATGCCACCTGTCAAGTAATGCAGTAACCAAGGTTAGCTTTCGGTTAAATTAAGAAATTAAAAACAGCCATATCTTACCGAATACATGTACGCACCTAAAATCTGTTTGTACCTGGAGAGACTAGCATTTATCAAGTTTGCCCTAGAAATAGACTAAAAGGGAAATGGGATGATTTGCTATTAAAAATAACTGTTGCTCAAAGACAATCTGTCTTATATCTATGTTGTATATATCTATGTTCTCTGACAGATATGTAGTAATGAACCATCCAATAGATGGACTAAAAGGGAAATGGGATGATTTGCTATTAAAAATAACTGTTGCTCAAAGACAATCTGTCTTATATCTATGTTGTATATATCTATGTTCTCTGACAGATATGTAGTAATGAACCATCCAATAGATGGACTAAAAGGGAAATGGGATGATTTGCTATTAAAAATAACTGTTGCTCAAAGACAATCTGTCTTATATCTATGTTGTATATATCTATGTTCTCTGACAGATATGTAGTAATGAACCATCCAATAGATGGACTAAAAGGGAAATGGGATGATTTGCTATTAAAAATAACTGTTGCTCAAAGACAATCTGTCTTATATCTATGTTGTATATATCTATGTTCTCTGACAGATATGTAGTAATGAACCATCCAATAGATGGACTAAAAGGGAAATGGGATGATTTGCTATTAAAAATAACTGTTGCTCAAAGACAATCTGTCTTATATCTATGTTGTATATATCTATGTTCTCTGACAGATATGTAGTAATGAACCATCCAATAGATGGACTAAAAGGGAAATAGGATGATTTGCTATTAAAAATAACTGTTGCTCAAAGACAATCTGTCTTATATCTATGTTGTATATATCTATGTTCTCTGACAGATATGTAGGAATGAACCATCCAATAGATGGACTAAAAGGGAAATGGGATGATTTGCTATTAAAAATAACTGTTGCTCAAAGACAATCTGTCTTATATCTATGTTGTATATATCTATGTTCTCTGACAGATATGTAGTAATGAACCATCCAATAGATGGACTAAAAGGGAAATGGGATGATTTGCTATTAAAAATAACTGTTGCTCAAAGACAATCTGTCTTATATCTATGTTGTATATATCTATGTTCTCTGACAGATATGTAGTAATGAACCATCCAATAGATGGACTAAAAGGGAAATGGGATGATTTGCTATTAAAAATAACTGTTGCTCAAAGACAATCTGTCTTATATCTATGTTGTATATATCTATGTTCTCTGACAGATATGTAGTAATGAACCATCCAATAGATGGACTAAAAGGGAAATGGGATGATTTGCTATTAAAAATAACTGTTACTTAAAGACAATCTGTCTTATATCTATGTTGTATATATCTATGTTCTCTGACAGATATGTAGTAATGAACCATCCAATAGATGGACTAAAAGGGAAATGGGATGATTTGCTATTAAAAATAACTGTTGCTCAAAGACAATCTGTCTTATATCTATGTTGTATATATCTATGTTCTCTGACAGATATGTAGTAATGAACCATCCAATAGATGGACTAAAAGGGAAATGGGATGATTTGCTATTAAAAATAACTGTTGCTCAAAGACAATCTGTCTTATATCTATGTTGTATATATCTATGTTCTCTGACAGATATGTAGTAATGAACCATCCAATAGATGGACTAAAAGGGAAATGGGATGATTTGCTATTAAAAATAACTGTTACTTAAAGACAATCTGTCTTATATCTATGTTGTATATATCTATGTTCTCTGACAGATATGTAGTAATGAACCATCCAATAGATGGACTAAAAGGGAAATAGGATGATTTGCTATTAAAAATAACTGTTGCTCAAAGACAATCTGTCTTATATCTATGTTGTATATATCTATGTTCTCTGACAGATATGTAGGAATGAACCATCCAATAGATGGAGTATATTGTTATGACATATCATGAGGTAATTTGATTCCTGAAAATGATTTCCTTATATAAGGTTTTCGGATCATGAAATTTATTTGACTTTAGAAACAGATTTATTTGTAAAACAAATACTGCTTTAACAAAAATTAAATGTTTTGAAAGGTCACGATATTATGAAATGTCAGAATTTTATATGGTTTTTTTATATACTAATGGGTCTACTGAGGCTACTTAAGGATAAAGGTCAATGAGATTGGCAGTTTGACGATGAACAAGATCATGAGAGGATTGGATACAATAGACGGGAGTCTTTTTACTTTGATTTTTATTTAGCCCATTGCCTCCCCTTTTTTTGACTCTTCTCTTGATTAATTTATTGTAAGAAAATATGAGAATGACATGATGGATGTGTAATGTGAGTCTTAAAGACAGGCTTAGTTCTGATGGTCTCGGAGAAAGATTAAATATGGACAGTATGGGGAGATATGTGCAGAAGAATAGACTTCGATGGTATGGCCAGGTTGAAAGAATAGATTAGATTGAGAGTTCATGGGTTAGTAGATGGAGAACAGTTGAGGTAGAAGCTTTAGTTCACAAGGAAAACATGGGAGGAAGTGATAAAAATGGACCTGGGCGAAAGAGGGATTAATAAAGACCTGGCCAGAGATAGGTTACTTTGGAAGTCGTTTTCTTAAAGTCGTCGATCGCATGCCATCATCATCATCATCATCATCATCATCATCATCATCATCATCATCATCATCATCATCATCATCATCATCATCATCATCATCATCATCATCATCATCATCATCATCATCATCATCATCATCATCATCATCATCATCATCATCATCATCATCATCATCATCATCATCATCATCATCATCATCATCAGTTTAACGTCCGTTTTTACATGCTAGCATGCGTTGAATGACTTTAAGAAATTGATTTCCAAACTAACATATCTCTGGAAAGGTTTTTATTTATCCCTCTTTCCCTCAGGTCAAGTTTTATCACTTCCTCCCATGTTTTCCTTAAAAAAATTTCAAGTGTAATAAATATGTTGCTGAATTTGTTTCATTTCAAAATATCAGAGATCTTAACTACTTTTAGAAATAGAGAATATTGCATCAATAGTAAATAATAAATTCTCAATCAAATAAAGCAATGTCATGACCGGAAATCGAAACTGAAACCTTGAGATCTTTAATCTCAAGTTCTATAAACTGACTATATACTGAGCTATTTGGACTTTCTTATAAATAGAGCTTAAAACATTACCATAACAAAATAATTATAGCTTTGGCGTGACGTCAGAGATTTATATGTTTGAAAACATGAACTTAAACATAAGCGATAATAAAAAATAAATAAATGAATGGGTAAACATCATCAATAGCGTTGGAAATTATTTTAATAGTTCCAAACAATTTATTTTGCTGTATTTACGTATTGTATGTAGTTCTTTCACGATTATATAATCGTCCCAGCCTAACAAAAATATGCGACCGGAGGGAGCATTTATTTGCTAGTATTACAAATTTTGATTAAAAAATATCTTAGCTAAAACTTTTGTAATTAAATTAACTTGAACAAAAATTCAGTTGTCATCTGCAGAAAACTAATAATATTGCTGATGCATTGCATAACATGTTAATCGTTGCATAGGCATTTTGTTTGCACCTGCGCATTATCATTTTATGTTATGTAGTTGAGCTGATAAAATCTTAAAATCAGTCTCAACGTACACGATATATTAGCACACATATTTTCTAGTCTAAGATAAATACACAATGATTTCTTTCGTTTACAATGAAATAGACCAATTTACCCTTTTAGAAAGACCCGCATATACTTAACCTATTTTTACATTGACGTATGTCTACGTTTCCAGTCATGAAACTTGACCTATCGACATTTTCACTGCTTCTAACTTGACCCATGTATGTACGCATTTCCACCCTTAACCCTAACACACAGTGTTTCCGCCTCTTTAACCCTGCCTCACGTACATCTTATCCTTAAAAACTTTCAACAAAACTACTTTTTTAATTTAAAAGTAAATTGGGAAGGCTACATTTGTAAATTGTACTTTTTCTAAAAAATTGCTCGTTTAATTTTGACAAAGGGCCGTTCAGTTTGCTATCCAAATAAAATGATAATATTATAAGAATTATTTCTCAATGTCTCAAATTATATTTAACTAGGAAAATACACGCCCCCAGGTCGGGTAAAATTAATTTGCACCGTTTTTATGTCACCTTATGAAGATTAAAAATATCATCATGCTAAACCTTATGTCTAGAATCCTTTTTCGGATTTTAGTCAAAATCCATTACATGATTTTGATTCTAGAAAATGTGTAAAAATTAATTTTGATACGTGTATTTTCCTTAAAGATATCAATTCTAAAATAGAACGTAAAAAAAGCGATTAAAATTAGAGAAGTAAACAGAAACAGAAAAAAGAAAAAATGGAAAAAATAAAAGAATTATAACATAATACGGAAAAAAATTTTGTATTCTTAAATTTTTAAATTTTTAATTTTTAAATTAAAAAAACATTCAATTAAAAAACCAAAGGGAAGTAACCTTGTTTTTTTTTAATTGGATGCTTTTTATTTTTATTTTTAATAATACAAAATTCATTTCGTATTATTTTTTCTTTTTCTTTTCTTTCTTTTTGTTTCTATTTTAAAATTTTTATTTTACCTTTTACTTGTATTTTACTTCTGATTTTATTGGATTTTTTTACGATCTACTTTAGAATTAATTTCTTTAGGAAAAATATATGTATTTTTGTTAGCTCTATCAGTGTTAAATATGGTGCCAATTCATAAAAGTAAACAGTAACTTATTTCCCACTGAACTTGCATAAATAAATACTTTAAGAATGTGACCTTTATTTTTCTGTTGTTTTGGGCACGATTTTGCCCTTGCCTTCTGGTGAGTCGCACTCATTAAAAATCAAATCTGTATTTTGTTTGTCTGAATGATGATGAAACGGACCGTAAAAAACTAAATCCTTTTAAGAATGTGTAAAGACATGGTCACTGGAATCTAATTTTCTATTGTTTATTTATACATACTCTGGAGTTAAAAATTAATATCTATTGAGCTTAAACCTTGAAAGTCTGACTATATATCTATCTATCTATCTATCTATCTATCTAATATATATATATATATATATATATATATATACTTCCATCACATAATGCAAAAGTTGTCTTTTTCTAGCTTCCGAACAAAACTATTTCAAGTGATGAGGGGAAGCGAGAAAGCAAACAACAAGTCAGACAACAACCTAACACTTATCTCGCCGCATAAATGAATTCGGGAAAAAACCTTCACTATATAATAAAAAGTCAAAGGCCGGTGTTGTTTTTTCTTTAGGTCATCAGAAATGACAATAACAATTTATACATGAAAAATTAAATTACTGACGGAATTCTATGATTTTATATAAATATTTTAGTAATATATCTAGATAACCAGCGAGTGCAAACACTGACGAAGCATAATTGTTTTGACGAAGTGTGTGCATTAGTATATATATATATATATATATATATATATATATATATATATATATATATATATATATATATATATATATAATTTTATATTTTCATGCATACACATATAATTTCAGTATTTACTTAAACAGAGTTCAATACGTTAGTAGAGCGTTTCATCCTCATACGGAATCGTCAGGGTAAGTGCACTTAGCATGACGATTTTCTGCGAGGATGAAACGCGGATGTCTCTGTGTAGTTTAATTGTCATAAATATATTTTTATACTTTACTATATATATATATATATATATATATATTAATGCTTATTGAGGTTAACTGTCTCTTGGCACCCCCCTTTTTTCTGTCTGGTTTCCTTTGGAAAAATTTCAATTTTAACTTCTTAAATCACATCAGAGTCTTGAACGAGATGTGTAAGCATCGAAATGTTAGTTGATCCGCGTAGACTGTTTCTAATGTTTATTTGATTTTATTTATACACGTTCTAATTTGTATTGAGCACTTTTGAAAAAATATTGGTTTTAAGTTCATGTTATGAATATATTTTAACCTATTTAATGAAATATATATATATAAAGTGTGGGTTGGTCGTTCAAATATATATATATATATATATATATATATATATATATATATATATATATATATATATGTCAACCACAGACAGACTGTTTCGCTGTATCACAGCTCTTCAATGTGGCAAGACAAGCAACTGCCTCGAACCGGGATCAAAACTTGACCGTCTAGACGACAGTCAACGCTTATAACCCTTAGGCTATTTGGCTGCTGTTAAGATAGGTGAAATCACAATGATAAACATTGTTAATATATATATATATATATATATATATATATATATATATATATATATATATATATATATATACTGATTTACTTTTTTCTAACAAACCTGTTTACACCTTTATATGTTTTATTGATCTTAACCCAAAGCGATCCATAATACAGGCTTGGCAAACATGCGACTGGGATCCACGACTGGGGACGGACATGTGAAGACCAAAATTACTACTAAATAATGATTACAGACAAAAGTTTAAGTTAGAAATTTCTTAGTAATGTCCAGTAATTAGCAACTATATATATTATCAAGAAGCAGCTTACAATAATTAATTTATTACCATCAAATCAAATGTAAAAAGTACAAAAATATAAAAGAACTAAATTCACAAAAAATCATTCACCATGAATTAGACACATTTTTGATATTTCAAAACTCATGAGTCAATTTGTTCATATTGACTACTTGATTACAGAAAATATTATGACAAAATACAATCAGAAAGCAAATTCAACATTTTACAAAATCAAATACTTTATGAACAAAGTATTGATCTGAAAAACAATTTTCATAATTTGTTATGTTTTTTACATATGCAATTTGTTTAGGGTTTTTACTGAAAATGAAGAAAAATGCTTATTTCTTCATGATACGATAATACATATTATACACTGTCTTAATAATAAAATAAACTTAAATTAAAAAGAACATAAAACCAATAAAATATATGTAAAACATGATAACTGCTTGGAAAATTATGCATTATTAATACTGATTATGTTGTCATTAAAATTGTATAAACATTTTTATTTTATGAATGATATTTTAAGATAATTTCTAAACTTTTAGTGCTGGTCCTTGAATTGCCTTAATTGAATCAAACAAACAATAATTTTTCAAAAATATATTGGATAATATAAACCCATGCTCTCTTTTCATATTGAAATGATGTATATCAGAAACTGACATACGATTTTATTTATAATTATTTTATCTGAAGGGAGGGGATCAATAACTCAAGTAAAATTAAATTAACAAGTTTAAATACTTTTTAAGCTTCAATTGTACTATAGAGGCTGTTTAATTTCATTGCCCATTTCACTCTGTATTCGCCCAAATGTTGGATAAAATTGATTTTTGGTCTGGTCTGAAATTGTAATTTTGTCCTGTTTAGCAACAGTAACTCTTGTTTGAGTATTAAATAATGGGAGATATTCGTGCTTGGTTCTGTTACTTAAATCTGAAAAAAAAAAAACGAGATTCTACTTTGTTCATGCGATTACATGTGAACACCCTGAAAAATCTACCGGAAAGAAGAAAAAAGAAACAATTATTTAAGAATTTAGAGTTGGATTGGTCTCGTACATAAAATTAACATAAAATGATCCCCTATTTCCGGGCCTTACAGAAGTAGAACCACTACTCGCGCCCCCCTGCCCCCCAACCTCACAAGATTTATCTTTTATAGTAAAAAAATTAAAAAAATTGGTTAACTGCCTTAAAACGCTAGAATAGCCAGGAATGGGGGATCATTTTACGTTAAATTTATGTGAAACTGATCCTCACTCTAAATTCTAAAATAATAAATTTTTTTCTTTTTTCTGCTAAATTTTTCAGGGTGTTCACACGTAATTGCCTAAAAAAGTAGAATTTTTTTTAATGCAAAATTTTCCAAGCAGTTATCAGATATGTTTTACATTTCTCCCCTTTTTGCATATTTTTTATTGGTTTTATGTTCTTGTTAATGTAAGTTGATTTTATTATTAAGACTGTGTATACTATGTATTATCGTATCATGAAGAAATAAGCATTTTCTTCATCTTCTGTAAAAACAAATGGTATATGTAACAAACATGACAAATTTTGTAACAATTATCAAAATTGTTTCTCCGAACAATATTTTGTTCATAAAGTATTTGATTTTGTAAAATGTTGAATTTATGTTCTGATTGTATTATGTCATTATTCATCAAGTAGTCAATATAAACAAAGTAACTCATGATTTTCGAAATATCAAAAAAAAAGTCATGGTGAATAAAGTGATTTTTTCTGAATTTAGTTCTTTTATATTTTTGTACTTTTTACATTTGATTTGATGGAAATAAATCAATTATTCTATGCTGCTTCCTAAGAATGTGTATAGTTTCTAATTAATGGAGATTACTAAGAAAATTCTTATTAAAACTTTTACTTGTAATCATTATTTAGTAGTAATTTTGGTATTCACATGTCCACCCCCAGTCGTGGACACCAGTTGCATGTTTGCCAGGTCTATATTTTGGATCGCCTTGTCTTAACTCCAAAATGCCATAAAGTTTTAATGATATTCTATTTCTACTCAATTTCAAATCAAAAGAAATTCGAGTTCATTTCTTGTTCAAACTTGTAATTTGATCTTCATTTCTATTCTTCATTTTCTACATTTAACACATACCAATGCATTTTAATAGAAATTGTTACTAGCCATAATTAGCATTGGAAGCTGGTCTGAACATGCACTTTTCACTTGGCTTTCTGATTTACTTTTTTCAATTTTGTCGACCTTAAAATCAATGAATTTGTATCGACCTTTTTTCTATTTGTTTTTCAGTTCATATTCTAAAGTTGTATTCTACTTGGCTTACTAGTTAAGTTTGACTTAATGTTTTTCCTCTGTTAAGCTCTTTTTACCAAGAAGGTTATGTTTTTGATCAAGTTTCTTTGTCATTATGTTTGTTTGTGTGCAGCATGGCGTCTACATTGCTTGGCAAAACTTGCTCAAAATATCGGGCATGGTCTAACTGATTTAATTTTGGGATATCAAGTTCAAACGTCAAGGTCAATGTTACGAAAAAGGTGAAAGCCACACTTTTAGCAATAACTTTGGTTCTGTTCATTGTAGAAACGCGCTAAGTGACCCATATTGTAGCCAATGAAGTCCTGCATCTCATATGACCATGACTGTAGAAAAGTGCGGTCAGGGTAAAAATTTTGATGGAATTTACACTTCCGATTTTTATAAATTTAATGAATGGATCTGATACTCTTTTATAACAGTAACCACCATGCAAAATTTCAGCCTGATCAGATATATAGTTTTTGAGTTATAAACGTTTCCATGGCATAACTTCGAGAATACTTCGTACAATATGGAGAAGTAAGGTCTAGATAAGACTTTGGCCTATCCTTACGCTGTGAGTCGGAGGAATGCAGTCTTATGACTGACATGTTCTTATTCTTATTCTTTATTGCTTTTTAGCCTTCTATCTAAAAAATAGCACAGTTCGTAAACTGAAGAAGTACCGTTTTTTCTTCCAACATGTTTATTACAATATCAGAATGGTTTTTGACTTAAAATTAGTTTTTAAAAAAACTTTTCACATAAAAAGATTTTCTAGTCATCTTTATACAAAAGTGTTGGATATCTCCCCCTCCCTTATCTACACATATGCATGTATGCAAGGTGTGGCCATTTTCTTTCTCCAGAAAAATGTAGAATAAAACATCAACAAAAGAATATTTAAGTCTTATTTAATCAAGAATCAGTGTTTTGTAGCTTCACTTTGGACGGTGGGAGAAGAATAGATAATGATGTATATAAAAATAAATGGTAGAATTAAATGATAGTGCACCTCTCTCTAAAATCTTTCTTTTTTTCTTAAAAAATAAAAAAAATATGGATTAACCACAAACTTTTCAGATCAGAAATTTCTTTTCTTCTAAAAACAAAAAATATTTATTCAATTATTAGTGTGTATTGGGGGCTTAGTATATTATGTTAGTTTAACACAAAACGATTACCTTGGAGTTGATATTTATTTCCCCATTTGCTTGTAACTCGTCAAAATGCCACATATAAAAATAAACTGGAAATCTGGACTTACTTGGTAGCTTTCAGCTGTTGATCGTTTTGTCGCTTTTTTCCAGGAGATTAAAACATAATAAAAGCTAAAAATAACAGAATTTTATGTTGTTCAACTTTTATTGATGTCGCTTACACTGATTTCTCTATGTACAACAGGCTCCCTACTGGAGCCTCACTGGTGGAGGAAAGCACAGGATGTGAACCCTTGTGCCATCTACATTTGTCAAAATTGCCTTTGTGACCCTTGAAAATTTCTCATGGTCTCCAAGAGATCTTTCTTCTTAGTGGCCAAGAGATATTTTAATATATGGCTTGCATTGGGAAATATTGTTCTCGATAATTTTAAACATAGTTTTCAACTGGAATTGAACTTGTAACTCTGTAAGAAGCCTTTAAATAGACAGGTGCTTCCTTTACCAATTTGGCTACAATATAGCGTTATGCATGATGTTGTTTCCTATCGTTATGTGTTGGGTAGGTATTAGTTTCGTTGACTCTTATAACTTGTAAAGATGCCCCGTAAAAAAAAGACTGGAAATCTGGATGTTTCGGAAGTTAGAGCACAATGGAAACTCAAACAAAAATAATTTTTCGTTGTTTAGGTTTTATTGCCTACTCTCACACTTTTTATTTTTTTAATGGAAATCACTCCAGACAAGGCATGAAGCCACTTGATGTAAAGAGCTAACAAAAACGAAATATGATTATCACAAAAACAGGAGATGCCTATTGGCCTTAGTCTTGAAAAGACTAAGGTTATAGGTAGGAGGAAAACAGTCAGCAGGAAGAGAGTTCCACAAGCCTTCAGTTCTTGGAAAGAAGCTACTGGAATAGTACGCTGTATTACAATGAGGTATAAAAACAGCGAATTGGTAGAGACCACTAGACCAACGAGTCAAACGAGCTGGAAAAAAAGAAGCAGGGAATATATCACATAATTCTGAAGAACACATGCCATAATAGCATTTATAGAAAAGACTGAGACTAGCAATATCACATCTGTGAGAGAGAGGGTGCAGAGAAGAATTACTGTGGGTTTCTTAGAGGAGCCCCACTGGGGGAGCAAAGCACAGGATGTCCTCGTTTCTTGGAATCAAATTTACTTTCTATCGTTTTCTGATCAGTTCACCATCCTTATCAAAATCTGTTTTCATTTTTACACATTCCTTTCAGAGCAACAAACACAAATGTTTATTTTACAAATTTTACCTACCGATTTTCCCAAATCATAACTGTTCTAACAGTCCTGTTTTTAATTTTAGATGCAACCAAAATGTCACCCAACACATTCCAATGTGGACCTATATCTTGCGTAACCTTAATATTTTCAAAACTAATTTTAAAATTCTGTTTTCAACGTAGTTTTGCATAACGTACGTATCTCACGTTTATTAGTTTCCATTTTCAGAGAGTGTTACACCTGGCCATTCCTTCTTTGTCTCAATAAATGCTTATTTTTTTCTTAACATGTTAACATTGATTTATCTTTCGGTAACGAAAAGAGTATTCCTCCACTTCACAGGATTATTGTAATAGAAAAATGAAATATTGAAATTTTTGTTTCAGAATTTTTTAGATGAAGATTGATAATTTGTATTATTTGGATTATTCGCACTCCTGTTCTCATTTTAGATCTTATTCTCACAATGTTTCGGCCAATGCAACCTCCGACTTTTTTCAGGTGTATCTTGTCGAACTTGTGAATCTTTCTGTCAAATCTGTACGGAATTTCGAACGGATCTCTTATTTAATCAATTCCGTCAACCATGACTGGATAGAAATCTTAAGTAATTCATAATTGTAATCTTACTATCACCCACACTGAAGATTGAACCTTCAACCTCCAGAAGTGCTGTTACTTAGAACTGATTATTTTTTAGCACTTACATCTGTTACGCCACAGGTCCTTGCAGACAGTCTTACTACTTATTACTATATATTATTACTTATTACTATATACTACTACATATTACTTTATATCTATCTATATATATATATATATTTTTAATGGTATTCTAATCTATTATTCATAATTAATGGTTCCCATATAGTATTACATTCTATACTGGGTCTACTTAGGAGGTCATTGTCGCCTAACATATGCGCTGCTTCTTTGTGTCGTCTTACACTTCACCATTCTTTTCTGTCTCTAAGTTTTACTTTGTCTCAAAAGGGTAGATGGTTTCTACAGCTACTATTAAATAAAGGGCTTCGTTCGAAATTCCGTAGAGATTCCCGAGTTCGACAGAAATATTCCCAAGTTTGACAAGATGCACCTGAAAAAGGTCGGAGGTTACATCGGCCGAAACGTTGTGAGAATAACATCCAAGATGAGAACAGTAATCCGAATAATACAAGTTGAAATATTTGATTTTAATTTGTTTTCTTAAAATATTGACTTTTAATTCTTCTGCTTACATATTGTTTTTCTTTCTTTTTTAGAGCCACACATAATAAGAGGTTGAAGCAGTTGGTGGCAGTTGAGTTGTCCTTTTTCAACTCAAATATTCAATTGTTAAAAGAAGAATTGTCTGAACTTAACAGTTCAGTCAATATTTATCAACATGACAAGTACGTAATAATTTATGTTTTTTTTTATTTAAGAGTTCTGTTTGCATAAGTCTTTGCTTTTCAAGGTTGTTTGGCGATGGAAACCAAAATAAAACAACAAAAGTAATCCCAATGATCCTCTTATATTAACGAGTTTAGAAAAAACATAGCCGGACGTGACATCATAGAACCGGATGTTACGTCACACCACGAAAATCGATACAAATTCAAAAGCAAGCGAAATCAGTTAAAGCAAAAATGAATGCTATTTTTCAAGATATATAATTAAGCATTTTTTGTCTGTCTGTTGCCTGCATATAAACTCAACAACTACTCATCAGAATTGCACCAAATTTGGCATGGCGCATCCTTGAATTGCCAGGTGTGTCATGAAGGAGGTTAAATGCTGCTGTTACTACTACTACTACTACTACTCATATGTTAAGCTACCTTCTGCTACTTGGATGACGTTGAATGGTAGTGGTTGTGAATGCACTATCACTGCTTGCTGTTGTGATGCTTGGGGGGGGGGGTCAGGAAGCTGCTGCCAATCCTTACATCTAGGCACATTTCCTGCAAGATTTGAGGCAAAGTATTTTCAGCCTGTGTTCATTCTGTCATTTTGCATGGCAGTGAGACATGGGCCCCAAACACTTTTGATCTGCAACAGCTTCGGCATAATAATCGTGTTATGATCAAGTAGATATACGACTGCAAACTGGAGGAAAGGATCCTTTTAGCCATGCTTCATCAGAAACATGATATTAGTGGGATTATGGATGCCTTACATGCTCAGCGCCTCAGATGATTCAGCCACATACAGTGTGCCACCTCTTGTATCAATTTCATAACATGCCTGGATATCCCAGGTACTAACGAGTGCAATAGACCAAGAAAGACCTGGCTTGACTGTGTAAGAAGTTATATAATTGCATTAACTTATGAATAGCACTACTTATATTGCTAAGACTAAAAAACAAACACTTATAGGGTTCATCTATGGGAAATGAAAAAGGAAAAAACCAAGAGATATTTTTTATATATTCATCAACGTTTCGTCTTTATTGTAAGACTTCCTCAGGATGGTAATTTGAAGAAAAATGTCATGCAAGTACATCGAAATTTTGCGTTGACATGATGGGGTGGTAAGAAAAAGTAGTAGCCATGGCTACTGTGAGCGCTGGAGAGTCCAGGCTGCAAGAAGTCAGTAGTGACGAAGAATGAAATGAATATGGAAAGCTTTGAGTGGGTACCATTAAGGCAGCAGTGAAAAGGGGGAGGGGTGAGAGTATTAGTGAATTTGCCTTAGGGTTGGAGAGAGGAAAGAGGGGGGGGGCTGAGGTTTTTGTCGTGGTGAGGTGTGGTATCTATTATACTAAAGCTGAGTTAATTAACGTTTGTTTCCCTGAGGCTTTTTCCTATAGATTTTAATAAGACAAAATATATTCTTAAATATACCTCGGTTTTGGGATTGATTTATGTTTTAAAAACATAACTTTTAGTTGTTGTAATTAGTCACAATTTGCAAGTAACCTATCTCTTACTGAGTTTCTATCTATTATTATCACCCTCTCTCACTCACTGTATGTTGCTTTTCTCCCACTCTTATTTTATACAGTATCTATTACCTTCACTTCCGTCTACTCTCTCTCTTTCTTCATTTGTTAACAGGCAAAAGTATTAAAGAAAGAAAAGATTTGAATATCTATTATAAACAAAAGGGAATATCACCAGGGTTATAATAATATTATTTAACCCGTAGCTGTAGAGAGAAATAAAGAAAGGAGAGGAGATATAGCGAGCAGAAAGAGACTAATTTTGGATTGTGTCCTTTTATTTTTTATAGTTAACTAGCTTTGCAAACTCACATTTTCCTGATTCTAACAATCTAATTCCAGCTCAATAGGTGACTCAAAGGGTTGTATTTTTTCTAGCATATATATATATATATATATATATATATATAACACGATATTTTGAATACGTTTATTTGTCAACATTGCAAAACAACAACAAACAAAATAATAACGTTTATGTGCACTATATCTTCTCTGCCGCTAGCAAGTTATCGTGGCCCAGTGGTAAGGGTGCTAGACTTCAGCCACTGTGGTCCCCGTTACAAGTCTCGTTAGAATCAGCCACACTGATTAGCTGTAAAACAGCGAAATACGTGTCTGTGGATAATTATAAGTTACATATGCATATATCTTTATATATTTCTATGTATAGGATTTACTCCGAAACTAATTAACCGATCATTATGAATTTCGAAAGACAGCTGTTAGGCATGAGAGAGTATAATGTGAGTTATATTTAGTTTCATGCAAAGTGAGGAAAGAGGTGGTAGAAGGCCTTCGTGAAAATCCAGATACCTCTGATTTTTGTGAAATTTTAAGAATAGCTATTTGGCATCAATTAATAAATATTCCTCAAATTTCAGTTCTTTTGGGGTATTTTAAAGCGGCATAACTTGGACACAACTTCCCATTTGAAAATTTTAGTATTTCAGACTTTTATTAAATTTGATCCATACTCATTAGACATCAATTAAGCAAGATTCCCCGAGTTTCAATTTCTTAAGACCCTTCAATTTTAGATATTTTCTAAAATGAAAATCATGTAATAGATTTTGATCAAAATTGGAATAAGGATTCTAGACAAAGGGTTTAGTAGCACTATATTTGGTCCCCCGATTTATAAAATCGGGAGACCTATGTTTTGAGGCATTT
>OY744530.1:73794177-73876677 GCA_963556195.1 Sepiola atlantica
TAACCAAGACTCACCAGTGTGGTTATATATAACTGTTCCACCAATCGCATGATTTCAACCCCAGACTAAAGTCGCCTCTAACGTTTTTATCAATACGGCCACTATAACAGTTATATGAAAGAAAAAAACACTATTATTCTTTTAACGAATATATAGTAAGCCTCCGATATATATATATATATATATATATATATATATATATATATATATATATATATATATATATATATATATATATATATATATATATATATGATAAGTCAATGAAAATAATTAGACCTGCAAAGGGAAGCAAATCATAATCTTCGGTTGTTCAAAACAAGGACGTTTAGTAAATAACAATATTTATTTTCCTTCTCTTTCATTCCTTAAGCCAGGCTTTTCAAAGATTAAAATCTTATCATCAGAGGAAGTTAATGATGGATAAGTTGACAGATGAAGACAGTCAATATTCGAAATTTGAAAATGTTTTAAAGTTCAAACGGGTATTTTCCAGTGTATAGGAGTGTCACAAAAACGGAGATCCAAGTAGTATGGGATTCAGATGTATTGGTAAATCCAAAAGAATTCGTGTAAAGATCCAACGACAATGATTCCACCCAAGTCTGTAGTCTATGGAGGGAAGATCATCGTCGCTGGATCTTTACACGGATGTACTTTTTCACTATACTCATAACACCATATTACTTTATTTGTTTTTACTGCCCCCCTCCTTCCGTTTCACCCCCTAATATAGTCCAAAGAGGCTGAAATATTGGAAAACTCTATACGTATTTGAAGTTTTAAGGAGGTTTTGTCCCCATGGGTCACTTAGAGGTAAGGGCATATAGATATTCGATACATAGAGGGTAACATAGAGATTCAGGACCACTTCCATTGTCTTCTCCGGAGAATTTTATACATATGATGTAAATTTAATAAAAATAGGAAATATTTGAAGTTTTAAACCAGGTTGGGCTCCATAGCTCCCTTAGGATTATATAATTATATAATTATTTAGGTCCATCTATTATGATATCCATAAACAAAAGGAAAGTGTCCATTAACCCGTTAGACGAGGGAAGTATTTGACATCTGGTCCCTTTGTTTACGAAAAAAGCAATCTCCAATTGTTGAAAAATATCATGAAAAATGTAGAAGAATCTAGAAAATTTGGGGAAGTTCTTAAACTTTCAAAAAAGATCAGGAAGGTTCTAAAGAGTTTAAGAAGAATAATTAATAGAACAGTTAAAGATGGTCAGCAGGTTTGGTATTGAAAGTTGTGCACAAAGGAAGGCTATGTACTGGCCGAGGAGGGGGGGCGGGTTATGGTCAAACCCGTTGTACTGAAAATATTGATTTAGGTTTATACAAAAGAATACAACCAGAAAATCTTATTGCAAAAGTTAGAGTACTGACAAAATAAAACATAGTCCAAGTTTTAACCTGGTCTCTTGTTTATTTATGGTCAGACATGGGACATTGCATCCAGTCAGATCGTGAATTCATATACTCACAACAACTTGTGATCTTACTTAAGGGGGGGGGGGGGTTACACTAAAGGAAAATGAAAAAAAAAATTCCTGTAGAATTCGACAGATTCCATGCTTTGTCTTGAACATGGTTAGGGAATCACTTAAAGTATAGAATATATCTTGTCTTTGTCGAAACCCACAATTGTAACAAAAAATCCTGTAGTAGAAGTTTTTTGGCCAGAGAGGGGGTGAGGGTGATTTGCCATATTTGCAACGAAAGAACCCGTTTTTATTTATTATGTAGAACATCGGTGTAATAGAAAACATCATTTGCCTACTGTGAAAAAAATTTGCTAATATTTCTCATAGAGAAAATAAACAGTTTCCGTTGTGATTAGAACCTGAGCCTTGCATTAAGGATCTGAGGTTGATCTAACCGAGTCGTATGAATGAAAACAACTCAAAGGACAAGATGTTAAAACTGATACGATTTGCATGTGCAAATTTATTTTTTTAAACACCTGGATTAAGGACTTGCGGGAATCTAAAAAAAAAAAAATAACTTGCTTGGCTCGGCAGAGGAAAAAAAGAAAGGATTACGGTGTGTCAGAGAGGTTGACTATTGGTCGCTGTGTTTTTCTTGCTTGTGACAGTGTCAGTTGTTGTGAGTACATTGACTTTTTTCTCGCTTAGGTGCTTCATCGAATAAATCCTATTTCAGTCATCCAAATTATTTCGAGTGAAATAGTATGTCGTCTTTTGTTAGCTTCAAACCAACGATAAACCTCCGATAAATAAATTGTCTCATTCAATATGGAGACAAGCTATTACAATAGTATTTGTTATGGCTTGTTAGATCTATATTTATGTTTTAAGGTTGTAAAGTTGATGGGAAGATGGCGTCAAAACGAGTGGAATTCATAGACTAATCACCCAACCTAACGCAGTCCCAGATTTTGTTATTTTGTTTGGTTGAGTTGGTCTTCCGCATTACACCATATCAACCCTTTAGGGTTATTTAATGCTGAAACACGATATCTATCATAACCGATTTATTGATGGACATCGTATGTTTGTTTTACAGCATATCAACACTTTCGGGGTTATTTTGTACCATGTGGTTGTGTAAAAATAAGTTTAGAATCAGAAAAAATCATGCGAGTGTGGTGTCATGTTGGAGGATATAAAAATAGCATGTGAAGAAACATGCAAGAACGTAAATAGCGATGGACGAATCCAGTCTGCCCAGCCAGGTCCTGACACTAACTTCCGCCTCAGCTACCTTACCAGGCCTTGAACTGAAGATGTCCACCTATGAAATTGTAAAATATATACGAAAGAACAGCTAATAAAGAAATACTATTTTTTTTATAAAAGCTGTGTTGCATTTAATTTCCATTATGGACAACCATGGGGATATAATAAAAGAAGCATTTGTATTTCAGACAATTAAGTCACATTCCAAAAAGATGGCGTTTTAATGAGTTTTGTAACCTTCACTTGTTTTTATTACTGCAATCAAACAAAAGATTAGACATAAAAATTTGGCTGCATTTTTATTATGTTGGATTTGTAAATGGAATTAAAAACTAACAAAAATGCAATAATTGTTTGGTAAGTTTTATAGCTCATTATCTTGTACCATAAAAGAAATCGTTACTTTTAATGGCAGCACTATTTACATATGTAGAACATAAGCAGGTGGATAAGGCGTAGTTAAGAGATATTCTAAAGTGAATTCGACCTGGAAGTTATGTGTTCAATCCTTGACAAAGAAATTTGAGGAAAATTAACTGATATGAGGTATCTAAAAGGTATGAAATTAGGAATGTAGTCTATCCATCATCATCATCATCATCATCATCATTATCATCATCATCATCATCATCATCATCATTACAATCATCATCACCACCACCACCATCGGTTTAATGTCCACTTTAAGGTCATCAGTTTAAAGCCTGTCTTTTAGACTCGCATTACACATCCATTGTATCAGTTATTTTTATTACTGCAATGATACAAAAGATTAGACAAAAATTCAGCTGCATTTTTATTATATTGGATTTGTTAATGGAATCATCATCATCATCATCATCATCATCATCATCATCATCATCATCATCATCATCATCATCATCATCGGTTTAATATCCGCTTTACATGCTGGCATGTGTGTGATGGCTGTAAGAAATTGACCTTCAAACTAACTTATCTCTGGCCAGGCCTTTATTTATCTCTTTTTCTCCCAAATCTATCCTTATCACACTTCCTCGCATCTGTTCCTTGGTCTTGCCATGCGAACTGACCCTGCTATCTCAACTGTTTTACATCTATTAATCCAAGAACTCTTATCCATTCTTTCAACATAACCATCAAACAAAGTCTCCTATTATGTACACATCTCCCTATACTGCCCAGATTTAATCTTCCGCTAAGGTCATCGGATTAAGGCCTGTCTTTTAGACTCACATTACACATCCATCGTATCATTATCATATCATGTCTCTCCATGCAACGTATGTCCTCACCCCTCACTGGCCAGGTTTCACGTCCATATATCATCACACAGCGTACACATGCCTGATAAACTCTTCCCTTGGTTGACAGTAATAACACTCTGCTGGTTAGTAATGGGGTAAGTTCCCTGAACTTACTCCATCCACTCCTAACTCTTGCTATCATATTAGCACCTGCTCCTCCCTGTGCTCCAATGGTATCACAAAAGTAACAACATTTCTGAACCTCAATAGTCTTGTCAGACCATTATACTTTCTCCACATCTGAGTTCTCATCTGTCTCCATTGTCTTACCCCTCTTGCACACAAACTGGTTATCATCTCTCAATCTACCTGAAGATTAAATAGAAGGTTCAATTAGAAATTTCTGGATGGTTACTGACCCTGTCAAAAGAATCATGAAGAAGGCCGGAGAGTACAGTGGCCAAAACGTTGTCAACATAACAACAAATAATATAAGGAGAACAGACTGAAACATATGTCAGCTGTGTATTTTCGATTCAACATCAGAAGAAAGCCAAGGAATATAAAATTATATATATATATATATATATATATATATA
The DNA here is from genome assembly GCA_963556195.1 of Sepiola atlantica. Lineage (NCBI taxonomy): Eukaryota > Metazoa > Mollusca > Cephalopoda > Sepiida > Sepiolidae > Sepiola > Sepiola atlantica. Next base: position 73,798,714 of record OY744530.1, read on the forward strand.
TATATATATATATACTAGAATATCCCGATGTTGCTCAGGAAAGTGAAGAACCCAAGAAACTCCTGCTACCAATCCTGAATTCCATATTTCTTTTTTACTTTTATTTTTTACTTTCTATAATTATATATTTTCAATTTACAAATAAAATCAAGTAAAACATTTTCTTAGCTGTTTATGAATTTCTGGCGCTAACACAGACCCTACGATATTAGTGTAAAACCTCAAATGGTAAAAGAAAATCGTATTGTGTAGATTTCATTTTTCTAAATGCTAATTTAAAAAGTTGGGAAGAGAAATTCGGATGCTGAAAATGTGCAAGTTTATTAGTGAATAACTGTTTCTAATGAACTTTGATTGTGTAATTTATCAGTGTTTCCAAATCGCATTTCAGTAGATGAAAATGTAATTACTGATGCTGAAAACGTAGACTACAAAAGTTTAATATATAAAAAAGTACATCCAGATTAACTGCATCTTTACCTTCGAACACCCATAGGGTGGCAGAAACCTCGAAAATAGCACCCTTTCACTTTGACGCTGAACTCCAAAGAGGTAGAACTGATCTTGCTTCTCTGCCATGCACTTCTTTCTATGACAACTTCCGGTACACGTCAGCCTAATCTCTAACTTGATCTCTAATGGAAAATTCTATTTTCTTACTTAACCTTATGTGGAATTCTCCGTTTTTAACATTATTTTTACACACGTCAGTCGAAAATCGCTACAGTAATACCCTTGTCAAAGTTATGGATAACCTCTTAAGCTCTGGGATGGGTAAAATAACAGCTTATGTTTAATAAATTGTTTCCAATTGACTTCTTTTCAGGGGGAGTATTGTCAGGCCTAAGTGACCTGCACTCTCTGAATATTCCCGTAGATATAAACGAATAAGTATATCAGAGTTTACATAGTTTCTTGAACTTTAGATGATGTAATGATTTTTTTTATATACAGACTTTATGATTTTATCGTTAAATTAAATAAGTTTTACTGTCAAAATTTCTAAAAAAAACTATTTCCTAATTTCAAAGATACAGTATGACCCGCAAAAAATGCCACACATGGAATTGTTAATAACATTCACAATCGTTTCTGAAATCCAATAATATTTGATACAAATAATCTTCAGTCGATGCTTGACTTTTCCACCAAGTTTTAGTATCCAGATGTGCTTATCATTGAATGGTGATAAAACAAAAACTGTTGGACATTCATGGCTGAAACTTGGTGGACAAGTAAGGCATAGATTGAGGTGTATTTGTACTTAATATATTTAGATTCTAGAAAGCATTGTGAATTTCCATGAGTGGCACTTGTTTGGGGAGTCACTCTATACATATTCTCTCAATGTCATATCCTAGTCCCTATTTACTTGCCTCCCCACGAGGGCAGAGTTAGACACAAGGTCGGTTTTTAATGTGGGGGAAATCCATCTCCCCCCCAAAATGGAACTCTGGGTTTGAACAAAAATTTAAATTTCCACAGTCCAGAAGGATTTCTCTTTACTGGCCGAGGATAGAACAGATTAAGGGTAGTATCAAAACCGATACTACACTTTGATCCTAGTCAAAAGGCTTAGTCTTTTTCACTCAATCGTTATCGCACTGTTTTTGGTTTCGCTCCTTCTGCTGGATTTTTTCTGTTTTCCTATCTAACACATTTCTATACGTTGGTCTTCGCATCACTTATTTAAATGTATATTGTACATTCTGTGCCGAGATGTTAATACTAGTAACAATGGCAGTCATTGTCTGTGTTGATTTGTATTATTTGATCGGTCTCCTGCACAGAAGAAATGGCGAATAATAATAGGTTATTTGGGTCATCTATATAAATGTCTGATTTCCATAATTAAATGCTTCACTACTGGACTTATTTAAAAGCAAAACAATATTCTTAAGATTCATCCATTCAATCTGTACGTTTAGTTTTCAAATTAAACTAGAATGCAACAGAGCTCTGTCACCGGTTGCTCCGGCGACAGGGATTTCATACCAGCCGAGGACAGCACCAGGCCCTCTTTTGTGAGGATAAGGTATGGTCCTAGGAAGCACTTACTTGGCCTTTTGGCTAAGAAGAAAATGTAGTATCTGTTCCGATGGATACTACACCCTATAGACCAATATCGTCTTGGCCTTCGGCGCTTGATTCCGCCGATCTATGGGTTTTTCCTGTGCAGTTCTAGGAGGTCCACCCTCCCAGGCTTTGCCTTCTCACCCTTTGAGAAGGGGTTAGTTTATTGCTAATCGCCTGAGGCGCCCCTACGGGGAAATGCCGACAGAGCTGCCCAGGCATTTTTTGAGGGTCACAAGTGCCCTTCCTCTAGGGTGCTGACTTATCAAATCCCACTTTCCGACCTTGTGTCACATTGTACTTTGTGTGGGGTAGATAAATACCCACTCTCCCAGGTATTATCTCCTCTTTTTCAGAGGGAAGGAGTGTTATTGCTAATTCTCTGAGGGCCTCCTACCGATAAATGCTGATGTGTCCATTCACGACTATTTTTGTACAAGCCAGAGTGCCTCCTAAAGGGGAGCTGACTTTCACCAGATTTCGGCCTTATGTCACATCTCGCTGACGTGGAAAGCAAATAAATAATCAGCATACATGCAAATAATTTATGGTCTGTTGGACTTAAGGGTAGGGGGCATGGTCCTGAGACACGCAAATGTGCAAAATCTCACTTTGCGGTATAACTTAAAAGCCAAATGATGAAATAAATTTCATTCAAAGATGGAAAATAAAAATAAATGCATAAATATTTAAAAAGCAACACATGTAGTTAATTGTATTAATATTTCATTAAGAGACTAATAATACAGTTCACTATTTTTTTAAATTAACTAACCGAAAAATTGTCCAAATGGCGACTATTACTCACATTCCTGTTGAGGTTATTTGTAACATTATGGTAGACTCATTCTTTTTATCTATTGTAAAGAACTAGCCGACATTGTTTTGTTGACAGAAACAGCTGTCCGTCTCTCGTTGAGACGTTGTAAGTAGTTGGCTGAATTGATAGTGACATCTCCCTCTCTCTCTCTCTCTCTCTCTCTCTCTCTCTCTCTCTCTCTTTAGTAATGAGAGTAGTAGTCGTAGAGATGTTAATCTTTTCTTCGTTTCTCTCTTTTTGACTGGAATAATAGAAGCAATTAAAAAGAACAACAAATAACTCCATTGTTTGCTCTGGGATTTGATTTACTTTTTACAGTAATTTACAGCAAGTACATCTAGAGTAAGTGCATTTTTCCAGCAACCTTCATAGGGATGATGGAAGCGCCTTGAAGGCCTGTTTGCCTTGACGTCGAACACCCAAGAGGAAAAATCAATCTCACTTTCATGCCACATACTTCTTCCCATGATGCAACTTCCGGTACACGTCAGCCTAACTTGGTCTCTAATGGACAATTCCTTTCTGTTACTTACTCCAATCTTATCTGTTTTTAATACTATTTTTACACACCCATATTGCTACATGTTGAGGTTTTATTTAAATATTTATAATTAATATTCTTAATTTTGTTAGATCCTACATCCCAAGGGCTCTTCATACCAAATTTGGTCTTAGTGCAATTTTAACCAATATTTTTGAAACCTATAAGTGTTATTATTATTATTATTGTTATTATTATTATTATTATTAGTAGTAGTAGTGTACTATTTTAATGTTGCCTACATGACATGCTAAATTTAGTGTAATTTTACCCAATACATCTGGAGGCTTTAGGTGTTTATTAATATTAGTAGTACCATAGCAAACGGAATCTCCTTCCAAAAACTTACATAATTGTAATAAAATGTTATGTTTTTTTAGAAGCATTGTGGGAATTGGCATTATTATATTTGAAAAAGCTTTCAGTATGTATTTTGAAAATAAAATCCAGAAACACAGATGATAGGTGTTTATTATTATATTTTTAACAATATTTCAAGATAACATCTCTCTTTCATGTATAATTGAAAACAGGGTATTTTTGTCGTTTTTAAATATTCAGTAACAATAGATGCAAAAAAAAAGAAGAAACAACAAAAAAGATTCTGTCCTCAATTGAAAAGGCGATGTTACCTCAAAATATTGTTTAAAATATACTAATAGCCACCTAATCTCTATATTATTGGGTTTTATTTTCAAAATATGCGTAGATAAGGTTTTCTAAAATATAATAACATAGGTGTTTTTTTCTTAAAAGAAAAGGGTAATTTTATGAAATTACTCTTGTCTCCAATTGGGTGTGTTTTGGGTGGTTTTATGAATTTTTCAAGTTCCGTAAAAATGCTTTCTAATCCTAACCCGAAAAAAAAAAACCCACTTGATTGAGGACAGGAACGATTCTATAAAGTTACCAAAAAAAAAAGAAAGAAAATTCTCGATTTGAAGGTCAAAATGGTTCAAATGGCTAAAAGAAAACAAAGTTTTATCTTTTTGTAAATTACCCCCTGTTAACCGAAAAGTACCGTTTGTTTATCTTCTCTTTATATAAATGCCTTTTTTGTTTTCTTCTTTAATAGTTGTGTCGATTGCGTACCGATGATTCCTCTTGGATTAAAAGAAACACGGGAAGTTGATTTTAGTATTGCCATTAAGGTAAGAATCTTACTAATTTTTATTGAATCAATTTATTTTTATTTTTTATGGTTTAGTGTTACATACTGCTTAGAAGTTACAAATGATTTGCCAGGTGTATAAAGTGCAATCAATCAATTAGGTTGAGAATTCTTCTTGGATTCTTCTGACTTGTTTCCTTCAACTATCTCTGTCAGACATTGCTGTCAATGGTATCCAGAGCCTTCTACAAGTTGGTCAATGTAGATGTGATGAGATCTTCCAACCAATCTTTTATCGTGTAATATATTCCATAGGAGGATGGCGCTCACAAATTCTGACTTACTTCTCCAAGAGTGACCAGCAAACTGAATCCTTCTCTTAGTCTTAGCAAGATTGAGAGGGAAGAAAGGTGTCCATATTGGCGTTTCTTAGTTGGCTGTTTCCTCAAGCTGATGTCCAAAGTAACTCATAACATCCGTGTGTATGTATCGTAATCAGTGACCAAGAAAGACAGATTTCACCGTGGCTCTATAAAATTACTTAGATATGATTATTAGGTTCACCTATCACCCAATAAAAGAGTAAATAGCAGATTAATTGAGTTTAGTCATGTGACTAAATAGAAAGGATTTGAAGTTATATAATCAGTTGTAGTTTGATTTTTAATAAAAGTAGATGTGTGAAATAATAAATGCTCTTTGTAAAGTTGGCATTATCATCTCATGGTTCATTGTAAGCTTGGAGTAACGTAGTGTTACATAGGGATTTAGTTTTTCAATTATTTTATCCAATTAAAACCATACCTTAGAATACATGTGTCATTTACGTATCATGATCATGCCTGACTGAGAACAGTTGTCACTATGTGCATGTGCTGTTGCCTTTCCTTCCCTGGGTGAGGACAGTCTTTTGTTGCATGTCTCTTAACAACTGGTTGTTGTGATACCAACTGAACCGTCAGAGTATTTTAGCATATTAAAAAATTCTATTAACTCAACAAGCAACTCTAAGAGAACAAAGGATTTTTTCAACTACATGCCAATAATAAAGTTACAATTAAGTACCATCACTAACGAATCATATCGGCACCATGATTGCTTTGTGACTGAAAAGTTAAAGGGAAAGAGAGAAAGAGAGAGAGTTAATTAGATGTTAAGCACGTTGCTTAGTTATATTATCGCTTATCTAGACCATTTTTGAATATGTGTTCTTTTCAGTCGCTTTTTCCAAAACTGTCGAAGTGCTTCACCTAACACTCTCTCTGTCATCTATGACTGATGTCATATCCGCCTAAGACTCATCAACTTCTTTTTCTAACGATCATTGCTTATACAGACAGGGTCAACTGTTTGATTTCTACTGACCGTTTCTTCTCCAGCACATCTTTCCTAATTGCTAATATATATTAGCTAACATATCTACTAGCAAACCTACACACCTCAATATTTGACAGTAGTCAGTAGTAGCAGGTGTCACTGTTGGAAGTCTAATGAATTTCGATAGCAGTGATTTTACTGGCTTAAAGACCACTTATTCTTGGCTTAATGGTGATATTAAAAGCACAAAGATTGGTGTTAACGCTTTTTTGTTGCTAGTGAGTAGAGCAAAAATTCAACTTTGAATTGAAGATAATTACTGTCAGTGCATTTTCAGAGGAGATCTACTAAAGTTAACAACATGTATTAATGCAAGGTCCTGCTAGATAAAGGTGCTCATATCTTTGTGGGGATGATCACCCCAGAAGCAACTCACAGTTAAGGAAAATGGATCCATATTTAAGTAAATAAAATATGTTTATAATGAAATAGTTATCGCCTCCTTCTTTATGTTTGAACATGTTCCAGCATCCTGTTCAAGAGAGGAAACGGGAGAACTCGTGCAATAGCCAATATTTAATTTTTTCATTTCATGCTTTGTATCGAACAAGAAACGTTCTAAAAATATGTCAGGTGGAAACATAAACTTTGAAAATGCTTTGAAGTGAGTCATCTGTAATGTGCTGGTTTCATTGCTCGTTTTGGTGTTTTCAATATTATACTAGTTCTAACAGTTGTATAGCCTCTTCTTTGGTCATAACTGTTGGTTCTTTTGTCTATATCACCTGATCGCGACTATTTCTCAGTGAGAGGGTAAAAGAATTCTTGATGAGATGGACTGAAAGAAATTAAGACTTTTTCTTGCTGGACGAAACACACGTTGTTAATTCCAATTAATTAACACGGATGATTATGATACAATACAAAAAAAAGAACTGTGTCAATTTGAGGTCATTAATTAACATGTTTTCTTGTCTTCAGTTTTTTAAGCAATTCATGTCTGATTTAAATTTATATCTGATGTTGTTAAAGTTTTCCTTTTTAGTTTTAGTTTCAAACCTAATATTTCAGAAAGTTAATATTTGTTTGTTCTAAAAGCATATTTTTAGGTGTAACGTTACAACATAAAATATGCTAAATATATCTTAGAAAGACTTTAAAGATTAGGGGAAGAATGCCTAATCTTTATCTGTATAATATAGCTACATCTACAGCAGGCAAAGACATTATTAATTTTAGGAACAAACAAAAAATGTAATTTAATATCGAACTTTGTCTAAGAAAACTTGTTGTGGTGTATGTATAAAATATGTAAATGAAGATCTGTTGTACTTCTCCGTATCTGTACCGTAAAAGTCATTCTCATTATTGACGGAAATGCAAAGTTCTCAATATTAATTCATGAATATGTGATTAATTTTTTATGAGATCTGAAATTAAAAATTAATTTTAAAAGTAAAAATTGAATAATCGTATAGACTGATGTTTTTTAGGAAAAACAATTTAGGACGCTGAAAAAGTACACAACGACAGCGACTGAAACATTGCATTAAAGTTACATTTTCAACACGTGAAAAGGTAAAATACAATTATACATCAGGAAAAAAATAAAGCAGAAGAAAGGGGGAACCTTTCAAAGCTATAATTTAAACTACTACGACTACTATTTCTACTACTACTACTACTACTACTACTAATAATAATAATAATGATAATCATACACATGTAGTGGCACCAGCCTCAGCTGGTACCACACAACATGGCCATGAAGTGCCAAGGATGATTGAAAGACCGAGGATGGAGAGCACCAACCAGACCTCCACTTTTTCAATTATGACCGAAAAATCCAAAACCTGCTTACGTCATTAATACAAAAAATAGAATTCATTGGTGATCCATCTATTTTAGCTGATAACCATTTTTATTTTTCCCAACTACATAATAGCCGATTACTTTCGTACAATTACTTTACTATCATAATGGTAGGTAACAAATTCTAGACAAGTAACGTAAAATGACTTGCAACGGTTATCGAAAGATTCGGAGCATGGTGGACATCTGGGGAGACTTGTTGTCACTCAGACTCCAGGGAACATCACTGGTTGTTGTCAGTGAGCAATCACTGATAATGACTAGTGTGAGAACTCCTAGTGAGTAAATAATAATAGTAATTGTTTGAGAATAAAAGTAAAGTACTCACCAAAATACAAAGTGAATAACTGCAGAATAAGAATAGGAAGTAATTTCCTCATGTTTGCTTATTCAGAATGAAATTTTGATTTTATGGAACGTAAACTATCGCTGTTTAACTTAAAAAATCCGACCGACTTAATTTTATATATTAGATTATTGTACAGGGATATCTGAATATCTTGTTACACATACCCAAAAAGTTACAACAATAAAGGAACAATTCAGCTTCCTAAAATGGTACACAGGTCATGACGCTGCATCATTTTGTTCCAAGAAAATGATGGTGATCATACATAACTTCTCAATGTGTGAATGTCAATGAAAGTGAATAAACTGAATTCATTACACGTTATTTTCTATTACTATATTACTTACTTTTCTATTTTTATTATATTCTTATTTTGTATTTCCTGTTCTATTACTATATTATATTTTCTGTTTCCTGTTGTTCATGTGAATAAACTGATTTCGTGACATGTGTTTTGTATTGCTGTATTACTTGTTCTGCTATTGTTACTTTTTGGTAGGAATAACAAGACTTTTCTCGTCTTGTTGCAACTTTTATTTCGAGTGAAGAATTGGTTTGATCATCTGAGGTATAAAAAAAATTTAAAAAACAAGTAATGAATTGCAGCAGATCATTGATGCAAAAACTAATCTTATACCGACGTTTCAAAAGGAAGGTCAAAAATAATGTTCGACATAAAAGCAGGCAATATAAAAGGAGTGTATGGCGTTTAACTCGGTCAAATGCGTGTGTGTGTGTGTTGTTATTTGCAAAAGAAGGTTTGGTATGTATATAATATAATATATAATATACGTATAATATATATATATATATATATATATATATATATAAATTAATCAATTTCAGATGTATTTATAAAATAGACTTAAAACCAATATTTTTCAAAAGTGGTCAATACTAGGTACACAACTCTATGTATTATCTTTGTCTCAATGAAAAATTAGCAATTATTAGATTCCAGAGAGAGAGAGAGAGAGAGAGAGAGAGAGAGAGAGAGAGAGAGAGAGAGAGAGAGAGAGATTATTGAACTAAAGGGTGGAAGTAGAAATTAGTTGTGAACAAATTACCGTGGATGAATATAGATGTAGCTAAGAGATAATGTTATAACACCCTATAATGGAATTATAATTATAAAAGATTTAAAAATAAGGAGCAAGAATACAATAAGGACCCCAGTTCATTGACGCAACACGCGGAACATGTTCCGGAAGTCACCGGCGTCTTCCGGTTGACCTCGCAATACATGTGGTCGCTATTTACAAAACAACTTGTAAATAAACCTTTTTTAGTAAATAAAAGTAAAACAAAAAAACGATAAATTGTTTTGTTTATTGCAAAACGAAAGATTACAAGTCAGCCGATTTTTAAAAAAGCATATATATTTCGTTTATTTATTAAAATAACTTGCGTACTCTTCCGTTTTGCCTCCTCGAGCTAGGAGCAAAGTGTAGTATGGAAAAATCCTTCTAAACTGAGGTAAGATCCAGAGTGCCACTTTTTGGGAAGCTTGATTTTTCCTTACAAAACGGAGATTACTTAAGTCCGGCGATAAATATTTCATACCCCTGCCCCCATTTCTGCCCTCGTGACACAAAAACATGTGTGAAAACATGTTAATATTTTATTTGTTTTATTTATGGACCCTCTGTCTTAAAATAAACATTAACATGTTAAAAGGAAAAAAAAATCCGAAATATAAAGGTTTATTTACAAGTTGTTTTGTAAATAGCGACCACGTGTATTGCGAGGTCAACCGGAAGACGCCGGTGACTTCCGGAACATGTTCCGTGTGTTGTGTTAATGAACTGGGGTCCTTATTGTATTCTTGATCCAAAAATAATAACCCCAATAGATATTTTATACACATTGAGCAAAACTATCGATAACACCACCAATAATAATTTACTAAAATAACTTCCATTAGATCAGTAATAAACATGGATATTAATCTCATATCAATTGCAGTTAAGATTATTTAAGGTCACTTAAATTAACATATTTAACCATTAATGCAAATAAATAAAACCACTATAATTGAGTAAAATACATTATATATATATATATATATATATATATATATATATATATATATATATATATATATATATATATATATATATATATATAATTATGGTATCATAATTTTATTACATGACACAGTGTTAACCAACTAGAACTCAACATAGTGTTAATTAAAATAAATCATTAATAGTGAGAAAACAACTTTCAAACTATAATTAACTTTTCTATCAAGACGGATAGAGAGTATTGATTTACTCCTCTCTAGGAGTTAGGCACAAGGCCAGTTTTTATCTTACTCCCACAAGTAAGATGTGACCCAAGGTCGGGTCGGGAAAGTGGGGTTTAAAAATTGCCTGGGAAGCCCCGTCGGCATTCCCCGGTAGGGGCGCCTCAGGAAGTAAGCAATAAATTTACTCCTCCCCAAAGAGAGGAGGCAAAGCCTGGGAGGGTGGAACTCCTAGAACTGCACAGGACAGACCCATAGACCAGCGTAAAGCAAGCCCCAAAGGCCAAGACAATACCAGTCTATGGGGTGCAGTATCCATCGGAACAGATACTACACTTTGATCTTAGCCAAAAGGTCAAGAAAATGATGAATAAAAAAGAAAAGAAATAATAAAAAACTACAATAACAGGGCATATTTTCATTTTTCTATGCTTTTAATACTTTATAACGGGCTCTCATTTTTGTAAGTCTGAAAGTAATTTAAATATATATATATATATATATATATATATATATATATATATATATATTATAAATATTTGTTTTTTATCTACATACGTATACGTTTTATCCTTACGGGAATCGTTAGTGTAGAGATGATTATTCATACCGGTCACAGGACCCAAACACCGAAACACAAGTCATGTTTATAACTCAAATTCCGACACTTTAGCCCTCGCGGCCACTATCAACAACACAATAAATCAGCGAGAGATTAAACCAATTTAATATATATATATATAAACTCTGTAGAATAAAAACATTATGACATAATTAATATTTTGTAATCCTGCCCCGAAAAATTCAACACTAACAATATTTATCCTTGTGTACATATGTTTCAGAAATTTCCAATTTATTATCACTTTCGCAGTAGAAAAGTTGACAATTACATCAACACATAAATTCTTTATCAATCTGACACAGACAATATTCAATAGAAAATGTTTAATAATTACAAAAACAAAACAAAGCTACCAAGTTTAGCAGGTCTTCAGTCAATGTTATGGTGACCTAACACATCCTTTTGTTAAATGGATGTGTTAGGTCACAATGAGATCGACTGACAACCTGGTACACTTGGTATCTTTCTTTTGTTTTGTGTTTGTAATTATTATAACTTAGTAGAATACGACATTTATGACATCGTCAATATTATGTAATCATGCCCCCAAAATTCTGACATCAACAAATATTTATGTGTACATATGTTTCAGAAATTGTTTAATAGTCACCTCTTCAGAAAAAAAGAAATCAAAGTAACAATGGAAATGTTCAATGATTACAAACACATAAAGCAAAATACTCATTAAAATCCAGAAATAATATTTTCTTTTCAGAGTCAAATATATATTTTTTACAAAAAGGTGGATTCATTCTTCAAAGAACGTATAAAGGTCCAATTATCCCACCCCCACAATATAAATACACAAATGATAGCAACATTCTTTTGTAAAACCAATAAATTTTTATTTGTTCAGAACAGAAGGTTGTTTTCGATGATATTTTGGTTTGTGAAATGTTCGTCATTTTCATTTTGTTTTTGAATGTTTTTTTTGTGAATGTTTTTTTGGGGGGAGAGGAGTTGTATGTACATGGCTCCTATAGTGAAAATGGCCGAATGTACCTTAAAAAATACCTTGAATCGTTTTATTAGGGTGGATTGTCTGATGATGATCCATTTCTTGAAAAAAAAGTTACCCATGCTTAATTTATATAGTAAAAGGAAAGGGGAAAAGGCATCACATTCATCAGTAAATGAATGTTGACCCGCCTCACTCCCATCCCCTTTAGATGAAATCAAAATAAATGTACATCTAGATAAGTTTAAACACAGTGTCATGACTGTTGATAACCTTCAACCAAAAACTTTGTGACAAAATTAAAATCCCATGACAATTTGAACCCAGTAATGAACTTGGCTTCTGATGCTGTCATTGCATCACGGCTTAAATCACAGATCTAAAGAATTGTTAGACTTAATAATATTAAAAAAATAAAATTAAATTAAAAGATAAAAACAGGTTCCTGTTGGATTTAGCCATGGATTTATTTAATGTGCAAGTTTTTTTGCTTTATAGCAAAAAGGTCACATTCAGATCTTGAAAGCTTTTTTGTTGATCCTTCAGGTCAGAACATTTGTTTTTCATTTGATCAAACGTAGCATCAACTTGTATAAACTTTTCCTCAGATTTTTAATGTTGTTCTCATAATGTTCCCAAGTTTATTCAAGTCAGTATTTAGATTTAATGAGACTTTAATCAGACTTTTACATGAGTTATTTTATTTCTTCTCTTTTTATTACTTGTTTTATTTTCTAATTATTATCATTAGAATTATTTGTTTGTAATCTCCCTTTTTAAGCATCAGCTAAAATGTTAATAAGATTCTTTTTTCTATATTTACAACATTTATATCACAATTCATATAAAAATTTAATTATTATCAAAAAATAAGAACAAATAAAAAGAACAAATCTACATAACAAAGTAAAGCGAATCTCTTTCTCGAATCTTTGTGATTCGTCAGCTTTTTGTTGATCATTGGTCTCCATTCTTAATAACAAAAGAATGTATTTCTATTCAATTTCTTTCAAAGTAGATTTTATCCGCCTCGGAATATTTTTCAAATAGACGCCATCTTAACTAGATAGAAGCAGCAGTATCTGTCCATCTGTAAGCCAGTAAAATTACAAAATGCTTAGCATTACAAGACATGAACAGCTCAAATATCTCAATTGGTTGAGCATCAAACTAAAGATCTAAAAGTACTGGTTTCACTCACGGGTCTCAGCAATTTTTTTACTTTATTATTGGGAATCTATTATTTATTATTCATATGTATTATTTGGATTATTCCGACTACTGTTCTCATCTTCAGTGTTATTCTCACAACGTTTCGACCGGTGCAACCTCCAACCTTCTTCAGGTGTATCTTGTCGAACTCAGGAATCTACAGAATTTCGGACAGAACTTGGGCAGCATGCCATGACCGGGTAGAAGTCTTAAGTAATTCGCAATTGTATTCTTATTATTGCCTGCACTGAGGATTTAACCTTTAAACTCCAGAAGAGTGTCACTTAGAACTGAATTTTACTTAGTACTTTATCCGTTATGCCACGGATCCTTCTCGAGTTCAACAGAAGTCCGAATAATCCAAATTATCAATCCTCATCTAAAAAATTCAGAAATTACTATTAATACATTATTTATTTAAACCAAAAATGCAATAACATAGAGTAATAGAAGCGATGTGTTTCTATTTCTTCTTAAATAAGTCACTATTTTAATATTTTGTTTTTATTTGAAAATAAAAATGAATTAGTCTGTGACCCTTCGAAAATTTACTTAAATTTAACTTTCAAAATTATATTAAATAACGAAAAATAATATTTTGGAAAAAAGGATCCTACATAGTTCATAGTTTAAAAAGAAAACAACATGAAAATGAAAACACTCCCAGGCAACGCCGAGTAGATACAGCTAGCACATAATAAAAAAAAATGAGACGGAGAAAAAGATAAACTTATTTTCTTCTTTCTCCTTAGTTATTTCTTATTCTTTTTTGAAGCAAAAATGGTGCTCAAGCCCTTACCCTGGCCAATAACCAGAGAAAATATTCTCTCTGGTAGCCATTTTTCACATAAGCCATAAAAAATACAATATTAATACAACATTAATGACTCACACACACTCACTCACTATCTAGGTGTATCGTCTCTGTGACAATACTGTCTGGCTGTCCTTATGCTAAAGTCTCCAGTAATGAGATTGTGGGGATTGACTGTCTCCATTTGCCACTGTTTATAGCCTGATGGTTTCTTTCCATGTCTTCTTAGGGAGCCCGGCTTTCTTTTTGCTGTCCAGTCTAGCAGCTTCTGTTGCTCAGAGACTCTTGACTGGAAGATACCAGTCAAGAAAATGGACCATTTCAGTGGGCTTTTTATCTGTTGGGCTGAGGTATTAGTCCTAAGAGGTCCACCCTCTCAGGCCTTGCCTCCCCTCTTTGGGTAGAAGTTAGTTTATTGCTAACTGCCTGAGGCACCCTGATTGGAAAATGCCAATGGGACTGGCCAGGCAATTTTTAATAGGCCAGAGTGACCCTTCTTTAGCTTGATTCTCCCCACCTTCCGACCTCGTGCCACATCTTCCTGCGGTGGGAAGGAAGTAGATACCCAGTCTTAGGTCTCTGCTTATATACCCCTTGCTTCTTTCAACATACCCGAACCTGGAAGACGGTTTGCCCTTATTAGGACATCAAGTTTTGGGATGCACAAATAAAATTCTGTTAAATATTTCATCTAATAGTTCTCAAAAATGTCCTTTTAATTTCTTTTTTATCATCATTTGTGAGAATTCGCTTTTAATATTTTCTACGCTATTGCTGGTATTAATCTGATGAGTCATTGTAATGAGTGTGTGCTAACATTTTTGTACTAATCAAAAAAAAATATCAATCGCGATTAAATATTAAAATATTAGAATCGATTAGAAATACGTTTTTTTCTTTTTTAAGAACACTGACTAATATTTGCGAAACAGAATTGAATATCTACTTTATATTAAAAAGGCTATTAATCACAAAGTTTTGAGAAACATGCTGGCTCTACTTTCTATTTAAGAATACGCTTCTGAGGATTGAGTCTACTGTAAAACTGCAGTAAAGTATTAAGATAAGTCTCTTTTAATTATTTTTATTGTTATAAAAGCTCTATCTGAAAGGATACGGCATAATCACGTTGACACACCGGTTCTCGTTAGATCACCAAAGTTAAGCAACGTTGAGCCTGGTCAGTGCCAGATGGGTGACCATTTGTGAATACCAGGCGCTGTATGTAAAAGGATGTCGATACCTCCCTGCAAGAACTGCAAAAACCTAACATCATCATCTCCCCTAACCGGGATATACATGCGACTGGGGACCGCTTGTGAATTTGATATTCCCTAGAAACTTCCTCCTTTGGAAGAAGCCGGTTCAACCCGCCCAACATGAAGACCGTATCAGATAGAGGTACAGGTATCTGAAAGGATATTGAGCCCTTTGTGCAAGATCTACTGTCTTGCTTCGGCTCTATTCCGATTCCAAGAAGTTGATTTTGCGTGTTATAATAACTGGCAAATTTTCTTATGTGAAATGGACTTTATTCAGTTAATTAGACGTTTCGATATATTTTATACCTTCTTCAGATAGGTAAAAGCCAATAGGAAAAAAGGTTTATTAACTCGGAGAGAACGTTATAAATGAATAAAGTAAAATTAGTGAGAGTATGAGAAAAGCAAAAAAGAAGGAGAAAAGGAAAAGAGGAAAAGAACAAAGAGCAAAAGAAATCTGGCATATGCAAATTTGAAGAGAGACATTGATTTGCCAATTCCTTCAGGAGTCAGATGAATACTTTTGCAGCAATTTCTCAAGTCGACTTGTCAAAACTTGAATTCATTTAGTTTCTCTGGAAGGCAAAAGAGGTGGTTATAGATTTTTTTTCAGAAACGTGTGTCTGTGTGTGTGTGCAAGCCATTATCTACTTCATTAATTTTGGAAATGCTCCCCTGCTTCGTCCCTAAAAAATTGAAGGTAATTTTCCTCCATGCTTCTTTTTTTATTTAATTAAAAACAGCTGCTCTACCTCCTGCTCTGCCTGTGTCTTCAAAAATATGTTGAAAAATTAAACAAGTCTCCAATAGTATTTTCAGTATTAAGTCACGAACATGATGGCTTCCAAATTGTCAGTTATTGGATTGGTTTATTTACTCATAAGCACTGAATAAGAAGAGGTGGAAGGAAGAATTTGATGGGTGGTCTCGACAAATTGGTGCTACTTTAGGCGGTGGTCTACTTGTGTATGTTTATTTTAGCTGTGGTCTACCTGTAATAATCTATTCTATTAGGATGCCTTATTGTAAAAGTAAACGAGATGTTGCATTGTTTAAATCTTCATTAATTTTAAGGTAGCCATCAAACATTCGACTAAAATCATAGAAGAAAATAATTGATTTTACTGATCATTTAGAAAAAGATAGACCTGCTCCCC
This sequence comes from Sepiola atlantica, assembly GCA_963556195.1. Lineage (NCBI taxonomy): Eukaryota > Metazoa > Mollusca > Cephalopoda > Sepiida > Sepiolidae > Sepiola > Sepiola atlantica. The sequence goes on from OY744530.1 coordinate 73,815,073, forward strand.
TCCACGCTTCATCTGGATAAAAAGAGGAGCTCCCCAGCTCTGTAGTGGAAAAGCAATATCAATGAATAACAAAGACAATTCATACAAATAGTAATTGAAATTTATTTATAATCTAGCTTTTTAAAACAAAACAAGTAAAAGAGTGGAGTCTCTGTGAAAGAAAAGAAGAGGGTAAATATCCTAATATGTAAATATGTAAATATGTCCTAAATCGCAGAAAGGTTGGCCGGCCAACGAAAACTTGGAAGCAAGTGATTGGACAGAAACGCACAGAGTGAAATTTGGAGACTTCTGAACTGCTGAACCGTGAGAAGTGGAGAGTGAGATTGCATAATATCAGAAAACGCCTGACCCCTGAACAAGGGAAAAGTGACGTTAGATGAATAGAATAAAGAATAATTGTTATATAGAACGAATAAACCCTTTTAAGCATTAAAAAAAGATTTTATAGTCATATCATAGCATACAGTCATATTTTTTCTTTCTTTTTCTACATATATGTACATGTTTTACTAACGACATTACTAACCATCTATGGAACACATTACCATGGGATTGCTTCCCTATAGTTGCTTCCCTATTAGTGACGACAACAGCAATGACGATGATGTTGCTGCTGATGATTATGATTATGTAGCTAACTATTACATTTGCCATAAAAAGAGAATAAAGAAAAAAGCCCCCCCCCCTCTTCTCACCTTTTTAAATTACAGAAAAAAATAGAATCATATTTTTTTTTAAATCGGCATTAAGTTTGGTTTTATATTTTATTCTGTCTTCTAACTGAATAAATGCAAAAGTTTTTTTCCATCCATCCTAACTATATTAATATCAAAACTCGTCATGGTTATTTAATCCATAAGACTGTTTTTAAATACCGTATATATAGTCATCTCCAAACTCCCTCAAACAATTGCGATATTGCTCATTTGCATATTTAGTTCTTTTTAAGTTTCTAATAAATTAATATTCTGTAATATACATTTCTAATTTGTATTGCCAATTTTTTTTCTATATACGCAATCGTTTTATCGATAGTATTATTTTATAATTATTAATAACAGTATATAAAGAGATTTTATAAGAAAATAGCATTTTAAAAACTTTTTGGAATTTCATTTTCAAGGAAGATAATTTACTTCCGGCATTAGTAAAACGTCAAATGTTGCTGGTTGTAGAGAACAGAACACTTTGATCTTAGCCAAAAGGCCAAAGAACACTGAAAAAAGTAATGTTTTTGTGACTAGGTATTTTTAAATAGACAAAAAAACTCGATTTAATCGGAATATCTTTTAAAGGGAGTGGATAGGGTAGTATTGGTTCTGTTGTCATAAGACCGACCACAAGATAGCATGGCCTCCATAAGAGCTCAACATTTTTTCTGAAAAATTATAAATACACATAGCCTGAAAAAAAAAACGCTTTTCACTTAAAATGCAAACGAATAAAATTTAATTTTCTGTTCAAATTGTAAGTATTTGTTATTTAAAGTTTTCTTTCACTTAATAAATTCTGTTATCAACATTTCTCCCCCCCCCCCCCCCCCGAATAAATTAAGAATACAAAATACAGTCATGCTGGTCTTTCTTCTCGTTTCTTTTCGTTCAGTTTATGTGACTGAAATAGGACTCTGAAAATATTCTTTTTATTTGGGGTTAATTGCTATTTCAGTCACGTAAATTATTTAGAGTGAAATTGGTTTCAGCATTACTGATAAACTACTCATATTTAAAAAAAACTTAAACCATGTTTTAGTAAAAAAAAAAACAAGTAAAAAAAAAACAAGTTAGGATTTTTAATGTTTGTTTTTGTTATGACAAGTTTCAGCATACACAGGAAATGCAAAAATAAAAGTTATGTCGGAAAAATATAGTCACATCTAAGCAAGTCGAGAAAGAGGCTAGCTAAGGAAAAGTGATAACTCAAGTTTATAAACATGGTTTTTTAAATAGAAAATTATGAAATGGAGTTATCAGTTTTCCTTAGCTAGCATATGTCTCTTTTTTTTTGAATAAAGATGACGACTATATTTTTCCGTACAATTTTCATTTCAGTGTTTCACGTGCACAATGAAACTTGCCATTGCTTTTAATGTTATCTAAATGAATAAATGCGAAAGTTTTTTTCCAAATATCCTTACCATATTAACATTAAAACTGTTTATGCTTATTTAATTTGTTGTATTTTATTTTCACTCGTCACGATACATTCCTCCCAGGCATTACTTCTTCTTTTGAAAGTGGAGGCAGTATAGTTCCTCACGATACCATTCCTCCAGGATTACCTTCTCCTTATTTGTGTGTGTGTGTGTGTGGGGGGCGGGGCGGGTAGTGTACTATCTATTCTGTTGTCATGATATTATGCTCCCAGGCATTAACTCCTACGTTTCTTTGTGTGTATGTGTGTGTGTGGGGGGGTGTTCGTTCGTCATGATATCATCCTCTTAGTCATTACCTCCTCCTTTAGGGTCAGTGTATGTAATTAGTTCATCATGATATCATCTTCTAAGCCTAGAAAAAATATGCGACCAGAGGGAGCATATATTTGCTAGTGAAATATATAATTTCTTAACTTTGACATTAATCATTTTTTTAGATGACAACGTAAAGGTTGCATTTGAGAAAAAAAAGCTTATTTGTGATGTCATTATTTTTAAATAAACACATATGTCTTTCTTGATAATAATCCTTTGTTGTTTTTTCGCTCATCCTCCCTCTCTCACTCTTCACCCTTCATTTCCGTTATTCGCCCTTCCTTCCACCATCTAGAACATTCATGTACAGATGAAAAGTGTGCACGATGAAAAGCAAGCAAGGTAACTAACAACATTCTGAACCGGTGTATAATCTCCTCCTGTCGCCTGAATAAAGACTTTGGTTTAAAAATGCTTAATGACAAAGAACTGGCGCCTCTGTGACTCTAGCATCTAAGCTAAGGACAGCAGGTCATCAGCAAATAATGTAAAAGTCAACAATCAATTTATTGTCCGTTGCGTTTACTTCATGTTTAAACATAGATTTTATCTTGTTTACTCTTATTTTATAAGAGTCAATTTACTCACACTGGTTACCTTTGTCATCACCATTTAGCTGTATAATTAGCTAAGAGCTGTCACAGCGTCCGCCAAGCTGGAGAAGCCCCCCCCCCCACCAACTCTTGAATATTTCTTGGCAGTAATCTATCTATCTACATATCTTTTTTTATGTTATTGGGTCACCACTTATCAAGGCCAAGAGCCACTCGAGAATAAGGGCTAATGAGATTGTCAGCTAAAAACGTGAGGAATGATCAGTAGTATGAACAATGTTTGATTACTTATGGGACGGCTTTATGACCAAGTATTTGTTGACATTGGATATCATAACGACCATGTTGTAATTTGCAGGGAAACAGTCCTGCAGGAATGTGTTCCACAGACGGGAAGCCCTTTGCAAAGAAGCTCTGCTCATGGAAATTCTGTCTGACACTAGGTACATGGAGGAAGAAAGGAAAGTCTTTTTCCATTGTAATAGCAAGAAGAGTTCTTGCTGTGAATGTCTTACAAGGAGGAACCAAAGATTGGAGCTCAGTCGAGTACCTTTATACTACTAAAACTCTGATGTACTTGTTTGTTTGCTTGCTTGCTTGTCCCTGTGCTTACTTCACCTGTACATGAAGGTATGAGATGGTTGGAGGAGTGAATGATAAAACAGAGAAAGATATGGGGATAACCGTGCACAATGGATTATGTCACAAAATAATGACGTCATCCATCAAACCAGAGAGAGAAAGAAGGGAGGCGGAGAGATCCTTTATGATCTTTTATCTAAACCAGGGGTGGCAACCTTTTCAGAGTGAGGGCCAGATGAGACTTTAGGAAGGAGATCGCAGGCCGGAGTGAAAAACGAAATCTCAGAATTACTATATTTTGTTTACGTGAATAAATTGTACAAAAATTGCATTGAACACTCTACAAATCTGATATTTTTTCTCAAGAGACTTCTGTATGTGATGTTATAAAAGGCGCCGACGAAGAGCCATTTTGAAATCATAAAAAATAATGACGGGGGAAGTAGCAAGTTGATCCAGCATTCGTTTTGACACACCTCACATAGGTTCTCTGTTTCATGCCCTTTCCTCGTCTCTCGTTTTCTCTTTGCCTCTCTCTTTCTCTTTTTATCTCAGGCCAAGGATTTTAAATTAATACTTAAAGAAAAATGAAATATACATGCATCATTGCTCGCTGATATTTATACATTTTCATCCCACTGTAAATCTTAATCGAAACCTACATTTATGTCTATGTCACAAAATGATATGAGTTTTACTGGGAGGTCTGTGGGCCAGATTGCAATAATAAAGCCTAGCATGGTGGCGGGCCGGACGCTAAGCCTTCGTGGGCCGAATGTGGCCCGCGGGCCGGACGTTGCCCGCCCCTGCTCTAGACGAACCGCCTAGTATACTACAAAATCTCTGAGAATGTTGTTTGTTATCATCTTGTCACCGTGCACACTTTTCATCTGTACGTGAATGTCTTAGATGGTGGGAGGAAGGGCGAACAACAGGAATAAAGGACGAATCATAAGAGAAGTAGTGAGAGAAATTGAATGATGTGAATAATTAAAAGAGAGAGGGGGAAAAAAGAGGAAGAGAACGGACAGTAAGAGAGAAAAAGAGTGTGATAGGGAAAGACAGTGAGAAGAGGAAGAAAGGAAAAGGAGAGAGAAGGAGAGAGGATCTATTATAATGTCACAATGTATTCTGAAATCCTTTGATTCTGTACATGAATGTTTTAGACGGTGATGGGGAGGGAAAATAACATAAATAAAAGGCGAATGATAAGAGAAGTGGTGATAAAAATTTAATGATGTAAATAATTCAAATAGAGAGAGAAAAAGAAGAGAGAGGGAAGTGAGAGAGAGAGTAAAAGAGAGGGTCTATTATGATATCACAATGTATTCTGAAATCCTTTGACTTTGTGAGAATTGGATGTGTCAAAAAATGTTATTTTTTTATTCTGTTGTGAACGTAGGTCTGTGTGCGTTCACTACACAGGTTGCGATTGTCCGCTCGTTATGCTGGTCTGAGGTCGGTGCTCGATTCTGACACAGGTCGCAATGTCAATTGTGTGGTCTCGGTCAGTGCTGCAACAGAAGAACTCTCCCTCTAACAAAACCACAACTCCGGTTTAAGTACTAATGTTTTATTCTGAGGGATGTTATAATGATACTCATTTTCTTCTACTGAACAACAGACTTGCAAATCAAGACAAAAATATCTTCCAACGAGACACATTCCATTTTCTTAGGATGCAAGGGTTCATCTATCCCTGAGGAGCACACAGACCCCACTAACCTCACTTGCCACTCTGTTGGAATATATATAGATGTTGGGTTTTTTATCGTAGACCACCCAGCCATCCACTTGAAAATAATGGGCCAGTTTTATCTATAGACATAAAAATCCTACTGCCTAGAGGGTCCTGTATCTGGATGAATATTAATTTTTTTTGAGTACTTTGCTTTAAGCAGGAACTTCCTATTACAGAGGCAATAACTTTTCCAAATGGAGAAATCAAATTCTGGGTGGTCAAACTCCAAGCCAGATGTATTTTCCATTTCTTGGGTTGTCCCTCTCTTCTCAGTTAAATACTTCTCCCACACTAAGTCTGCTATTCGCATGCATTGCAATTATACAACCCACTAAACATGCTGCCTTGCACACATTTACACGGTTACAGTTGTAAAGTTTTTGTTAATAATATGAAATGTGTAAAATATATTTAAAATGAGAATGTTCTGTAAATAGTTACACAATTTCTTTAAATCTAATGATAACAAAATAAAAGGATCAACCAGAGTTGAAGTTGATCCAAAGGCTCCTTTTTCATTGGCCACTACATCAAGATGTAGGGGAGGGCATCACTCCTTTCCCTAGGTTGCTCCACTTACCCTTGTCCTCACCTTATGATGCTGAGTGTCATGGCGGGTGGTACCCTGCCTGAGAGTTCTCTGCCTCTTCACCCACCGATTGTCATGACAAATAACATCCTACCTGAGAGTTCATCATTCAAAATCCTCGGCCTAACCTTCACAGGTAACATGAATTGGAACAAATACATTGAAGACATTGCCAAGGCTGCAGCAAAGAAGGTGGGCTCCCTCTACTGTGCTAGTAAACGTCTCACATCTGACATTATCCTGTATCTCTACAGGGCCACCATCCTCCCATGCATGGAGTGTTGTTGCCACATCTGGGCTGGTGCATCATCTGCTGGTCTCTCCCTCTTAGATAAGGTCCAAAAAAGAGTCGCCAACTTAATAGGTCCCTCACTATCAACCAAGCTTCAGCCTCTGTCCCATCGCTGCAATGTTGCATCCTTGTGCTTATTTTACAAATACTTCAATGGAATGTGCTCCGATGAACTTGCTGCTCTGGTGCCCCCTCGACGTAAATATGCTAGATCAACCCGACAATCAGCTAAATCCCATCCATTCACCGTGGAGGTCTCCAGATGCTAGAGAGCCTTCTACTCCAATAGCTTTAGCTTTTTTCCTCGTGCTGCCTGCCTCTGGAGCTCCCTCCCTGCCCCCTGTTTCCTCGACTGTACCGACATGCAGAAGTTTAAAACTAATGTAAACAGACATCTCGCTACACTGCTCCCAACTTAGGATGACACCCAAAACCTACACCCTAATTTTCAGTAACCCTTTACGTCTACAGTGGCGGCCTGCCTTGTTTGGGGTGAAATATGTTTAAAAAAAAAAAAAGTAGGCATCAAGTACCACTTTTTGAGTTTTGGTATGACTCGATCAAAGATTGAACCCCGGACCATTATCAAACACTCAAACCATTATTCCAAATGGGTGTTTCATAAAACCACTGTACCAGCGTTGGCCAAATGGCTCATGAGTCGTCTCATAATCTAATAAAATTTGATGTTTAATTTATGATAATTTAAATATATATTTTTTAATTGAATGCCAAAAGTTTTAAAGGGTGGCAAGCACACTGCATACATATGCTAAATATTTAATTTACTGTGTAAATTTAACTTGAAACCATTAGATACATGCCGGTTTTAAGGTGTATTTTCTAAGACAAAGGATGTTTGGTTTTGTTTTTAAAAATGCAGTATTTCATTTCACTTTCATGTATACATAGCAAATATGTGGATATTATTTAATATATGTGAACTTTCTTGGCTACTCTAATTGGTATGCATAATACATAAAGTGTTGTTCTTTTTTTTATACATTAATATTCATAATTATATTTTATAAAAAACAAACAAATACTTCAATTTCTTTCCAATTACATGTTTTTCTGCTTCATAAAATAAATTATTTCAACTATAAAAGAAAATAGAATTGTTGTATATCAAGTGGCGTTGGGAAGGACGAAGGATGTAATTCTCAAGAGTTTAGGAAGTCAATTTAATGTATGGAGACAGAATAGAAAAAAAAGGAAAGTAACAATTAGCATGCTAGTATAGAATTCATCGAGAAGTGGGGGAAACACATGTTAACATGTAGACTCTTAAAAATAGCCAGAAACAATTTTTTTCTCTCTCTTTCTCGCTCTCTCTCTCTCTCTGCCAGAAAAATGTACCTGAAGTAAAAAAAAGACAAAATATTTTGGGTACAAACGTCTTCGAGTTAGTTATTTATAATGAACAAAGAACCAGCAAGACAACCACCTCTGAAGAAGTTCCACCAGTGCTCAGCGTAATAGAACCGATACCACAACTACCAAGTAAGTCTTTCAGAGTGTTCATTTATTCATCTCATACCAAGACACTAAGAATTTAGATGGTATGTAACAGAATAAAATTTAAAAAAAAACTGTCTCAATTGTTGAAATAAAAAACATTCATTTAAAAAATTTTATTTTTTAAAGGACTTTATCCTGGAACATTACAGCGAAGATGGAAGTAATTATGAAAATGCAATCAATCAGTTTCAAGATTTTCGACAGGTGAGTAATTCTACGTATTCGATTCTTATTATTATTACTTCTTCTTCTTCTTTGACCGTTGTGTCCAATGATGACAGTCTTGCGTTGGTTACCCCTGCATCCTCATCTGACTCTACAGAACAGGTGAGAACATCAACAAAGAAGGCAGAGGCGATTTCCTGTACCAAAAAATTATTTGTAGTATTGTTGAGGGTGTGCATACTCTAGCAGCACTTATTCACCGCTAAAGAGCAGAATCTTGTGTTAAAGGGAAAGCCAGGACAACAACTTCTCTTGCACACCTGGGAGAGGTTGCTGGAACTTCAGTTCATCAAAGGATTGTCTATCGTGCGCAGCTAAACACGTTGATATTTTATATTGTAGATGGCCATTTACAAGTTGGTTCATCTGTCTTTTTTCAGGTCTTATTTTTTATCCCGCTGGTTGACTAGACGTCTTTCTTACTAGTCAAGCGTGGTAGGAGAAACGGTTTAGTCACTGATAACCCAACTATGCAGCAATGCTACTGGTACTATTCTATATAATACTTAATGCACACACACACACACACACACACACACACACACATATATATATATATATATATATATATATATATATGTATATATTAGCAAATATTTACTCCCTCTGGTCGCATATTTTTGCTAGGCTGAGAGAATGATATCATGATGAACTAACTACATACACTGACCCGAAAGAATGGGGTAATGACTTAGAGGATGATATCATGATGAACGAACACCCCCTGCCCTCTCAAAAAAAGTAGGAGTTAATGCCTGGGAGCATAATATAATGACAACAGAATAGATAGTACACTACCCCACCCCACACACACACAAATAAGGAGAAGGTAATTCTGGGAGGATGGTATTGTGAAGAACGCAGGTATACTATACTGCCTCCCCCTCAAAAGAAGAAGTAATGCCTGGAAGAATGTATTGTGACGAATTAAAATATACTATACAGAATTAAATAAGCATAAACAATTTTAATGTTAATATAGTTAGAATATGTGGGAAAGAAACTTTCGAATTTATTCATTTAGATAACATTAAAAACAATGGCAAGTTTCATTGAAACGGCGAAATGAAAGTTGGGCGAAAAAATATAGTCACCATCTTTATAAAAAAAGAGACATACGCTAGCTGAGGAAGAACGATAACTCCCTTCCATAATTTTCTAGTTAAAAAAGACATGTTTATAAACTTGAGTTATCGTTCACCTTAGCTAGCCTTTTTCTCGACTTGCTTAGGTGCGACTATATTTTTCCGACATAACTTTTATTTTGGCGTTTAACGTGTACATTGAAACTAATCATAACAAAAACAAACATTAAAAACCCTAACTTGTTTTTTTTTACTAAAACATGGTTTAAGTTAAAAAAAATATGAGTTGTTTATCAGTAATGCCGAAACCTATTTTGCTCTACATAATTTACGTGACTGAAATAGTAATTAACCCCAAATAAAAAGAGTATTTTATATATTTATGAGCTGGATCCATCTCATATTATCGAAACACATTTGTCCTCTTTAATAACTGGAAGGATTTGGATCCCAAAATACTTCAATCCAATTAAAATTAAGTGTGAAAACTATGAAAAATAGATTGACTGAAGTTATGTAGTTTTTACTAACATTTATTAACATTTTTACTAACATTTAACATTCATTAACATTTTTTACTGACATTTAACATTTATTAGCATTTTTCACTAACATTTAACATTCATTAGCATTTTTCACTAACATTTAACATTCATTAGCATTTTTCACTAACATTTAACATTCATTAACATTTTTTACTAACATTTAACATTTATTAACATTTTTACTAACATTTAAAATTTATTAACATTTTTTACTGACATTTAACATTCATTAGCATTTTACTAACATTTAACATTATTAACATTTTTTACTAACATTTAACATTTATAAACATTTTTTACTAACATTTAACATTTATTGACATTTTTTTACTAATATTTATACCCTCTGAGATACCTGGCATCTCAAGAATATTTCATGCAAAATTTGGTTCAATTTTTTCGAGTAGTTATGGAGCCTATTGGTAACCAACAGACATACAAAGAATGCTCAATTATATTATTCAGGAAGACTAGGGAAATTTTTAGTTTCAACTATTTCAAATTCCTGTTTGCATTTCTCCTCCTAGATTCATCTAAATAACCATTGGAAAGAGCATTAAAAAGACTTTGACCACCTTATCATTATTTGTTCTATTCTAAACACTCTCCACTCAATTTACCCACAGAAATTCCTTAGTTGTCATTTAGAAAATCCATCATTAAATACTTTAGTCTCCTCTACAATTGACAAAGCTATCATTTATTTGTCCAAGTGTCTGGCTAATTATCTGATGACCAACCTCAATTTTGTTTCCTTTTTTTTTTACCTAAGATCGCTAATGTCTTTCATCTCTTATACTTAACTTCAAACAAAGTGCATCGTGTGGGCTGATCTTTCATTTGTATATTAGCACTGTTGTCACTACCTATGAACCTGCCTATATTATCTTGTAAAAATAAAAATGCCTATCCATATGATAAAATCATCACTTCCAAGAAGAGAAATACTTACACAATCCTGATTGGTTAAAATTCATACAGAGAACTATACAAAAAACAAAACAGAAGAAAAACTAAAAAAAAAACTCTCAGTTATGTAAGTTAACTTGACCATTTAAAAAACATGCATATTGAAACAAACCCTTGCCAAGATACTAGCTGGGATTTGATCGTTCTCGATTGGGTCCCTAGACAAGAAGGTCTGATGTTGTTGAGACTTTCATTTACTCCAGAATTAACATGCCAAACAGGTGTATAAAAAGAAATAAACTAATGGATACTGCAATACGTGGGGGTGGGGGGTGGGGGGGGATAAACACTACACCTTTTCACTCACAAATTAAATCTGGTTAAAATTCGTACAGTGAACTATATAAAACAATTCCCACTCATGCAAGAAAACTTGACCATTTAAAAAACATACATATCAAAGCAAACCTTTACCAAGATACTAGTTAAGATGATATCGTTCTTGGTTGGGTTGCTGGATAAGAAGGTTTGATGTTGTTGAGACCCAAAACTTTAGAGGATTGGCAATCTCCACTCAAACTACAGCCAACTCAGGTTACAGCAATATTTTCCCCTTTGTCAGAAACATCACTCATAGAATGTGAAGACTAAAGGACAAAATAGGTGGGAAAAGAAAGTTACGAGGATGTCCCCCTATTTTGTCCTTTAGTCCTCACACTTCATGAGTGATGTTTCTGACAAAGGGGGAAGGATTACTGTTTTCTGGGTCGGCTATTGTTTTGAATGGAGATTTTCAATCTTCTCATATTATTCTTCATTATTCAATTGTCAATCTATCCATCTCAGTAACCCTTATCCTTGATGGGCTTTCAGCCTTGATAAGTGGTGACTCATTAATAATTTTTAAAAGTTCCTTGTAAAATAAGTTGCTATAGTTCATAGGCGGCTTGGGAAGCTGGTAGCGAATGCTGGCGCCCATATTGAATTCTAAATAAAACCCCATGCTATAGATTTTCTTATCATATTCATTTCTTGTAAGAATTATATTTCAATAATAAATCACAAGCACTTAATAATAGAGAGTTACTTTCCAATCAACTTGTATAAGGAGAGGAAGGGGAGAGGAGGGAGGGGGAGAGGAGGGAGGGGGCGAGCGGGAAGACAGTGGGACAAGTGAGAGGGGGGCGACCGGGTGAGGGGTCGACCACGGAAGACCCAGCTTTTGCCCCGGGTAATATATATATGAGAGAGAGAAAGAGACAGATAGAGAGAGAAACAGTCTAATGTAATATCTTAATTTCATGCAATTTCACTTGTTCATCTAATAAACCATTATTATGTTAGTTACTGAAAAATCTATTAAATTTAGTACAACTTGAAGACTTTTCATATCTTATAACTTGTGAATATTATTAAATAGCATGGTTACCCGGCGTTGTCCGGAGGCATGGACAATAAAATAGAAGGGTTCTAAAAGTGTGTTACATTTTTCTTTCAAAACTTTTTCTCTCTATTTATCTCTATCCCAGTCTCCCTCCCCCCTCTCTCTCTCTCTCTGTCTCTCTCTCATCTCCTTTCTCTAGCGACTGGAAAAATCGTTGACAAATTACTACATAATAACATTAAAAAATCGATCTAAATGTCGACTTCCCCTGACTAATTCTCTTCCTGGCGACCCCCAAAAGAATGAATATTTAAAGAAAAATGTGCCTATATTTTGTGCGAGGCAATGCCGAAAAAAAAGTCAGCTTTGTAGTGTGTCTTGTATAGTTTTTTACTTTTAGCTGGAGTCTTTGAAATATCCGGTGAATGTCTGGCATCTGGTAGGATGCCCCATCCCTAGCAAAAACAAAAAGATAAGAAAATTGAAAAAAACAAAAAAACTTAGACAACTTTCCTTTATATAACAGAACATTAGTAGATAACAGAATTTAAGGTTCTATATTCAGGGTTGGAATGCAGTGGTAATGCAGTGGTTACTGATATAGACTGTGGGCCTAGGCCATTTAATATTGTACAATATATCTTAGTAGTAAAGAGTCATAAACAGTGGGTTTTTTTTCATAATTTAGATAAAGTGCTATTCAAAACAAAAATACATGTTTTCATATATAGGATTACCAATTTGCTTCAGTTGGTTGAAATACTGACATCAAGTGCCATAGACATTTATCTAACACTTTGATGTGGGTTTTGCTAAACAATGGCTTTCAGACGTTCATTATCAAAAGTACACGGCCGTCCTCTACCTTCGTCATCTTCAAGGCTCTCATTATCACCATGGAATTTCTGAAACTACCTTCATACTGTACGATCACTTGGGGATCTTTCGTATATGTTTTGTTTATATTGGTGACTGTTTGGGATCAGCATTATAACCGAGTTTTAACTCCTGCAAGAAAAGTATCTACATTTCTTCTTTTTTCATCTTCGCTAAGGAAAAAATTATTTAATTTGCATGAATTAGCATGGTACGACTTCATTCTGTTATTGGCACTTCTACAATCAGATAATAACAAGAGGAACCACATGAAGGTTGCCAACATCCATAAGTGAAGTGGAGCTATAGAACCGACTGGATTCGAACTTGGCACATCCAGGTCCTCAGTTCGCATCACTATCCAATTCACAACCTTCACCTGCCATCTTCGCTATTAATGTCTTATATGCTTTAAAATTGTATCCTGCTACAAATTATTGAAAGTCATCATCATCATCATCATCATCATCATCATCATCATCATCATCATCATCATCATCATCATCATCATCATCGGTTTAACATCTGTTTTACATGCTGGCATGTGTTGGACGGTTTTTAGAAATTGTCTTCCAAACTAACCTATCTCTGGCCATGTCTTTATTTATCCCTCTTTCTCTCAAATCCATCATTATCACTCCCATGTTTTCTTTGGCCTTCCCCTGTGAACTGAACCTGCTACCTTAACTGTTCTACATCTACTAACCCAAGAACTCTCATCCATTCTTTCAACATGGCCATACCATTGAAGTTTTCTCTTCTGCACACATCTCCCTATACTGTCCAGATTTAATCTTCCTCTGAGGTCATCAGATTTAAGCCTGTTTTTAAGACTCACATTACACATCCATCATATCATTGTTATATCATTTCTCTCCATGCAACATATGTCCTCAAGCCTCACTGGCCAAGTTTCACTTCCATACATCATCACACTGCGCACACATTACTGGTAGACTCTTCTCTTGGTCGATAGTGGTAATGCTCTGCTGGTCAGTGATGCCAGAAATTCCCTGAATACGTGAAATTTTGTATAAAACACGGTGAAACTAGAAATGTAAATCAACTGAGTTGAAATGTCCACAAGTATTTTTTTGAACAACTTGATAACAGTTTTAAACTCTGCCTTTCTTTTTATTATTATTTCTTTTTATTATTATTATTTTTTTTATTATTGCACTCAAACTTTTGTACTGATTTAACAGATACCACAAAATGATTGTTTGTGTTTCAGAATTCATTCACTTTTGGTCGGTATTTTGACATGCGTGATCTCATATAATGTCAACAATCAGAGCGCAAAATTTGATAACAAAACCGAATAACATCAAAATTTCAGTCTTGTTTACATTGTGTTAGACTTTATCATGTATTTTTTAATTACTACTGCATTCCTTGTATATATTTTTTTATCATAATATGACCATATCCACCTCCATGGCCGGTGATACTTATGTACTGTAATGTAAAATGTTATTTCAAATTGATGCCTGACACACGGACAGAGCCTCTCTTAGAGATGCAAAGACACATCCAAAACATTGAATCCTCTCATTGCTTAGAATCAACGAAGCAACTAATTTAACAATGTAGTATTTGAAAGGAAGTCCTTTCTTTTAATACTACAATATTTCAAATGAGGTTAATTTATTAACATTTCAAATTGTAACTGTCAAAATAAAATGCAGTAGATTTATCAGTGTACACTCTCTTCCTCATCCCCATCCTATTCCCACCGTACTCTTTTATACTCCTTCTTCCTTTCTTTCGTCCTCTTCTTATTGTTTAAGGATCAAGTACGTCCTAAGATGAAGTACTGCTGCCGCATCTGAGGATGTGCCGCTCAGAGCACTCTTTCCTTTCTTGGCAGAGTATAAAATCGACTTTGCAACCTAGTGGGGAATTGTCTTTATTTTCCCCTACAGCCCCTCTCTCGCCGAAGAGACGTTTCTACTCTTTCTCTACTCTATTGTTATTTTCATGGTAGTGAACTCCAATCTCTGCCCCCCCCCCCCCACACCGTAAAACTTTCACAGCAAGAACTCATTTTATTACCACAACTGGAAAGAACTTTAGTTTCTTTTTCTGTGCACCTAAAACCAAATAGAATTTCCATGAACAGAGTTTCTTTCCAAGGGCTTCCCATATGTGAACCACATTAACACAGGACTGCTTCCATGCAGACTACAACATGGTCGTCTTCAAGTCTAATGTCAACAAATACTTGTCAAGCCGTTCTCTTAAGTAGTCAAATTTTGTTCATTCTGTCCATCTTTTTCAATCCTCTCATGATGCTGTTCGTTGGTCAGCTGAGGATCTCATTAACCCTTATCTTCGAGTGGCTTTTGGCATTGTTAAGTGATGACTCCTTAGTATTAAAGAAATAAATGCTTTCTCTTTCTTGTCTGTCTGCGTTTTTACTTTGATCTAAGTCAAAGTTGCCCACTGATAAAATTGTAGCCTTGTCGAGCCGTCCTCTTAAGTAGTCCAATTGTGTCCATTCCATCCATTGTTTTTAATCCTCTCATGGTGTTGTTCGTCGTCCAGCTGAGGATTTCATTAACTCATTTA
Organism: Sepiola atlantica; assembly: GCA_963556195.1. NCBI lineage: Eukaryota > Metazoa > Mollusca > Cephalopoda > Sepiida > Sepiolidae > Sepiola > Sepiola atlantica. The sequence continues at coordinate 73,830,420 of OY744530.1, forward strand.
GGTATATAAAACAAAGCAGACTATGCATGCACCCTTTCCAGACTTAAAATTGGAGACAAAACATGAGACAGCCTGGCCGTTTAGCTTCAGGTAAATTATTACAATATTCATCACACAAGTATTAAAAAAAAGAATACATCAAAGATTCTCATGGTTATAATAATTAAGCCACACTTTTTTTTGCATTTTTTCTTTTCAGACGATTCGAGTCCCAGTAAGAAGTGAATCTGGTGTTTCACAGCTTCTAAAATACTACAACCATCTTTCACATTTGGAAAAACGTTTTTATGGTCCTCGAAAAAGCCTGGGTGTATATTTTCATTGGTATGTTTTTAAACATTTATTTTCCTTGGTAACATTTTTGCTAATTCTGTAAGTGTTGTAATTCGGATATCAGAGTTAACAGAGAAAATAATAGGGAGAAAACGTTTGGATATGAAGAGAAAGGAATCAATACTCGGTAGCAAGCTCTGCTGATGACGATATACAAAATGTGCATGTGTGGATTTTTGTGACATATATGTTGCTGCTACACGTCTTAAGATTCCTTCAGTTAAATGATTCTGCACTAGACGCATAAACATTCACACATATTATGTTGTTACTGGTGTAACGGAAAAATCAGAACTTTTGGAGGTACCGGAATCAGTATCAGAATCAGAAAATTTTTTAACCTAATTTCCGATTTTAAAAACGATTCTTTCCTCTTTTTTTTTTTTTTGGTTTAAAACTTAATTTTCTATTGTTGGCACAAGTGAAAAATATAGATGAAAATCTCACAATTAGTTTATCAAAATCTTGGCTACAAAGGGAAAACATTAAGAATTTTGTCAAATTAAAAAGAAAATTATATCTACATTTATAAGTACATTAAGACTCTCTGCTACCCCCACCCCACCCCCAATGACATTCTCATTTTTTTACACGATTATAGAATCGGAATCGGTAATTTAGAACAGACTCGGGAACTTAGAACAGAATTGGTAATTGTATCGGAATCGGGAAAACTATTGGAATCATCTCATCAATAGGCGTTTATGGGCACTGGCCATTTCAATAAAGTAATTTAAAAAATAAAAATCCTATTTGAAAAATGTAACTTGTTTACAAGAATTAATTTACTTATTGAATTAAATCCACTATAATGCATTTCAGTTTCTTATCAAACAAGTCAGCCATTTCAATGAATTACTTGGTGAAATAGAAATACTATTTTTACAAAATATTTGATTTATAAAAAAATAATTTACTGATTGGAATGAATGCTATAGAATGTATGTCCGAATTAATTTTTACAAAATATTTGATTTATAAAAAAATAATTTACTGATTGGAATGAATGCTATAGAATGCATGTCCGAATTAATTTTTACAAAATATTTGATTTATAAAAAAATAATTTACTGATTGGAATGAATGCTATAGAATGCATGTCCGTTTTTAAGAAAATAAGTCAGCCATTTCAATGAATTACTTTGTGAAAGTAAAATACTATTTAGACTAAATAATTTCTTTACCAAATTTAATTGAGTTCTTAATTTATATCAACTAGGATGTATTCCGGTTTCTTAGAAAACAAGCCAGCTATTTTAATGAAATACTTGACAAAATTCTATTTTTTGGGCTTTATATTTATGTGCTTTTTCTCATGCAATATTTTAACAACATCAAGCTAACTTCCAGCTAGTATGCGATTATTTGATGGGTCAAAATATGATCCCTTTAGCGGTTAATTATTCTTTTCTTGCTGTCATACTAATATGTATTTTATGTTTTTCCAGGTATGACTCTCTCACTGGAGTACCCTATTGTTTACGGACAATTTATTTTGAAAAAGGCAGTATTTTGTTTAATATTGGTGCCATATACACTCAACTTGCTTGCAAACAGGTAAGTCTATTAAAGCTGTCTTCTATATAATAAAATTGTCAGATCAGATATTGTTTGTTTCTGTGTGTTAACGCATAAATGTAACTGTTTAAATTAAGTTTTAAATTTAAACAATTTAATTCAATTAATTTAATGACAAACATATACCATAATAAAAGTAATTTAAATTTCACAAAAATCGACCAGTATGTAACTTGCCTTTTACTTTCTTATCTCCATTTACAGATTTAATATTGAATGCAATAGGATTACACTGGAAGCATCGGTTAATGAAAAATATGAAAATCAATTAGAAACCATATAACAATGCAAGAGATTTTTTTTTCAAGTAAATAAAAGCATTTATTTGTATCCAAAAAATTTTCGGCTTAACAAGCCTTCTTCAAAGGTATACAGACAATTTTTTTTTTTCATTGTCAAGATCTTCGGACGTTGTTGCCGCTGAAGATACCTGATTTCTCCCGGTGTTGTTGGAGAAACTATTTTTATAAAAGTCCGGATAGGTGTAGTGAGAATGCTGGCACGTGTGTATGAATATTAAATGCAATCATATCCGGACTTTTATAAAAACAGTCTCTCAGTCAACACCAGGAAAAATCGGGTATCTTCGTCAGCAGCGTCGTAAGATCTCAACAATGAAAAAAAAAAAAAATTATTTGTATACCACTGAAGAAGGCTTGATAAGCCGAAAATTTTCTATTTAAATAAATGTTTTGATTTATTTGAATAAAATAAATCTCTCGCATCGCGTTATCTGTTTTCTAACTGATTTTCATATTTTTATAAATTTAAAATTAAAAAAAAAAAGCAGCTTCAAAGTTGTCATTGTTAAACAACATTTTTTCGGACATTATAAATTTATTTCGATTTCACTTTTATTTTTCCTTCATGAAATCCTTTTTCTCTGTGCTTTATCAGCACATATCAACCATAATACTAGACTTTTACCTAGAAACTTTCATTCTTCCCAGACTTTGTTTTTTTTCTCGTGATCACCATGACAACCATTTTTTGAACATGACTTCATAACTGCTTAAATTAAGTTTTACTCTAACAACAATTTAATTCAGTTAATTTGCATAGAGTTCGAAACAACATTTCAGATCAATTTAAAGTATTTAATAATGGTAAAGTGCAACGGATAGCTGTTACTGTGTACTCTTAGAAGATTTGAGAGCTGAAAAGCATAGACGACTGGAAAGCATCGAAATATTAGAAGAGAGTGACTTGCATCATGGTGATTTGTGCCAGTTTCAAAATTTCTTAGCTGCGGCTTAGTGCTCCTTGAAGGCCGTGAGATGTGAGTTGGAGAATTGTGACGAAGATGTGGAAACAGTGGCTAGCAAGAAGGATCATAACATGCATTCTGTCTGTATCCACATAACGAAATTCATTGAGAAGCTGCAAAAAAGATGCAGCAAGATCAAAGCAAGATAATTCAGACCTTGTTGAGAGAAGTGGCGACTATGAAGGACTTTAATACTACTCATGCAAGAGTCACAAGGGCCAACTAGTCACTGCTAAGGCCCAAGAGAACTCCCTTAACAAAGCCAAGAAACACTTCACCTTTATCAAACATCCAGTCAAACCGGGGATGCTCTGGTTTTTCTCGAGATCAGTTGCACAATGCACAGAACAACAGGTGGCTAGCCTACAGTTTGCACTAAGTTCAGTGCATCATGAAGACCAAGTTCCCTCAAACTGTGAAAGGCCACATCATGTCGCCCTACATCTTTGAAAAGGGACTCAGTCTCGATTCAGATTGTTATACTGAGTTTCTGTTTACTGTTGTCAAGTCCTGGGTAGAGAGAGGGTGGCTGTGGGAAGGTCATGCGTGTGACAGCAGCTCCATGTCATATCGCCAGGAAATCCCAGATGTTGCTGTCTGAGAACTTTCACAAGTTCATCAGTTCTAACATACATCTGCCCTCCCCCAACTCGCCTGATTGCAACCCCATGGACTATTATGTGTGGGGTGAAATTACGAAAGACAACAGCCGTACCGCCTGCAGCATCAAGGACGAGCTGATTGCCAGGATCAAACTGGTTTTAGGTTTCTCTTGAAGGACATATGCTCTAGATTTAATTCCCGCCTGGAGGCTGTAGTGGAGGCTCAGTGAGGCTTCTTCGAGTGAGCTGTATTCAGCAAAAGATCATCTAAGAGATGCACTTTGAATTTTGAGAATAGATCAATTATTGGCCAAAATATCACGTTTTTTTCTTTTCTTTTCTAAAAAGTGTCAAATTCGTCCCGAACACCCTGTAATTGCCAAAAGATACTTTAATAAGATTATGATCAAGATCTTTCTGATTCTCTCTCTTCCGACCTGGAGCATGTAGTGCAATGGAGGAAAAGTGGCTTGTTACTTTTAATACCTATAAAACCAAGTTTCTCTCCTTTCACCACCAGTGCTCTGACCCTCGTTTTATCCCAATCGAAATGAATGGCTCTATCCCTGAGGAAGCTTCTTGCTTCGATAAGCTCCGAGGACTGACCTTCACGTCAGACCTAAAATGGAAGACTTATATCAAATTCATTGCTAAGGTCGCTGGAAAAATGGTCGGATCATTCTATCGCTCCAGAAAGTACCTCACTCCTGACGCAAGTCTCTGCATGTAGAAACGTCAGATACATCCTAAGATGGAATACTGTTGTAACATTTGTGGAGGTGCTGCTCAGAGCACCCTTTTCTAGCTTTGAGAGAGTTCAAAACTGACTTCGCAATCTAGTGGAGGATGATCTCTTCTCTTCCCTACCACCCCTTTTCTCACAGAAGAGACGTTTTCTCTAGTTTTCTCTAGTCTATCGTTATTTTCATGGTAGGTTCTCAATTGAGTTCCAATCTTTGGTTCCACCTTGTAAAATATTTGTAACAAAAACTTGTCTAGTTACAACCATTATAAAAAATTTATTTTATTTCTCTGTGTACCTAAAACTAAACAGAACTTCCATGAACAAAGTTTCTTTCCAAGAACTTCCCACTTGTTGAATACGATACCACGGGGTTGCTTCCCAACTGACTACAATGTGGTAATTTTTAAGTCCAATGTTAACAAATTCTTGTCGAGCCGTCCACTTAAATAATCAATTTCACCCATCATTTCTAAACCTTTCAAGGTGTTGTTCATCGCCAACTGACAATCTTATTAAACCGTATCCTCGAGTGGCTTTTGGGCCTTGATAAGTGGTGACTCACTAGTAAAAAAAAGAAAAGGATAATTCCAAAGCGTACATTAGTTTAAGTTAAACAGCATATTTTTCCCAAAGTTTCACATTTATTTCAATTTTATTTGTTTCTCCTTCGTGAAAGAGAAATGAAAATAAAAAATTAGGTAGATGCAGTTAGTCATAAATAGGATAAATAATTTAGATTTTAAATCAATTTGATCAAATCAACAACGGAAAAAGCCAAAACGGTTGTTTTGAGTTCAAACATATATACATGGATTCTTTGAACAACGCTTAATTTCAACTTTACATTGATTATGTTCCCGTGCCTGCACATATCTGGCAGCCCGATGTGAAAATATACATTTGAACCACAAAGAGAATTTTTCTTTTTGTGCTAGTAATATCTAGTTTTCAACATACGCATATCTATTAGTGAATAATTAGAAGCAACAGTAAATAAGATTAAAAAATATTGATGAATAAAAGAAATAATAACAATCTATATAATAATACGCTAAGGCATTTCATGTTCGTATGTACGTTATCACCTTTCACACACATTTAAAAAAAATGGAATCGTCCGATCAACAAAAATGGTGGTTGGTTATTAATTTGATGTTGCTAAGATAAACAACCTCTGACTTTACCCATTTTAAAATGAATTGTTCCAAAATCAAATTATGTTGTCCCATCAACTAAAACATTACAATTTTACATAAATGCATTTCAAAAAGTGACATTCGTTTTTTTAATTTGAACAATATTTAGCTGACAATTATTTTTACAGCAAGAAGACAGAGAATATTTATTGTTTTTAAAAGAATTAAATCGCTACAATCTTAAATAAATAAAGAAGAGATATATTCGTTTTATTTATTTAAAGAATATTTAGCTGATTAAAACAACTTTTTTTATGAAAGAAGAAAGAGTCATTTCTTCTTGATAGTATTGACCCTGACAGACATTTATTATTTTAAAAGGAATGTGATTTTTAATTGTAAATTATACAGGTTGATGTAGAAAGCACCGTTGAATTTCCACGGGTATCACTAGTAATAAATAAATAAAGGTAGATAACTCTCATCTCTTCTGGCCATCTTGTTTGATATCAATGAGACACTTCTGATGATATGTGAAAACCGTGAAACAGCAGTAAAGTTTTAAACTAAGTGCATTTTATTATCATTTGATGTAATAAATCATCAACAACGATCTTTATATGCAAACAGTTAGTGACAAACAATTAAATCCTCCTCATTCATATAAATTCTTTCAGTTGTAAAATTGTTAATAAATCATTTTATATTATTGATCTCTATAGAATCGTTTTCATCCATTTATTTCTTCATATTTATGTCTTACCACGCACACACTGTTTCACAACAGAACTAATAACAAATTTGGATATAAATGAGGTGCGTCATTATCGTTTGATGCAATAAATCATCAGCAATTTTGTTTACATGCAAACAGTCTATTTCTTATTAACATTTGAATTTATTTTTTATATTTTTTTTAGGACCGAAATACTTTAGATGGGGTCGAAGCCGCAATTGAGAATTTCCAGAAATCATCCGGTGCCTTTCAGTATTTGCTTGATTATTTCACCCAAGCACCTAGTATGGATATGTATCCAGACACTTTACGGATGCTCATCAAATTGATGAAGGTGAAGACAAAATATTACCTGATTTTTTCATTTTCATGTCTCCATTATTTATTTATTGATACTTTTACAAAACACAGGCATTCCATCATATGCGAGAGAGGCAGAATACAATACAAATGTCCAACCTGTACTCTTGTATGGCTGCAAGATGTGGTTGACGACAAAACGTCAAAATGAAACAATCTTTGTTGCAGCACATCGGATAAAATAATTGCCGGTTTAACTGTAAAAACTTCCATGAGAAATTATGTTGCATTACGACATCTCAACTAGTATGGCCACATCACCTGTCATCGGTCATCTGAAACACTCTAAAGTATGTCCCACATCGATGTCGATGGCCCAAGCAGTTGGTTTAAGACATGGAGGGGATCAGTTGATGACAACTTATTCCTAGTGGGTGGCACAATCGAAATGGCAAGTTGGCAGTCATTCACAAAACCTCTAACCTCAGAATTCCACCCCTTCACTGTAGAGGTCCCCAGATGCCGGAAAGCTTTCTACTCTAATAGCTTCTTTCCTCGAGCTGCTCGTCTTTAGAATTCCCTCTCTACTCCCTGTTTCCCCAACTATACTAACATGCAGAAATTTAAATGCAATGTGAACAAACATCTCACTGCACAACTCCCCACTTAGGATGCCCCTATAAATCTGGTTCCTAATTCACAGTAGCACCTTACGTCTTAGTGGCAATGTGCCTTGCTTGGGGTGAATTAAAGTAATATATATATATATATATATATATATATATATATTACCACGTTTGTTTTGTTAGTGAAAGATATATGTCTATGAACTTGTGTACTCTGCGTTCATTAAGTGGCGTGTATATGTTTCACAGGGTGTTGTGTTAAGAATTCATGATAGTCTCTTGTTCGTCTGCCAAAGCCTTTCCCAAGGGGCTGGAATTAGCTTTTAAGGACGTACCTATGTTCGTCAGACAGGAACGAAAAATACTGGAACAAAGCGAGTTCGGTTAGCAGTGTGAATATTGTTAAGAGCTTTTTGGACCCAAAGGAGCCCTGGCTGAATGATGATGTATGCACATGTGTTCTCTCCAGAAGGAGAACAAGAAAAGGGCAGAAAAACACTGTATTAGGGTGTTTATATTATGTGCTGCAATTCTCTGATTGGCTGAAAGAAACTGTTGATTGAAGATTTTGTCCAATCAAGAGTCGATATGTAAATACAACATTCCTGTCGCTGCTGCTTTTAAACGTGTTGTTCATGTTAAGAAATGAAATCTGTAAAGAAAAAAGAAAAAGTATATTTAATGAAGTTGAATTCCAATTGTATTAGAGGCCATTTTTTATTCCTTTATCAAAACAGGAATTGAAATTATCATCCTATTTTGTTTAACGTTCGTTTTACATACTGAATTACATACTGTATGAAAAGTTTATCATTCACTCGTAAAAATATTTCTTTTAAATTACTTATTCGAGACTGGAACTAATTCACAAAATAAAAACATGCAATGAAATCAGCATCGTATTCGGTTTAACGTCCGTTTTACATACTGAATGTAAGAACAAGATATAAAATATTGCATGAACAAGTTTATCATTCACTCGTAAAATATTTATGTCCTTGTCTACTGAATATTCAAAATTTAGTTCTAGTCGACTGATCAGTAAAAGCGAAATACTATGATTACAAGCTTAAAAACAAAATGTTTCCTTTTTACTATTTATTCTTTAAAGTTAATGTGAAAATACGACATCTTACTTTACTTTGTTGTGTAATTCTCAAATGATCTTAACACACTTTCTGGATACACAATCCTTTTGTCAACCTTTTCATCGATAATTGCTGCAGATATGATCAGTTCAACGCTTTGGAGGCCTACCACAAGGTTTTTTTTACCGGGAAATTTTTCCTTGAATGCTCGATATACATTGCTTTCAGGACTTCTGATGACGTGATCAAACCAGTTCGTTTTTTTTTTCTTGATAACCTTGATGATGTTATTTCAAAACTCAGGAGTTTCTTTAATTTGGGTTATCCTACAACGATCCAGGCAGGTTTTGCCGACGCTGGTTCTCAGACAGTCATTTTCAAATACAGAGATCCTGCGTTAATTCTCTGCTTTTAAGGTCTAAGTCTCAGAAGCATATATGTAGCTATTGGAGCCTGTGAATAAAAACCAGAAAAGCGAGAAAGAAAGCTGTGTGTTAGAAGTGAATATATTCGCACATGTGATTGGTTGAAAGAAACGTTGTCCAATCGAGAGTCGATACTTAAAAACAGCATTCGCTGGCTGCTGCTGTTACCCATAACATTCCCCTTTCTGGATCGATTGTCGCATGAAAATCGAAATTTTGGAATGAATGTAAGAGAAAAATCTATGTATTATTTCTTTTACTTTTTACGCCTACGGAACACATTAATTTACAAATCATTCGTATACAAACCATATGTGCAGTTTTATCATAAAATGACATAATAAGAGTTGATTTGCTGTGAAACAAGCAACCAACTCTTCAAACAACGGTTATTTTTTTGCTTTCAGTTGGTATCAACACTTGATAGTAATTTTGTAATTGTTGTGAATAACAACCAAATAAATAACTGCAACCATAAATACTGATATTTTTTTCTCTTATTTTTTCTAGACTCAAGCTCAAGAATGTATATATGAAAAACTCATTTTGAACGAACAATCTTTAGGAATCTTGGCACATTTAACAATTGCCAAGATGGCTGCCAAGGTAAATAAAATTCACTTCCGCTTTTTAATATAACATTTGCAGGATTGATCATTTAAATTAATTTTATTTTTATTCTATTCTTGTCAGTTTTTTCATGTTTACTATGTTTTTCTCAATATAATATATATATATATATATATATATATATATATATATATATATATATATATATATGAGAAAGGAAGGATGAGGGTAATCCGACGTAATGGGAAATGAAAAAGGAAAAACCAAAAGATGTTTTTTTTTTATGTATTCATCAACGTTTCGTCTTTATTTGTAAAACTTCCTCAGGATGATAATTTTAAGAAAAATGTCATATTTCTTCAAATATACAAATTTACTTTTCAAAATACAAATTTCATTAAATCTCTTAATAATATAACAAACATAATAATGAGAAAACCTAGAAAGAAACTAATAATATTAAATTTTTTTAAATGCATTGAAAGAGTTTGTATTATTTTTTTTTTTTTTTACTATTGTTTTCATCTTGGATGTTATTCTCACAACGTTTAGCAAGTACCTATAGTGTAACGGATATAAGTGTAAAGTAATAATCAGTTCTAAGTGACAGTTTTCTGGAGGTTGAAGGTTCAATCCTCAGTGCGAGCGATACTAAGAATAAAATTACGAATTACTTAATGTTATGGCTGACGGAATGAGTGCAATTAAATGGGGAAAACCATCCCTGTCACAAATCTTTCAAAATTCTGTACAGACTCCCGGATTCGACGTAAGATTCCCGAGTCTGACAAGATGTACCTCAAGAAGGTCGGAGGTTACATTGGCTGAAACGTTGTGAGAATAGCATCCAAGATGAGAAAAGTAGTCCGAATAAACCAAATAATACAAATTATCAATCCACATCTCAAAAATTCTGAAACATAGTATTAAAATAGTGTTATAGTTTGCTTGAAGCATTGTGCATAGTGTATTAATATATTAATAGATTGTTTATATTTTGGAAAGCTGTAAAAATGCGGGAAGGAAGTGTGGGCACCGGGAAAACTAAACAAAAGAAGGAAAAAACAAAATAGACAGTAAAACAATTTGCAGTGTTTTGGCACTTGTGGATAATAATTTTCTTTTATCATTTATTATTTATTCCTCAATTTACAGAGTGTAAACCGGTGCAGTATTAATATTTCGAGGTATCACCTCTTTATCAAAGGTGCATGGGAAACGTGCGAACAGTCGGATGTGTAAGTTGTGTGTTAGCATTGCAGTAAACAGAGTTCAGCAGCCAGGCTGGAAGTTAGAATTATAAGGCAAAGTATATGGGCTGAATGTTTAAAAAAGATTCTTTACATGCTACATTTAATCAGAATTTTTTTTCTTCAAATTTTAGTCTCATGAAGATCTATAAGCGGTCAAAAATTGTTGACAGGGATAGATTTTCCCAATTGTTGAGTTGAGATTTGTGAAGATTTTTTAGAGAGAAGGGGGGGAGCTTACTATGCAAGTCTCATATGAGCCAAACAGACTGGCTCTGGTGTATATTAAAATGCATTTGCTGTTATGGAGTGTATCGTCTGTTTGGTCGAAATGGTTGGCTATGTATGAGTAGGGTGTGTTTTGTCTAACAGTAAGTTTGTAGTTCTTAAATCTAAAAGGTAATTTTATCTCATCTCTGTATCCACTATTTTGACATTTTGCACAAAATCTTTATAAATACACAGTGGTGTATAGGACTGCATTGACTGTCTATAAGAACTGACAGGTGAGGAGGAAGAGCTAAGCATGGGGGCATGGAGGCAAGAAATGGTTAAAATAATGTGCCATGTATATGAATTTTATAAATAATAATAATTAGAGAAAAGAGCATCGATTTGGGCACCGGTTAAAATTAGCCATTTTTTATTTTCTCCATACACTTTTTACTCCCCTCTCTTCCCTCGAAGCTTTCTTTTTCACCCCTGTAGTATATGAATATTTACAGTTCTCTTTCTCCCTCTTCTACATATGAGTCATAGCTTTTTTTCTGACAATTCTGTGACTATCCACTCACCTCACCCTTTCCCTTTGCCCATTTTCTTCTCGGCTAGTTCAACTGAACTACCATTCCCAACCCTCTTTCTCCTCATTCACATCATCATCCTCATCTCTATAATCTATCTTTCAATTCTTCCCTTCTCACATTTGGTGCGAGTTTGGGTCAGCGTACACACTAAGTTGAAGTTTACAAAAAAAATAATGTGCTCATGTTACTCACTGGATTGCCGAGAATATATATTCCAAAATTCATAATGATCGGTTTATAAACAAAGAAAGAAATAGAAATAAAACACTTTATATATATATAGGAACCCCCGTAATTGTTAACATTTACAAAAAAAAAAATATGTTCACTCCTTGTATTTTTTATTATTTTTATTCCTATTTTCATAATGATCCGTTCATTAGTTTAGGAGATTAAAAGTTTGTATTTGTGTGTGTGTGGTTTGTGGTGGGAATGCAGGTTTTGATAGGTGCACCCTCCAAATGGTAAAGTTTACAAAAAAAAAAATAATGTGCCCATGTTATTCATCTGGTTTTCCGTAGTTCATAATGGTCGGTTCATAAAAAAAAATTAATTAAAAAAAACTTTATATATATGCATCCCCTAAATGTTAACATATACAAAATGATAATATGCCCATGTTACTCACCTTGTTGCCTAGAATATATATTTCCAAATTCATAATGATCCATTCATTAGTTTAGATTACCCTAAGGTTGCCTTTAACAGGTTTAATCTCATGCTGATTTATCGGGTTGTTGATAGTGGCCGCGTAGGCTAAATCATCAGAATTTGAGTTTGAAACATGACTCGTGTTTCGAGGTTCGATACCGGTGACTGGTATGAATAATCATCTCTACACTGATGATTCCCGTAAGGATGAAACTTATATGTATGTAGATAATAAAAAAAAAATATTTATAATTATTTGTCGCCTCCAAATCTAGATTGGGCTGTGTAGTGAGTAGTATTAGCACAGCCGTCATCATGGCTTTAATGCACGTTCCTTCAACAGCTGAACAGTCTCTTGACGGCTGCCTTTAACAGGTTTAATCTCTTGCTGATTTATCGGGTTGTTGATAGTGGCAGTGTGGGCTAAAGCGTCGGAATTTGAGTTTAAAACATAACTCGTGTTCCGGGGTTTGAGTGTGGCGACCGGTATGAATAATCATCTCCACACTGACGATTCCCGAAAGGATGAAACTTATATGTAAGTAGATAAAAACAAATATATATATATATATATATATATATATATATATAAATGAGGTATGTGCATTTATTTTTATATATATATAGTACACCACTTTATATATATATATATATATATATATATATATAATTGCATAAAGTATGTGTTTTTTAATCAGTCATGACCACTGGTTTCATGCTATGAGCGATTCGTCAGATGACTCTAAAATGTTTTTTGTGCTTTGTTTACTTCCGGTTCTACATAACCTTTCAGCACAGAATTGCTACAGATCACCTAAGTAGCCAAAAACTATTTTATTTTTCTGTTCAATCTTGAAAGCATCTTTTTGTTTTTGATTTTGTATTCTTGCTTTTATTTCTTTTATGTTTGTTTTTTTAATAAGTTAATAATTGCTACGTGTGTTCTATTTTTGTTTGTGGGCAGATCATTTTTTTACCCCCAACACTTAGAGCAGCATACAAAGTCGGGGAAGGTTTGACCTAGCACACTCAAATAAATGGCAGTTGCTCATGCGCAGAAACAATGTTGTTATCTTCACTCCATGAATTTGCGATTCTACGCCTGACACGTCTTTGCTTGGCATATGCAGAGGCAAAGATGACTAGCGGTCGATGGATCCTGGAGTTGACTCCTCCTGGGTTTCCACCAAAGCTCTGTTAGTCACGCACCTCTGACACTACCATGTCATCATTTCTCTTACCACGATAAGGAAAGGGTGGATTTTAGGGAGAGGTGCAGCTGCTGGCATAGTAATAAACTCACTACATCAACTAGATATTTTATTAAACGTTTTGCCCGCTAGCTGCAGAATACATACTAACATGACTGAGTGTCTTCTAAGCCCTACGATCTTGAGCCAAGCTGTTCACTTGGTTTATGTTCATGTTCGTCCATTCACAAACGTTGTTTATTTATTTTTTCTTTTGTCTACCTTTCGACCAGCTTCCTTGTATTATGCCTTCAATGCATATTTTGCATAGCCCTACATTGGAACGCTTAACGTAACCGAACAATCTCAAGACTTTACATTTGATGAGAGAAGATATTGATGGAATGTCAGTGAGTTTTGTGATACTGATGTGATTAGACAGTTTATAATCAGTAATGAAGCGCATGATGTGGCTTCAGAAATATTTTTATTTCTGACATAATTTTACAGTCCAGTTGACACATTCAAGTCCATATAAGACTACAGGAAAGACATATGCATTATAGATTTTCGCTTTGATTTTGTATGGTATGCATTTAGAAGTTAGGGCGGTTTGTTTCTTGTAAAGGCAGCTCAACCTAAGCCGATTCTGTGATTTACAGCTGTTTACCCATCATTAGATGAAGACAGCTTGTGCCCAAGATAAACAAACTCTGTAACTTGTTCGATTTGTTGGCCGTTTATGTTGATGTTAAGAAGAGTTTTTTTTTATCAGTGGTCGTGCATTTAGTCTTTGTTAATAGAAAGATCAATGTCTTTCGAGTACTTCACAAGATTATCCAGAAATAACTGCAAATCAAAGCAGGAGTTACTGGTTGTAGCTATGTCATCTGCATAGCTCATATTAGACAAAGATGCCCACCAATTAAACAACCAGAGCTACATTGTTGTTCTAGCCTTCCCAACTTGATATATTTCCCATTAAATATTCATTTTTCTTTTCTATTTTTAGGTCTCCGAGATGTACACCCTTTGTCATGAAATGACATGTGCCGATCCAGTAAAAGCCTACGTGCCATATTCTTGGATTTCCATGATGCTTGTTAAAAGTCAATACTACAAAGCCCAAGCCCACTGTCATGTCGGTCTGGATTTGTTGGATCCTGATGGTTAGTAATGAAATAGTTGTCTCCCTTGATATTTATGCTTGCTTTCATTCAATTAGGTAAAAATAATTCATGAATAAGCTATTTATTTGTTTATGAAACAAAATAAATTTTCTTAAAAGCAAATTAAGAATCAAAATAATATACAAAATTATTTAAAGTCAATTGAAATGGATTTGTAATCTTTATTTTTTTACATCTAATGATCTGAATCTGAGGTTGACCCTTGAAAGAGCAAGAAGTCTACAGCACCCAGCAAAAATATAACAGATGTAGATTACAGAGATGACCTTGCCTTGTTGTCAGACACGACAAGTAAAAGCCTACGTGCCATATTCTTGGATTTCCATGATGCTTGTTAAAAGTCAATACTACAAAGCCCAAACCCACTGTCATGTCGGTCTGGATTTGTTGGATCCTGATGGTTAGTAATGAAATAGTTGTCTCCCTTGATATTTATGCTTGCTTTTGAAAAGGGACTAATGGCACTAGCAACCTTCTCCATCTCATCAATGTTGGCAAAACAGAATTTATCAGCTACAACCAAAAAGGAGAAATTAAGCTGAAAACCCTCGGTCCAGGAATTTGTATACCTCAGCAGCAACATCTAGTCAGCAGAAAGCGACAAAAATCCGCAAAGACAAGGTCTGGGGTGTCCATGAAAGACTGCACACCATCTGGAAGTCCTCTCTCTCTTTGACAATCAGAAAAGGGACTTTTTTAGGGCCACAATGGAATCTGTCCTCCTCTACAGTTCGACACTGACGAAACAGTTTGATAGAATGTAAAAATGAATGTTACGAGTTGCACTGGACATCAGGAAACACTTAACCAAGAGACGTCTATATGGATATCTTCCTCTGATCTTAGTCTTGCTAAGAGAAGGTGTTGATAATACAATATTAATATACAGATTAAATTTTGTTAAAAATGGGAATTTGTTCTAAAATATGCCTCAGCAGCAACATCCAGTCAGCGGAAAGAAACATAAAAATCTGCAAAGGTGTATTCTTGATGGACTGCACAGCATCTGGAAGTCCTCTCTCTCTCTCTCTCTGACAATCTTAAGAGGGACTTTTCTAGGGCCACAGTGGAATCTGTCTTGCTCTACGAATCAACAGCTTGGACACTGATAAAACAGCAAAAAGCCTCACTTAACGGAACATGCACAAGAATGTTACGAGTTGCATTGAACATCAGCTGAAACACTCAACCAAGAAACGCCTATATGGACACCTTCCTCCTATCTCAGTCTCGCTAAGAGAGAGAAAACTTTGACTTGCTTGTCACTTCTGGAGAAGTAAGTCGGAACTTGTGAGTAGCACCCTGTTATAGAATCCATTACACGGCAAAAGTGAGAAGACCTCATCACATCTACATTGACTAACTTGTAAAAACTCTGGATGTCATGATTCAAACATTTTTTAAAAGCTCCTGAACACATTCTATTGCAGTTGCAATGGCAGGTGTAAAGTAGAATGCAAACCGTAATTTGTATGAATCTGCAAGTATTAGGTTTACTTTCGGCAGCCTCGTAACTCTCACTTCTCTTATTTTGTCCTTTAGTCCTCACATTCCATGAGCGATGTTTCTGACAAAGAGGGAAGAATTGCTGTTTTCTGAGTCAGAATATAACCTATCTAACACCTATCGTTGGCTAGTTTTTGACCATGAAGTATTTTTCTTTTTTTTAGCTCCTTTCATCAAGTGGCTTCATGCCTTGTCTGGGGGCGACTTCCATAAAAGAAAAAAAAAGTAACAATTTATTGACTTGCGTGATTCGTTTTTGTTGGCCTTCTTTTTTAGATGTCTGGTATTCACAGGAGGGACCGCATAAAAGTTGTCAACATCCCTAATGACTGTGATGTGACAGATCCTACAGTAGTTGAATACAGAATGCTAAATTGTCAGTTTTTACTGGTATCCATCTCGTCCCTCTTTCTTTGAGAGACAATTTTTTAGTGTAGTCTCTCTATTTTACAGCATATTAACCCTTTTTAAAGCTATTTAATGTCAAAATATCATACAGGAGGGAAGTGGGTATCGATGTAATGGATATCGTTGATGGACAGAAGTCTAGGGCATACAGTATCAACGCTGGCGTGCCTCAGGGTTCCATTCTGGACCCAACCCCCTTCCTGATCTTCATAAATGATTTCCGAAACCACATTCTAAGAACATTCATCAACATTTATGCTGATGACACAACCATCTATGGAAACACCTCGAAGAGCATTAATGATCAGGTTCGTTCTGTCTGTCTCTCTCTCTCTTCTGACCTGGAGCAAGTGGTGCAATAGGGGAAAAGGTGGCTGGTAACTTTTAATACGTCAAAGACCACGCTCCTCTCCTTTCACTACCAACACTCTGATCCCCACTTTGTCCCAGTTGAAATGAACAGCTCTCTCCTTGAGGAAGCCCACTGCTTTGATAAGCTTCTGGGACTGACCTTCTCTTCAGACTTGAAATGGAAAACTTACATCAAATCTGTTGCTTAAGACCGCTGGAAAAATGGTTGGATCATTCTACCGCTCCAGAAGGTATCTCACGCCCGACACCATCCTCAACCTGTACAAGAGTCAAATACGTCCTAAGATGAAGTGCTGCTGTCACATCTGGGTAGGTGCCACTCATAGCACCCTTTCCTGCCTTGACAGAGTCCAAAACCGACTTTGAAATCTAGTGGGGGATAGCCTATAATCACTCTTTCACAGAAGAGATGTTGCTAGTCTTTTTTTGCTCTACCGTTATTTTCATGGTAGGTGTTCGACTGAGCTCAAATCTTGTAAAACATTCACAATAAGAACCGCCCTAGCTAATATTACTGTCAATGATTTCCTTTTCTCCCTCTGTGTGCCAAAACGAAACGAAACTTCCATGGGCAGAGTTTCTTTCCTAGAACTGTCCGTCTGTGGAACACAGTGCCGCAAGCCTGCTTCCCTGCAGACTACAATATGGTCGTCTTCAAGTCTAATGTAAACAAGTTCTTGTCGAACCGTCCCCGTAAATAATCAATTTCTGCCCCGCTACACCTATCGTGCCGGCGAATGCGATGTTGTCTCACCGTACACCAGTCAAACTCTGTAACCCTTATCCTCGAGTGGCCTTTGAGCCTTGATAAGCCGTGACCTTTAATGTAAAAAAATAATATTGGTACAGATAATGGAATCAGCCATGCTGAGTTTAAATCCTGTCAAATCTGGGGGCGGGGGTTGGGTCAAGCCCCCTCACTTTTTGACTTGGTCCCCCCCCCCACTTTACGGTCATCAATAATTAAGTTGATATGCATGTGTTTAACCGCCCCCCCCCCACTTTTTAGGAGAACCCTCCCCCACTTTTATAACTGTCCCGCCGGCCCTGCAAGGTACGACTTTTTTGACCGGTTCGATTCTGTTGTTGGACTTGGTTTCTCTGATTCTTTCCAGAACCAGATATTTACACATGGGATCATGTGTAGATTTTTTTTTTAACTTAATTCACCCCAAACAAAGCAAAGACGTAAGGGGCTACTGAGAATTAGGGTGAAAGTTTTGGAGATCATCCTAAATTGGGAGCTGTGCCGCTTGCTAACATTCATGGAACCGACTGGATTCGAACTTGGCACACTCAGGTTGTCAGTCGGCATCGTTATCCGCTTCACCACCGTCACCTCCCATCATGCCTATTGTAAATGATTCATTGAAAACCAACTGGTATTTTACCCATTAATTATGAGTTCAAAACTTTCCCAACGCTGCATAAGTGAACACAGTAGACCTAATGGGATTTGAATTTGGCTTGCTGATTCCATAGTCCACATTGGTATCCATTATGCTGCTCACACAACCCTCAACTCTAACCGATAAGAGTTTACAGGATTCAGTATTGTGTAGGAAAAGTCAGGAGGTAAACACGATCATTTCTTTTTTTTTCCTCAACCTTTTTGGCTTTAAGAAAAAGATGCATCATTGATGTGTGCATAGATATGTATGAATATAACCAACCCCTCTTTTTTTCTGATATGGATATTATGTATTTATTAGAAGGCCCACCCGACGTTACTCAGTAAGCCCTGTGTACTTCTGCTTCCAGCCCTTTATAATGTTCTGTAATTTAAAAATTTTTTCTCTTTATTTACATCATTTATTTACGTTATCCTTTCTTTTCAGAAGTTATTAAAATAAAACATGCAAATTTAAGCAATGCCAATTATACTTTTTAAAGTTACAATATCAACGTGTTTGTTATGTAGAAAATATTGTTTGTTATGCTGTATGTAATTACGTGTGTTTCTATTTACTTGCATTCCCACTAGGGCAGAGTTAAAAATTAATTACAATTTTATATCGGGACAAGTAAAACGTTTCATGTTATGCAGACTAGTTATTGTGCAAAAATAATATTTCAAATTTTAGGGAAAACAAGTAAGTATTTAAAAAAAAAAAACTTTTTTATTTAAGATTTTCTTATCAAGACATCCATCTTGAATTTTAGTCTAAATGAGTTTTTTCGATAAAACCATCAGTATCCTTTTTTTAATACTAAACTGTTATAAGATCAAAAATTAAATAATTTCAGACAGAAATGACCTTCATCAAATGTCCACATGTAGCGTGTAACCATTCTCTTCAAAGCGTCTTGTTTATCTGCTTAACATCAACCACTCAGCAAAAATATGAGATTCAATGGAATGACCTTCTTTTGAGGAAAGTCACGGTCTGACCTGCAGGTACAAACTCTGTTGGGACTGATGAGTAATTTGCATTAATATCCTTAGGCAAGGTATGAACCCATCTCTACTTCCCCAAAGTATGGGTGAAATAGTATCTTATTCGTCTTTAGCTGTATTTAAGAGAGAGTGGGGCTTACCGGTTTAAATCATGAAGAAAATCAGAATGACAAACTTACTTGGAGGAGTTAGTATGTCTGTCCGAATCTGACTGAAATAGAAATGTTACACAAGGAAAGAGAGATGGTCAAATGGGCTGATTCATGTCGGTGAGATAATGTCATATACTGGAGTTCGGCATCTCGTCTGCCTTTAGCCAACGTAGAGTGAGATCCGGACGAAAATGCATCTTGTTGGCGTTAAGAAAAACCTCAAATTGACTTGACATTGAATATTGTGTTTGGAGCCAAAATATGTTGATGCGTATGAATATCGCTACACATAGACATGTCATATGCCTACACAGTAAAGAGGCAATGATTATGCAAGCACAAAGCCGAATCACCATTTCAGTTAAAGCTAATGTACATTTATGCAAAATAGTATGTTCATGCTACACATCTTTCCTTTTCCCTATCTCTTCTGCTTTTCTTGTTCTTTAACTCATTTCACCCCGATTTTCCAGATAGCGGAAATCAATGTAAACTACAGGAACTCTTCAAAGTCCTTAAATTATCTGACGACGATGCACCAACTATTGAGACAACAGCCAACGTATTACACATGACATCAGAGAAGAGAAAAGTCCAAGGTAAATAAAGTTTAATTTACTTATATATTTTAGTTGGTAAGATCTTAATGATTGGTCACTTATTATTCACAGTGAAATGGTTTTCAGCAGGGTTTCATTGTTCCAAAATAACTTATTTTTTATTTAAAACCATATTTTAGTGAAAAAAAAAACCCACTAAACATTAAAAACATTACATTATAGCAAGTTTAATTCTCTATGCAAAATGCAGATGAAAAAAGTTGACCGAGAAAAGAAATATTGCCGGCAATTTAAAAAAAATTCTTCAAGTTCATCTAGCTGACAGCATTAATTAATCTTTTTTTACATTAATACTGATGCTTCTAAAGTGATCGTTTTCTTTATTTAAATTTTAAAACAAGAAGAAAAATTAAAATTGATTTTCTTTCAGGTAAAGCCCACTATCGAGAATGTATTTTGCTCTTAGAAGAAGCACTCAACACTCATGACCTTTGCAAGCAGCTCCGAAAGATTGACCTTTTTCATGGGGTGCTTAGAAAAGCATACGAAAGGTAAACACTATAATCTCTCTCTCTCCTTCTCTCTCTTGCCTTTTCTTTATGATTTTCTATCATTGTGACTCTCACCTTCAAAGCTTTTAATAAGATACATTTTTTCAGAATCACCGGAAAAGAATGGCAATAGTGCATTCGATCACGTGAGATATATCACTCCACCAACTGATGAATAAATGGCGAAGAAAAAAAAAACATAAAAGTATTTGTTTAGAATAAAAATTAAAAAAACAAACGGCACCAACATTTTTTAATTTTTTTTGAAACAAAAACCTTGTAAAAATTATCACTGTTCTTCTGCACTATTTAAATGTATCAGTTTTATTTGAGTTGGAAAAAAAGAGTTTTTGGTTGTGCGCAAAATTGCCATTTGGTATCTTGGAATTTTTTATGGTGTGGGTGATTTTCTTAAGCAATATATATATATATATGTATAATATATATATATTTATATATATTTATTTATAGATAAAATAGTTATTCACAGACACGTGTTCTGCCATTACTGCGGCTCATCAGCGTGTCTGACCATGACAGGATTGGAACCATTAATCACAGGGACTGTAATCAAGTGCGCTAACCAATATGCCACAAAGGGCCTGTCTGAAATTACATGATGATTTATTGCTTATAAATTTATTATCTTATTGTTAGTGATAAATTGCTACACTGCAGCTACTAGTACTTACTGCTCCCTGAGCATTTAGGAGTTTCCTCCCTTAGATACGAAGTGTCATCCCATTTTTTAGGGACGTTTATTTATTTATTTATAGATAAAGTAGTTATATATTTATATATATATATATATATATTTAGGCAGCGTTTTTTCTGTAAGACAAATGTTGTTGAATATGACAGACAACTTATGTCTGGATATCCTTGTGTGGATCCTTTCCATTTGCCGAATTAGGATCTTTGTTTCGGTGGGGAATTGGCTGATGAATCTGCCATAACTGTAGGTGTCCCAAGTACTTTCAGGCCCATCCAGATCCATCTTCAGGGGAATCAGATAAAGATCATGGTGTTAATGTTATTGTTAATAGGTAGTTTTGGTGACAATCTTAGACATTTTCTAGAATCAAAATAATATAATGGATTTAATCAACATTGAAATAAGGATTCTAGACAGGTTTAGTATCACTATACCTTGATTTTAATTTTCATAAGGTGTAAAAGTAGTGAAAATTTGTTCTGTTCAGGGAATTAATTTTACCTGTTCTAGGACGGGTATTTATAAATATATATATATATATATATATATATATATATATATATATATATATAACATTGATCATGGGTTAACTTTTTTACATGATCATTTATTTGCGCTCCAAAAATTCAACAGGTCGGGTTGTGCAGTGTGGGTGCCGAGGACTTTTTTAAACTGCTCCATTTTACTACAGGAACTATATTCTCATTTTGTAAGGATATGATGTACTTGGATTAACATTAACGATATAGGGCTGTATAGGGATGACGGTTTAGCTATAGTTAGAAATACCAATGGCCCCAAGGCTGAAAGAATTTAAAAATTTATACACAAAGCTATGAAAGATTTAGGACTTAAAGTGGAAATCGCAGCGGCAATCAAGATCACAAATTTTCTAGATGTAACATTTAATCTTAACGAGTAAAATTATAAACCTTATATGAAGGATAACTACGACCCAGTATATGTTAACCCCAAATCGAATCATCCACCTAGCGTAATTAGGCATATCCCAATATGAATTAGTCACAGAATTAGTAATAACTCATATAATGAGGAAATTTTTAATAGTAATAACAATAAATATAACAACACCTTAAGAAATAGTGTTTATGCCAACACTAACATTGAATACCAAGATAGAGGGAATACGAACACAAGAAGGAGAAATAGAAATAGAAAAATAATTTGGTATATATCCCCATTTTATGTACTAGTTTAATCTAAAATTGGACATTTGTTCCTTAATCTTTTGAATCGACATTTCCCAATAAATAACCAACTGCATAAAATATTCAATAAAAACACGATTAAACTTAGTTATAGTTGTACAAATAAATTGGAAAAAAATAATTAAGAGTTATAATAGACATATATTAAAAAGTGTTGAGAACAACTTACAAAATAATAATAATAACAATAATGAATGTAGCTGTAGAAATAAGAGTAAATGCCAGTTACAAGAAAAGGGTTTAACCAAAAATATAGTTTATTTAGGAACTATATTCCCAGAAAACAATTCTAATCTAGAAAAAATACATAAGGGGTATAAGTACTGACTTTAAAGCCAGATACACTAACCACAAATGTTCATTTAATAACCCAGATAATAATAAAATAGGCACTTTACTATCCAAGTACTTAATATCCCTAAAAAATGAGACTATAGTTCCTGTAGTAAAATGGAACATTTTTAAAAAGTCCTCAACACCTACACTGCACACCCTATTTTCTCTGTCTTAGTGAAAAGTTGACCATGATTATGTTCCCTGATAAAAGTTGTTTGCTAAATCAACGAGATGAGATATGTTTTAACTGTAGGCACTTCAAATGGCTAACAATCTAGAAAATTTAACATAAATAACTTGATAATATAGCACAAAAATGAATACACCCCTGGATAGGTATAATTTGTTGTAAGGTAGTAGAATTTCAATAAACTAATAAAATTGTGAGATCTAGTCTTAATTAAAAGATTAAAAATAAATGATACAACCATGATTATTTGTAAGCCCTCCAATATTTATTTATTTATTTGTTTTTCTTCCTTTTCCTAAACTTACCCATTCCTGTTCTGTCTAGCGTATGTCAAAATGATAGTCACTTAAGGGGAGGAGGGGGCATTCATTGGGATATAGGAAGGAGCTAGGGGTTCATTAGTGCATGTTTGAAGGGTCAGCAGTCTGTGACCTATGTTTTGATTGACATGAACTTGGATCAGACTTGAATCTCGTCTTTTTTCTCCTTTTCATAACATCCGTTTATTTACTGGTGACGTTTGCAATGTGGGTTTTTTCACTTTTTATTTTTATTCAGTCTTTGAAGATATGTGAGAACATCGAAACGTTGGTCGATTGGCGTAGACTATAATATTGTTTATATATATATATATATATATATATATATATATATATCTTCTTTTTTTGTCAATTTTCTTATCTTTTTGTTTTTGCTGGAGATGGGGCATCCTACCGGATGCCAGACATTCACCCGCTATTTCAGAGACTTCAACCGAGAGATCTTTATAGGATTCTAACCGTCCCTTTAAGCGCAATGGTTTGTATCTCTCTTGCACTTGGTTCATCGGGTATAATCGGCAGGTAGTTTTTGAAATTCTTTTTCATGAGCCCGGTAGCTCCTATGAGATATTCTTAAGATTCGAATGTTTTTTCATGCCATACATGCGGGTGTGTATGTGTGATAGAAACAATTGCAGTGCTGAATTGAGCATTTTATGAATGTCCATAGATTTTTAATTGGAAGTTGTGTCATTTCTATGGATAAGTTAGTAATCATAAATTCAATATGAAAACAAACGTAATTTTTTTATCCTGTCAGGTACACATATCTTTTTCTTTTCTTGCAGAGCCCTGAAAAGATTTGAAAGTCTTGAAGACGAAGATGATTTTAGTGATTACGTAAAAGTGCCTTCCATTATACCTGAACCTGGATTTGAGGTTTATTGTATCACGCCTCCCTTTTCCCAAAACACAGTTGCTGATTTCTTTCAAGCATTGGTGAGTTTCATAATTCATATCACGAAACACAGCTATAAGAAAATAACACAACCATATCATCTATCTATCTAGATACGATTAGAACGCTGAGAACGTTGTTTGTTATCTTGTCATCATCTGCCCATGACTGTTTTAGATAGATGGAGGAAGGGCAACTAACATAAATAAAGGGGGAATGATAACAGAGGTGCAGAGAGAGAATTGAATCATCATCGTTATCATCATCATCATCATCATCATCAGTTTTACGTCCATTTTACACACTGATACGCATTGGACGTCTTTAAGAAATTGACTTCCAAATTAACCTATTTCTGGCCAGGTCTTTATTAATCCCTCTTTTACTCAGGTCTATTTTTATCACTTCCTCCCATGTTTTCCTTGGCCTCTTCCTGTGAACTGAACCTCCTACATCGACTGTTCTACATCTACTAACCCAAGAACTCTCATTTATTTTTTCAACGTTGCCATACCATCCCTCTTCATCTTTATTTATCCCTCTTTCTGGCAAGTCCATTTTTATCATTTCTTCCTCCCATGTTTTCCTTGGCCTTCTCCTGTGGACTGAACCTGCTACCTCAACTGTTTTACATCTACTAACCAAAGAACTCTAATTTATTCTTTCAACGTGGCCATGCCATCAAAATCTCCTGTTCTGCACACATCTCCCGATACTGTCCAGATTTGATATTCCTCTGAGGGTCATCAGATCTAAGCCTGTCTTTAAGACTAACATTACACATCCATCATATCATGCTCATATCATTTCTCTCCATACAACACATGTCCTCAACCTTCACTCTCCAGGTTTCACTTCCATACATCATCACACTGCATACACATGCCTGATAGACTCTTCCTTTGGTCAATGGCAATAACGCTCTGCTGGTTAGTAATGGCTGAACTTACTTCATCCATGAATAATGTAAATAATTAAAAGAGGAAGAGAAATCTTTCACCTCTGTGGAAATTTTTTTTTTGTTTGTTTTTTTTCAATTTTCTTATCTTTTTTTTTTTGCTGGGGATGGGGTATCCTACTGGATGCCAGACATTCATCCGCTATTTCAGAGACTCCAACCAAGAGATCTTTTAAGATTCTAACCGTCCCTTTAAGCGCAATTTTTTTGTATCTGTTTTGCACTTGGTTCATCGGGTATATTGCCAGGTATTTTAAAAAATTCTTTTTCATGAGCCCAGTTGCTCGGTTGTTTCAGAACCAAATGGAAATAAAAGAAAGTATTTGTAAACCGAGATAGATGTACAAAAAATGTTCCAAATGAAAATGTCTTGATTTAATATAATAGTTTCCTATCCTTGTAAAAACATGATTGTCAACTAATGTCAAAGTTAAGAAATTATGTATTTAATAATATATATAACAAATACAGATCCAATAGTTCATGGGTGGTCGAGATTATTATTATTATTATTATTTACTCAGAGTTTTCACATGAATCATTATCAATGATTGCTCATTGGTAATAACAAAAGGGTGTTTCCTGGAATCTGAGTGACAACAAATCTCTACAGATTTCCAACACTCTCTGCCTATTTCGAAAACCGTTGCAAATCATTTTGCGTTATCGCAACACCCATTTACCATTGATTTCCCATTGATAATGATCATAGCTTTTCTGTGGAATTTAAGTGACAGTAAGCCTCACCAAGATTCCAGTACTCTCTGCACCTTTCCAGTGGAAGTTTGGATGGTGCTCTCTCTGCTAGATCTTTCCATCCTCCTTGACTCTTCGCAACCATTTTAGCATTATAGCATTTCAGTTTCATTATTATTTATTTTTATAACTACAACTACTACTACTACAACTACAATTACTACTACTATAACAGAAATTATTATTACTACTACTACTATAACAACAACAACAGAAATTATTATTATTATTATTACTACTACTACTACAACAGCAACAACAGAAATGTTCCTTTGATTTTTTTTGTTTTAAATGATCATCCAGATCTAACCCAGAAATTTGGAGCTGTGGAATATATCGAACTAGCAGGGCTACCCGGCGTTGCCCGGGGCAAAAGTGTAACATCTTTGTGTCAAAACTTCTATCTCTCACACTTTCACCCTCCCCGTTTTCCCGCCCTCCATCTGCTCTTTCTTTTTACGCCTAGCCCATTCCTCTCTCTTGACATACACACACACTTTTATAGATTACTCGAGGAATGAGTCGGCGTAAGGGAACTAACTCATTAGAAAAAAATTAAAGTTACTTCATGTTAGTTATTGGGAAAAAGACGACCCTCCTCCCTCCCTCCCCTTTTACAAAGAATAAATATTTTTTCTGAATTTGAGATATTATTTATTCCAGGTGTATTTTTTGTTGTTTTCTCAAGTGTTTCTTATTTATTTCATTGTAGGGTCCCAATCACATATTCTGTGCAAGTCATGTGTGGACAGCTCCGCGTACTGTACACTTGGAAAAGGATGCAAAACAAGGTTACGGCTTCAGTATTCGAGGAGATGCACCCGTTCGAGTTAATAAAGTAGAACAAGATACAAATGCTGAAGTGAGTTTTTTGTAAATAAATTTAATGGCTTTTAATGGCTTTTTTTAATGGCTTCTTTATTATTATTTATTCAAATAATATAGGTTTGATGCTTTTATCCTTTTACAACGATTGCTATGTCCATTTTTATTTTTTTATACCGTACCATGTCTGTTTTATTAAGGCATTACTCGGTTCATCAAATGGATTCAGCTATGCAGAATTCAAATCCTATCAGATCCATTGTAGTTATTTACGCATCAAGACTGTTGGGAATCGTACCACCTTGGATGGTGCTGAAATGTAGCCCGTCCTTCTCCAGAGACGTTAAACTTAATGTAGTTTTTGTTTTTTATGTACTAATGAGTCACCGCTTGTCAAGTCCCAAAGGCCACTCGAGGATAAAGATTAATGAGTGTGTCAGGTGGACGTTGAGACAACACCCTAAGCAGGGATGCGCATTTGCTGTTTTTTAATCCAGAAAAGGCGGATTTCCACTTAAATCGCTGTTTGGTCAAAATCGCCTTTTTTACCTACAAAATTACTAGAGACCTACTTCCCTTATTTCTTATTTGTCTGGGTTTTCTTTCTCTTTTTCTTCCCTCCTCTCTCTCGCTTTATCTTTCTTTCTCTTTTCCTGTTTTTCTCTCTTCCTCTTCCTTGTTCCATCTTGTCTTGCCTTCTTTACTCTCGTATGACAGTTTATGAAAACTGAAAATGTTAATTTTGCTGTGAAAGCTAACACTTCAAACGATGGGGAGTTAGATGACTTCTGTTTCATCAAAAAATGACTCCTGTCTCCTTCCCCCAACATATGCACTGGTGTTTTTCTCTTAATCGATGACGGAGAGCTTCTTCTAAACTGGGGCAATTTCAATTCATGTCCCAATGCAGAGTGCCTCTTTTTGGAGAGCTGTATCTTCTCCATATTAAAAGCGACCTTATGTCTAATTCTGCCCTCGTGAGAAGGCAATTAAATAAATAAATGAAGCTAAATTGCAACAAATAGATGCAATTGTAAATAACAAATTTTGATGTTTCTATTTTTGTGGTAATGGCGACTCCCAACACACACCTACAAGTTAGGGCGTGGCCCTCAGGTTGAGAAATTAGTGGAGGGGGCTCAGGTTGGGAAATTCATCTCAATTTCAGATTTTTTTGGCATTCACATCCCTGCATGAGGATTCGTAACAATGGTTGAAACTGGGCAAAATCTGAGTATTTAAGAGGACAACTCAACAAGAACTTATTATATTGGACTTGAAAACGACCATATGGTAGTCAGCTGGGAACTAGCCCCGAGGTATTGTGTTTCACAGACGGGTAGTTCTTGGGAAGAAACTTTGCTCATGGAAGTTTTGTTTAGTTTTAGGTACACAGAGGAAGGAAGGGAAATTATTTACAATTGTCGCAGCTAGACGTGTTTTTGTTGTAAATGTTTTACAGGGGGGGGGGGGAAAATCATGAATTGGAGTCCAGTTGAGCACCTACCATGAAAATAATGATAGAGTAGAGAAAGACTAGCAATCTCTCTTCTGTGAGAAAGAGGCTGTTAAGAAGAGAATAGGACATCTCCCACTAGATTTAGAAGTCAGTTTTGCATGTTGTCGAGGCAGGAGAGAGTGCTCTGAGCAGCACTTCCCCAGATGTGGCATCTCTACTCCATAGTGGAGAGATAAAAGTTAATTACCTTTTTTTGATAATCTGGCAGTCATTTCGTGGACAGAAAATATACTGAAATGTTTCAAACTGGGCAGAATCTGATTATTTAAGAATACGCTTCAACAAGAACTTGTTAACACACAACAGGGGAAATGAGACATTAAAAATTAAGGAAAACAAAAACAGCAGTTCAATCCTAGGGAAGGTTAAATTAAATATATTTTGTTTCTAGAAAGAGATAGCTATACAGAATGATAATTTAGATATGAAGAGAAGTCAGAAGTCCCCATGGCTCCTATAATACCAGAATACACAGAATACGTTGCTTGTAGAACGAAAATTTCACAGTGAAAATGGGAACATTACTGTTAGAAGGGAATTCGACTGAGAGAGAGAGAGAGAGAGAGAGAGAGAGAGAGAGAGGCATCAGTGAACAATAGAGAGTGGATAGTAATGTACAGTTTTGGATGATCCTTTTCTGAGATAGCAATTCTGTAATATGGGTGCTGCATCTGTATTCATCTGATTCGCATTGCTTGAGATGAAGAAGTAAAGAGGTTCCCCAGGTTTCATTTAAAAATACCAGCATCTTCTCTACAATTAAATCAACTTTATTTAACAGTTTTGTCAAACAGAATAGGAACCAGAAGGAGTAAGTAATATAAGAATATAAGACAGCAAGACAAGTTGGTTCTGCTGGCATGTTATAGAGAAAAAGAAATTGAGTTCCAGAGTTCCATCTCGTCTCGCCACGTCATGGCGAGAGATGAAAAGGGATTTGTACCATCTGGTCTCAGTGGTGTCTTTCCAGAAACTGTTTTGTAAAAGGCGCAAACAAAGGCTGGACGGAAAGGCGCACATATGCACTGTGTTCCATATGTCCACGATGTCGCTACGCAAGTCCGGCCATAATAGCGCATGCGCGATTCCACGTGAGAGATTAAATGTAAGTACAACAGAAGATAGCTCTCAATCATGTAACTGCTACAGAAACTTATCTGTCCATTCTAGTTTTAGTTCAATGGAAAGTTAGAAAGGGAAATAACCCAGTTGTGTACTTTCATTTTAAGCGATCTCTTTACCCATTTCTGCTTTAGATTTATATCTCCTTAGGTAAGAATCGATGATTCTTACCTTAATTAGGCGCTTATCTTTACGGTTTAGTGACACCAAGTAAATTGCTTGCTGACCCCAGGGTTGGGAACCTCTGTGCAAGACAGTAAACTGAATTTCAGTATACGACCCCAGAATTAAATGTATGAAAAATGTTAAGAATAGTAAATAAAAAAAAATAACATAAGCAAATCTTATAAATATGCAATCACAAAAATGAATTCCAAATACAAAAAGCATCTTTTAATATTTGTGTTAAAATAAATTGGAGGACATTTTGATTTAAAAATTAAAATAACTTTTTAAAAATTGTATACTTTATATAAAAGGGGAAAAATTAGATTTGTAACTTTGCTTGTAAATGAATCCACGTAAAAAGTCACGGGAAAAAGAAACAGAACAATACAAATACTGTTTGTTTTCTCTGTTATTTGGATTATTCGAACTACTGTTCTCATCTTGAGTGTTATTCTCACAACGTTTCGGCCGATGCAACCTCCGATCTTCTTCAGGTGTATCTTGTCGAATTCAAGAATCTTTGTCTTTTTTTTAGATAAGGATTTCCATTTCGATTGAGAGATTGAGTTCGACAAGATAAACCTGAAGAAGGTCGGCGGTTACATCGACCGAAACGTTGTGAGAATAACATTCAAGATGAGAACTGTAGTCCGAATAATCCAAATTATCAATCCTCATTTAAAAAATTATATTTTTTTCTGTTTTACTATCAAACACATTTACAGATGCCTGTCACTTAGTTAAATCTATATTTTATATTCTAGGCATATATCTCTATTGTCACTGTTGGTATTCAGAAGAACTTGGGTCATCCATAACTATAACAGTCTTACTTTTATAGATAAATGCTTGTAGGGTTCTCAACAATGACTTAACAAAATGCTTGTAAAAATCCCTCTTCCTCTGTACTTTCCAATTCTGTTTTCTCTCAAGGGCAGGTAACTCTGTTAATGTTTGAGTGAATTTTAAAAAAATGTTCAATGTATAGTAAAAAAGTTAAAAAAGAAAATTGTCTTATTTTAAATTTAATTAAATTTTTGTTTTTGTTAATTTTATTTATCTTTTCTTTTCTAGAAAAGTGGAATAAAAAAAGGAGATTTGATTATAGCAATTGGAGAGAAAGACACAAAGTGGAGCTTACATGAAGAACTCGTTCAATTGGTTCGTAACTGCGGAGACCACTTGACACTTAAATTAGCCACACCAATGAATGATGACATTACTTCAGCGACCGATTCTTCCCCAAACCGACGGGCCTCCACAGGAGCATCGCTGTCTCCCAGTTACGCGATAAACAATTCCATAAGCACCAAGGACAGTAAGAGTTCCAAAAGCAAAAAGCGACTCAGCGCTCCGTGGGTGTTCATGCGTAAAAACTCAAACAAAAATCTGAATAAAATTGAGAAAAAGACGAATGGAACAGAAATGACAACACGGTAAAACCGAATCATGACAAGCGCTCTTTTTTTTTATATTCATTTGTTTCACCCAGTTTATTTAAGGCCATTTTTATTGTAGTTGTGGTTAAAGTCAATGTGGGATATGAAAGAAATATTAATCCTGAGAATATTGCAAATAAATGACAAGTATGACCGAGCTGAACTGGTGTTAAACTACCCATGAATAGAGAATTCATTTATAGGGTGACCCCCCCCCCCCTCCTCCCTAAAAAAAATGCTACTCATGGAATCATTAATAAAATTCATAATCCTTTCTACAATCCAACCATATATGGTACAAATAAACTTCAGTTTATTCCTGACTTGTCCACCAAGTTTCAGTCATGAATGTCCAATGGTCTTTGAGTTGGCAGACAAAATAAAATGCTGAACGTATCCTAAAACATCAACTGACAAAAGCAAAACCATTGAATGTTTACATGTTCAGTCTAGTAAGGAATAATTTGCATAAAAGCTACCTCAACTCAACAGTCTGCGCCTCTTTTTTGTTAACAGACGTTCCCATGTTCACATTGGCTTCTTCTCCCACAAGATGTTGTCTGTTTGAACTATAAGGACGGGTAGCCTTGTCAAAAACAAGCGGCAGTTCATCCTGCCTTTTGTTTAGACTACGTGGTACAGCATTTACCCTGGATAGGTTGAGTCAGCTTCCGTCATAGGAAGTTTCTAGGAAATATTACATTCATTAGCAGTCCCCAGACACACATTATATATCCTGGTCAGGAAAGATGAAGACGTTAGTATTTGCAGTTTCGTCGCAGGGATGTTATGCTGTCCTTTCACATACAACACTTGGTATTCCCAAATGCTAACCCATCTGATACTGACCAGGCTCAAAGTCGCTTAACTCTGGTGATCTAATGAGAACCAGTGTGTCAACGTCATTATGCCGTATATATTGCTTATGCTACAGTTTACATGTACGTTTTCTTTGAATTTCCCTTTTTTAACATTTCATTTGGCTTTGGTCATAGAAAGAAATACGTAAGGGATGTATTCCCTTTGAAAATATTATCTCACCTGCTATAGACGGATACTTCTACTAGTATTTGGCTCAAACTATTAATATAATAGTTATATTTTGAAATGTTGTAACAGAAAGAAAACAAAAAATGGAAACTGGTTCCAACAAATTCATTTATGATGAACTTCACATCGTGGAAATTTGGACAAAATTTGACTCTTACATTCTCCAAATTCTTCTTTCTGTCTTTCTCCACTTTTCTCGTTTCATTTAAAATAAGGGGAACAAAATTGCAAAGAACATTTTCGAAAACCGAAGAAAAGATCATTTTTTTAATTTATTCTTTTTCATTATTTATTTTGCTTTTGTTCTTTTCATTTGTATAAATGAAATAATCATCTCCAAAAATCAACAGAATTTAAAATTAAATTTTTTTTTTTTTAAATAATTTAAAAAAAAATAATAATGAAAAAACCTGAGAAAGATAAGAGAGAATTGTTTTATGACAGGGCGTCTGCCCCCCCCCCCACCGTCACCATTTTATTTTTAAATGGGGAACAATAAAAAAAGAAATTGTATATTTGAATTTTTATTAAAATAATAAAAATATTTAAAAAAAAAATCAAGAAATTGTTTGAAGTGTTTTATTTTTAATGTTTCAATTTTTTGACATGCGTTCATTAAAAATGTATGCGACTATAGTGCGACCACATTTAGAATTCACATCACTAGTCTGGAACTCTCGTCTTGCTCAGGACATTAATCGTCTGGAACAGTTTAGAGATGTGTAACCATGCGAATACTCTCCATCAGACACCTGCCATATTCTGAACGCCTTGTTTTCCTGGAAATCTGCAATATCTAGCAACTGATTTGGTAAACATCCACAAAATTATTAACAATCTTGCCAACAATAATCCTGAGTACCACCACAGATATTATTGTGATAACAAGTCTATTATCATGGACGGCGGCACCGGGGGGGGGGGGTCGCAGGGTGGCCCCAAGCCCCTCCCCCCCACTTTTGACTCCCCCCCCCCACTTTACGGTCATCAATAATGAAGTTATATATGCATGTGTTTAACCGCCCCCCCCTCCCACTTTTTAGAAGGCCCCCCCCCCCTTTATAACTATGTCGCCGGTCCTGATTATGACTCATCCGCTTGATTTGATACCCCTTAGGACCATATTTTTTCACTGATAAGGATACTTCCCTTCTCCATTAGACACCAAGCCCTCCCTTAATTAATAAACTACAATTATAATAACAGTTTTATACTCAAACATTAGTAGCCCACCCCCACCCCACAAAATAAATACAAATCTAATACATAAATCCTTTAATAACAGTAATACACCGCCACTCGGTAAATTAATAACAGTTGGCCACACCAGAATTTAACGCACGCGCCGATCAATGAATTACATTACATACCATCATCTCTAAATATGAATACGCTATAGAAACAGACAACATCCGTAATCAAAAATTTATTTTTAAATGACACTAAATTACGATTAGGGCCTATACAACAATACAGACCTCCCCCATAAACCCACCAAAGATTTGGAATGGATTATAAGAGACTTTTCTAAACAGTAAAGTTCTATCCATATCAATGAAACCATGGTACGTCTCTGGAATATGTAACGTATAGTTTTTAAATAAATAATTTGTATATACATATATAGTCTAAAGAAGCTTTGAGTTATTTTAAACAAAGAAAGAAAATGCAGTTTAAATTCTCAAAATATTGCAGACTTAGCACTTGCACAAGCCGACTTACCACTGGAAAATTTACAAATACAAAAGGGGTTTCAAGTATATGACAGTGAAACAAAAACAGGGGACGTTAACTTGAATTGGGAAATATTAAATGGGAATCATCAGCTGTTTACCATGTTAACTGTTTCGGAGATTTAAAAACATGACAGATATAAAATTCATGGCTCTCCAGTAGTACTGATCAAATGACCACTTCCCCAATAACCAAATGTAGAAACAATTCAGTTTTAATTTCACTAATATATATATATATATATATATATATATATATATATATATATATATATATATAATTTCACTAATATATATAAGTAAATAAATAATAATTATAATAATAATAACAATAATAAAACATTACTCTTAATACTACAGTGTGATATGGTAATTTGCATATCAAATAATACTAATTATAACAATAATAATAATAATAATATCAAAACACTACACTCAAGAACCATTCTGCGATATGGTAGTTAGCATATAAAATTATATAGGAATAAAACAGGCATAAAAAAACAAACAAAAAAAAGCTCAAGTACCTTTGTTACCAGATAGGCAAGTAGATAAGAGGAAGGAAATCTTATCATACAGATCTAAATACCCAATATATAGTCTAAAGAAGCTTTGAGCCATTTTAAACAAAGAAAGAAAATGCAGTTTTAATTCCCAGGGATACTAACTAAATCCAAAATATCGCAGACTTAGAACTTGCACCAGCTGACTTACCGCTGGAAAATTTACAAATAATTTTAATTTGTCCTTGCCGTTTGCTGGATCTGTTGGTGTCTCGTCTCACACAAAAACATCAAGATTTCAGGTTAAGTGTGGTCGACAAAGTTCTTTGACAGTCAAACCTTAATTTTCCGGCTGGTATGGCAGGGCACTAAATCTTACTGCCACACGTACAGCCTACCTGTAGCTACCTGGTCAATCCAGAAACATTATTTTGCTCAGAACACGGATATAACCATCGGTGTTAAGCTTGAGGCCTTCAATGGTATGATGTCACTTTCAGTGACAAACTCTGGCGTTCTGACTGTGTCAGATCGTCAATCATACGTTTTTCTATGTGATGTCACTTCGTAGTCAAATCCTGAATCTTTTAATTCCTTTCTGACTTTTTATGCTATCCTCCTACTGATGCTGAGGAAATCTGAAATCTCCTTATTTGTCCTCCTGGTACAAATTACAAGAACTCTTGCACAAATATGAAGGTTCCAAATTATCCATAATCAATTATTCTGCAATAAATAAAAAGGGAATCTAGTCACTGCTTTCATGAAGACAAGACTGACAACGAAAGTAAAAAAAAAATATGCATAAAATTAGCAGTTAACAAGAAATGTCATCCACATCCTATATATAAATCAGACATAACTTTTCAAAATACATATTTATTGACAGTCAAAAATTGAACAAAATGCAAACTTAGTGCAAATATAATTATACAGGCACGGATGTTTTATTTTTTGATTATACGATAACGTATCTTCAATCTTTATTTTCTTAACGTCTGTTTTTGTGTTAAAAACATCCAAATTAATTCATGACAATTTTGTTCTTTCTCTCTTTCATAACATTACAGTCACAATTGTCCCTT
This sequence comes from Sepiola atlantica, assembly GCA_963556195.1. Taxonomy (NCBI): domain Eukaryota; kingdom Metazoa; phylum Mollusca; class Cephalopoda; order Sepiida; family Sepiolidae; genus Sepiola; species Sepiola atlantica. The sequence goes on from OY744530.1 coordinate 73,865,706, forward strand.
TGCTTTGACAATAAATGAAAATATATTTGGATTATTTTTTTCTCTTATAAAAATTCTCAGTATACCTGGGTGTTAACTTCATTGGCAGGAATCTCTATAACATTTGAAATGGTCAAATTTCTATACAAAAAAAAACTAGCCTCATCCACTACTTATTAATTCCTTAGGACTCTAAGGTTGCAGTTTTTCAAATGGGAATTCAAGTATTACAAATTTATAATCAAGGTTTGATAAACCCGGAAAAGTAATTTGTAAAAGGATAAATCAACTTCGAAATCATTTCTCTTGATTATTTTTAACGTGGTCCTCCAGCTCAACATCATGTTTGAAAACACAGCCTTGATTTCATCTTTAGGTCTATCATTGCAACCAAGTCAGCCAATGAAGGAAATTTTGAAGATGGTGGCATTTTCTAAGTAGATTATTAAAAAATAAATAAACTCGGTTATTTTTTCTGTTGGAATTCTCTAATGCCTTCTCTAATTTTGGCTATGAAAACATTTTTGAAATTTTGGAATCTGGATATAGAAAACTGCCTTGCCATCTCAGATTCTTGTAACTTCTCTATATTTTCAAGACCTAGAAGAAAAAAAAAGAAAAAAAAAAGACGTTTACAGAATACAATACAGAAAATTAAAACAATAAAACAGGCAAAAATGTAATGGATATATATTCTGATGTATCAATAGCTCCTTCAGAGCAATATATGCACATCCACACATGCAACATACACAGTGTGTAAGGTATACGTTATTTGTACTATAGCAAGAATATTATTTGACTTTATATTTTCTATATTTCAGAATTATAAATGGCCACTCCTATAATTACGCAACAAATGAAGAGACACACCATTATCATGACTATAAAAGCTGAATATAGCAATTTAGAAATAGGAACATTTAAAAAAGTTGCCTGATCTTTCGTTTACAAAGAGTTAAAGGCTGATGGAAAGGTACCACCATTATCTAAACGTCAGAGATATTCACTGATAGCATTAGAACACCTGAATTTATTCGACAAATACAGAACACAGTTGGTGGTAATCCTAGAAAATCCATGAAGTCGCTTGCAAAAGAACACTGTGTGCCAAAAAGAATAATCTAAAATGTTGTCCACAAAAACATTAGATACAGGTCTTATGTGAAGAGTAAAGGTCATTTCATGTTATAAAAGGTAAAGAAAAATCACTCAATCAGAACTAGTAGACTCACAGAATGCAGAAATGGATGACAGAAAGTTTTTATGATCACATGACCCCTAACATTTGCTCCCTAGATCTCAATATTTTTGACTACTATGTATGGAGCGTAGAGAAAAAGGTTAATGAGCATCTCCATAACACTAAATAATCCTTAAAGATCTCCATAGTTAGATTAATATCTGATATTAACAAGGACCACCTTATCCTAAGTATGTAGGCGATTCATACCTTATGTAAAAGCCATTATTGAAGCTGAAGGAGACTTTAATAAATAAAATTGTAAAACAATATATTTATTCTTATTCTCAAAAATGTTTTTTAAGTAAAAAGACTGTTTCTAAAAGTCATTTGTATGTCTGTATAAACCTTTCCTCAAATAAGTTACACTCAGTAGAAACAAATGCTGTGTATGCAAAAAGGTTCGTTGATATTTTTAAGGACTAAGGGAGAAAACTCTTTGTTAAAGTTGTAATACTTATTGCAGTTATTTTATTTTATTTTTTTTTACAAAATCAGAATTAAAATTTAAAAAACAAAATCTTCTGAAGATACAATCAAAGATTCATTGAATTTTGTATATCAGTACAAATCCTGGCATTCTATATTACAGGCGTTCTCATGGTGCAGCAGACAGCCAAAAACGGGCATATTTTCTGAATTCAATTTTATAATCTAAAAACAAGTGTAAAAGGTGTCTTTATTATTTCAGTCAGACAACCTTTTTTCGATAGCCACATGAGACATGGCTCATCATCAGACGGTTCGCACTAATAACAAATTTTCAAGGTAATTTTACGTTGAAAGTATATCAATCATTTCCACTATGGAAGACCAAACGTGTAAGCATCTACTTTAAAAATCGGAAAAAGTTGATTTTTTTTCGCTCCAGTAATTTTTTATGAAAAAGAAATTGAAGTCTATGTATAATATTATGAATGTTATTAACACACTCGGCTGTCATAATACATTATAGAGTAACTAAAAGAAAAATGAATATGTGAAAAAGCAATATATTCGTTACAAATCATGGGGAAAGTTCAGGAAACTGCTGCCAATCCTTACATCTAGGTACATTTTCTTTCAAGATTTGGGGTAAAGTCTTTTCAACCTGTGTTTGCTCTGTCATATTGTACAGCAGCGGGTCATGGGTCTAAAACATTTAATGATTAGGCCACGGTCAGGTGGATGTGCGGTTGCAAACTGGAAGAAAAGATCCATTGTGTTTTTATCAGAAACTTAGTATTGGTGAGATTATGAAGGCTTTATGCATTCGGCATCTTGGGTGGTTTGGTCATGTACAGCATGCCATCTCTTGCATCAACTCCATAACACACTTGGATATTTTGGGTAGTAGAGAGCATGGTAGACTGAGGAAAACGTGGTTCGAATGCATAAGAAGCAATATAACTGCAAGCAACATGGCTGATGTGAACCTTTTAGACCGGACTACATGGATAGCAGAAGTGAGACATTGTTTGGTGTTGCCAACCTCGGAGTCTGAGACACTTGTAGCACCCTAAATAACACAACTGGATGAATAATAAGTATGATTCGTGTATCGAATATGGAATTGAATATTTTCATAAATCTTTGAACAAAAATATTATTAAAACTATTCTCTTTAAATTATATATGTATATCTAACAATTAAATAATTTCACTTTTAAATTGAAAAGTTAATATAAAATACACAAAAATTTACATAAAAGTAGTCAGATTGCTTTTAAATTGAAATGTAAAGTTAATATAAAATGCAAGCATAAACATAAAAGTGTTGATTTTGATAACATTATAATCTGTCCTCCCTCTCTACGAGTAAGTTGTATAGCAGTTGTGTCAGGAGCATTATGTTATATAGCAGTGAATGCTTGGGCTCTCACCCAGCCCTCTCTCGCCCCAATGTAGTGCATTGACAGATCTATAATTAGATGGACCTTCAATGTGAAATCTGACCAAACCCAACACACCAAGTCAGAGGATTTACTGAAAGCGCTACATTTGCCCAGCATAGAAGTTATCCTAAAGATGAATCGATTATGCTGGTATGGTGATGTGGAATGTTCATCCTTCTGGATAAACTGTTGCAGAAGCATGGATGTCTTAAATCGCAGTAAGATTGACCAGCCAAGGAAAACTTGTAAGCAAGTGATTAGACAGACCGCACGGAGTGGAATTTGGAGACAGATGACCCACTGAATTGTGAGAACTGGAGAGTGAGCTTGCGTAATATCAGATAACATCTGACGCCCGAACAAGGGGAAAGTGACATTAACTGAATAGAAAAAAGAAGTTCAGATTGGTTTTTAATTTATTCATTTGACCATACGAAAAATAAATTTAGATTAAAAAAAACTAACGAAATGAAACAAAAAATATTTTGATAAATGTTATTTTCCTCATGAAATTAGGCGTGCCATTCCAAAAGCTCTGTAGATCACATGTGACCCATGGGCTGCAGTTTGACATAACTGATTCAGATCAAATATTGAAAATTTGTGAAGTAAACAACATTCGAATCAAAGTAAAAACATGAAACTTTTTATGGTTAGAAATTTATAAAAAAGACAAACAGGTTAAGAACAAAAAAAAAAAAGGAGGTCCATGTTCATAATTCAAGACAGTTTATTTGACATAACTGATTCAGATCAAGTATTGAAAATTTGTGAAGTAAACAACATTCGAATCAAAGTAAAAACATGAAACTTTTTATGGTTAGAAATTTATAAAAAAGACAAACAGGTTAAGAACAAAAAAAAAAAAGGAGGTCCATGTTCATAATTCAGGACAGTTTATTTGACATAACTGATTCAGATCAAGTATTGAAAATTTGTGAAGTAAACAACATTCGAATCAAAGTAAAAACATGAAACTTTTTATGGTTAGAAATTTATAAAAAAGACAAACAGGTTAAGAAAAAAAAAAAAAAAGGAGGTCCATGTTCATAATTCAGGACAGTTTATTTGACATAACTGATTCAGATCAAGTATTGAAAATTTGTGAAGTAAACAACATTCGAATCAAAGTAAAAACATGAAACTTTTTATGGTTAGAAATTTATAAAAAAGACAAACAGGTTAAGAAAAAAAAAAAAAAAGGAGGTCCATGTTCATAATTCAGGACAGTTTATTTGACATAACTGATTCAGATCAAGTATTGAAAATTTGTGAAGTAAACAACATTCGAATCAAAGTAAAAACATGAAACTTTTTATGGTTAGAAATTTATAAAAAAGACAAACAGGTTAAGAACAAAAAAAAAAAAAGGAGGTCCATGTTCATAATTCAGGACAGTTTATTTGACAACAAATGATTGCTACACACAGCTGTGTATATGTTCATAAGAAAAAAACATTAACAATCTTAAATAATAAGGGATTTTCTCCGTTTGCCCGTTCGTCCATCTGTCCATCAGTCACAAGTTTTTAAACATAATATATACATTGTGAAATAATGGAGAATACTGCATTTAGCTAATCTAATATTCCAATCTAATCTAAATATGAATAAATGCGAACTTGTGGGAAGGAGTAACAAAACAAAAAGTTTGAAGTCTTACTTAAATATAATGATACAGTATTAATCTCTAAACTCTGTCCCCTCTCCTCCTGCTTTTGCACATTTATTTTATTTTTAATATTCTGTAATATACATTTATAATTGGTATTGTCAAATTTTATTATATATTTATAATATTTTCCTTGATAGTATTATTATTATAATTATTAATACAATTAATTAAAGAGATTTTATAAAAAAAAACGATAATTTTAAAAACTTTCAGTTTCAAGGGAGATAATTACATGAAAGCTTCCGTCGCTGATGTTAAGAGAACAGATACTACACTTTGGTCTTAGCCAAAAGGCCAAGGTGCAGTAAAAAAAAAAATTATTTTGTGACTCGACATTTTTAAATGAATAAAAAAAAAACCTCTATTTAATTAGAATTTATAAGTGTAGCAGCGGCTCTGTTGTTGTGAGACTGTCCTCCCAGACTAGCAAAAATATTTGCTAGTTAAAAAAACATAAAAAGCAATATAAGAAAAGCACCCAGTTTGTTTGAATTTTTACAAATATTATCGGCGTGAAATTAGCTTTTAGTTTTGTATCTTTACTTTACACAAAGTTCAACAGGTGATGTGTTCTCCCTTTTTTTCTTTCTTTCTTTTCTTATTCATAAGTTTTTGTCACTTTGTCTGAAATAAAGTTATTTTTTATATATTCTGACGATCTTCTTGAAAAAACTTCCTTCTCTTTCTCTATTAGCTGCATTATAAGAAAGTTTTTTCCAATAGGTAAAATTCTTTGAAGTAGGGAATTTCTTTCCCAAACTTCCCACCACGAGGTCTACATACAAATTTATAAATACCTCTGCGCTTTCTTCTGCTGCGATGGAAAAATTACAACATCCTCTGTTACAAAAGAAAGTCGTTTTTTTATTCATTCACTTCCAATTGTTCAAGAGAATTCTAAATCCTGACATTGAAATTGTTAGCAGGGAGAGGGGGGGGGGGCTCACCGCACAGTACCCTCCTACCCTACCTGACCCCACCTGGTACTGATTGCTTGTTAGCCATTAGTCAATTCGGGTTTTAAGTGGCACAGCCATATTTCCCTGTACGTGTTTGACCTTTTCTTTTACATGCACTCAAACTTTGAGTTGATCTGAACAAAATCCATAAAAAAATTGTTTGCTTAAAATGTGTTATTTATTGTGTCACAGAATATATCTTCAAAGTTTCATAAAAATTGGTTAATATTTGGAGGTGCCAGGTATTAAATAAGAATTATGTGGACAAAAATTTTTTTGAATGGCCTAGTTTTCACAGAGTTCTGCACCAGGAATAGCAAAATGAAAGACATAATTGTTTGATTTTTTTTTCCAAAAAATATTATGGCGAACAATAATTGTTTGAAGAACTTACCTTTTTCTTTACTCCTAAGAAAAACATAAGCTACTAATTGAGCCGACCGCTTAATTGGGTAACTCTCTGACAACTGTAAACATAAAAGAAATAATATTTAAGAATAAATGTCGATTAGTTATTGGGACTTATGGCATATCAACCGTACATATCAAAGGCATAGTGCAACAAACCATGTAAAGAGACAAGTGGAAGCCATTTACATCCACATAGTCTGAATATTTGTCCAAGGCCGCTTTAAACATGGGTATGGTAGTCATCATCATAACCCCCTCTATCAGGTTGTTCCATGGAGTATAAAGATGGACAGAGAATGCTACCTTTCTTATATTGAGCTGAAAGCAACAGTGGTACATCTTTTGCGGGTGCCTGCGGAGATCACGACTAGCGCTGGGGTGAAAAACTCTGCAAAAAGTAGATTTATATTCCTGTTGATGAAATTGTATGCCAGAATCAAGTCTCCACACATCCTCCGCTGCTCAAGTGAGAATAGATTGAGTCTTTGGAGTCACTAAATCTCTGTTTAGTATAAGATTGGTTTGTACATTAATTTGTTTTGTAGGCGTCGTATATTGTGTGAACCAACAGTTCTATTTAACCAATAGATGAACGACCCAAGAAAACTTGGATACAAATTATGAGCACAAGATGTTAGCCATGGATCAGAACAAGTAATAATCCAAAAGAGTTAGGGGTTTTCTATATATGTTGGGTGTTGCATCAGTTCAATTCCTTTAAGTTCCTGGAGTTTATTCTGGGTCGATTATAGGTTAGTGTTGTCTTTTTGCAAAAAGAACTAATTTTCTGTTAAGAAATGCCTGGTAATTTTGCTGCACAATGACATCAACAGTTCGACCATCCAGAACAAATGCGTAATGTATGCAAGTTTCTGTTTCACCCTTGTCAACCAAGGGGAGAATCTATCAGACTGTGTAAGCAGTGTGATCATGTATGGAAGTGAAACCTGGCCAGCTAGGGTTGAGGACAGGTGTTACATGGTAAGAAATGATATAACAATGATACAATAGATGTGTAATGTGAGTCTTAAAGACAGGCTTAGATCTGATGACTTCAGAGGAACATTAAATCTGAACAGTATAAGATGTGTGTAGAACAATAGACTTTGTTGGTTTGGTCACATTGAAAGAATGGATGAGAGTTCTTGGCTTAGTAAATGTAGAACAGTTAAGGTAGCAGAACCAATTAGCAGGGGAAGGCCAATGGAAAATATGGAAGAGAGTGAGAAAGATGGATTTGAAAGACCAGGTCAGAGATAGGTTGGTTTGGTAGTCAATTTCTAAAAGTCATCTAATACATGCCAGCATGTAAAAAGGACGTTAAATCAAAGAAGAAGAAGAAGAAGAAGAAGAAGACGACGATGACTGTAATTTGATCACAAAATATTCTATTAAAATCAAGTATAAGAATAGGCAATATATTAAAAACTTATCTGCAAATAAATAACAGAGAATACTAGTGTGGAATACATTTTCAAAAATACTGCTCCAATTTGCTTTATAGCTCAGTTAAAATTTTTATTCAGATGTTTAAGAACGTTATTAATACACTTCTGACGATTGGACATATCATGAAACTGCAGTAAAATGTTAAGATAAAGTTCTTTTAATTATTTTTCATTGTTTATATGCATATATAAGCAGGTTATTGCAGAAAGGAGCATGCTTTTGCAGCATGCTTCTTTTTTACTGCAGCCAAGGAACAAAGGGCTCATTTTTTTTATCCAGCAGTAGGAAGGCAAGTAAATAAGGACTTATTTGAAAATCATGTTGGAAATGGGTTGAATTTTTCAACAGGTTATTTTAAGGTGCAGATGCAGTCAAGAAAGGAGCGACTCCTTTCTTTTTAGGAGCAGGATTCACTCCTAAACTAGTGGAGCGGTAAAGCCCTGTATATAAGCATGTTTCTCAGCTAAAAATGATGAATTCTGTCACAGTTGACAAATAAACAATGGCGTTATGAAAACCATAAAGGCATGTAAATTATAGGCATTATTATAGTTTTAATTGTGATATTTCAAACATTCGTTCCTTCATTCTTTATCAAAAAATGTATTTTTTGATAAGAATTGAATGAATATATAACACCTTTATAAAAACTGGACATTTTCAACTTTGTAAAATGTTCATTCGGTCTTAATATACAAGTCGGTCCATGTGAAATGGCACAGAGATCCTTTTGTTCCTAATATCAATGTAAATGCAGCCATCTTGTAATTACTATGAAGAACAAATAACGAACAAACTTTTAAGTTAAATCAAAATCATTCTCCAAAAACTTATACGTATTTAAAATCATGACGTTGGGACAAATCATGTATATTTCATGAAGAAAATAAAATTTAAAATATTGGGAATTATTTTATTCTCCATTGGTCGGACGAAAATGTGTTGGCTAAAGTTACATTTATTTGACAATCAGGCGAGTCTAGCACAACTCGCATTGTCTCAGCGCTCGGGTCGCCACGGGTATAATAATATATATATATATATATAGAAATGTTATACTTAGAAGGCAATACAATGCAGAGGTGTGACGGATAGACACAAGTTGGAGAAAATAAAACATATAATGGTGGAACAAATTAAATAGTTTCACCCTTAATACAATGTATGCATACACATACATATATATATTTATTTATTATTATTATTTTTTTTCACAAATACACATATATCTGTCTATCTACACAATGTTACAATGTTATGTAATACCTGTATCAAGATGGTCTGGTGGAAACTCCGTATGATATAATATTTTTAATATTTCGGGAACTCTTTCCTTCTTCAGAACCGTGCTCAACTAAAGTTCAAGCGTGCATATGAAGGTGCCGTAGGATGCAGTCTCGCAGAAAATACCGGTTAAATTTGAATTTCAAACCAGATTCAAAAAACAAAATAAACTTTTTTTTTTTTAATTTATTTATTTATTTTTTAAAATATTTAATTTATCTATTTTTATTTAATTTATTTATTTATCTATTTACCTTTATTAAACTTTTTTTTAGTTTGTTTTTACTTTTTAGAATCTTTCCTTTTTTTTGTTAAATTTTAAATTCTAATCTAATTTAAACCAAGACTATATGTTTAGATTAATATGTCGGTTAATACTGTCATTAAACATTGCATTATCTGTTCGTTTTAAATTATTGTGTATATTAATATTTAGTTTATTTATTTATTTTTTAAATATGTATATTTTATTAATTAATTCAATATTATCTGTTCAATAATCGCCCCCATCCGTCTAATGTCAATTACAACAATGGAAGTAATTCAGCTCAGTTGGTCTGTCTAATGGTGTTTAAGTCGTTTTTAAATTTAGTAATTTCTAATTGTTAGGCTAAAATATTGTTATAACGAATGTATTTCTTTCCTTTTTTCAATTTTTTTTATTATTATTAATTAATGTTATAGGATATTATTATCTCCGGTGTGGTTTCGGTGGTATTATTATTATTATTATTATAATAATAATAATAATAATAATAATAATCATTGTTATTGTTATTATTATTTTTTTTTTAATTGTTATTTTTTTTATTGTTACTATTATTATTATTATCATTACTGTTATTATAATTACTGTTATTATTTATTTTTATTTATTTATTTTTTATTACTGTTATTATTATTATTATTATTTTACTTTTATTATTATTTATTAATTTTATTTTTTATAGTTATTATTATTTATTAAATTTTTTTTTTACTGTTATTATTATTATTTATTTATTTTAAATTGTATTTATTTATTTTCCCTTCGGCATGAAATGTCGATTAACTGTTAATGTTGTAAATTGAATGTTCATACGTGGGCAGTCTCGATATTTCTTATTAATTCCTTATATTGTTTAAATAATCTCTTTATTTTTTTAAAAATAATATCATGTCACACCTCTGCATTGTATTGCCTTCTAAGTATCACATTTCTATATACTAATAAACAATGCTCCAAGTAAACTACATAAACCTCTTATATATATATATATATAAATATATATATATATATATATATATATATACACACACACATATCTATATATCTATATATATATACATACATATATATATACATATACACACACATATCTATATATATATACACAGACATATCTATATACATATACACACACATATCTATATACATATACACACACATATCTATATATCTATATATATATATACACACACACATATAGACACATATATAATATTTATATATATATATATAGACACACACACACACATATATATATATATATATATATATATATATATATATATATATATATATATATATATATATATATATGATAAGTCAATGAAAATAATTAGACCGGCAAAGGGAAGCAAATCATAATCTTCGGTTGTTGAAATAGGTTCGACTCTTTAAAAGTTTACCTTTTATTTATAAATTTTCATATATACATATATATATACTATATATATATATATATATATATATATACATACATAAAAACATTTACCTAACTGGACAGACTATATTTTGATAACCTTTTTATGCACACACCTTTACTTTATATTGCTTCTTAATTTTTTTCAAATTTTGAATTTTGGTTTTTCACCTACCAACTTATCCATCTATGTAATTCGTCTGATGATAAAATTTTAATCTTTGAAAAGCCTCACTTAAGGAAAGAAAAATAAACATTTTTTTATCGAGTACACCTTGTATTGAACAATCGAAGATGAAATAGATTTGTCATTCACGCATCTTTATCTCTCTTGTTTCATTTATCTATATGTATATACGCATATATAATATATATATATACTAATATAATATATATACACACACATATAATAA